>CM017798.1:9077702-9184258 GCA_008086715.1 Sitobion miscanthi
AGAGGGTGTTGGCACCGCGGCAAAGCATTTTAGAAAACAAAAAAAATTCAAATAAAAGTATAGTATAAGGGAACACAAACAAACTTCAACAAAAATTTAATAATATAAATAGAAGAACATTCAATATTTGTTATTGTAGAAGGATTTTTTGTATAGCACCAGCTTACATCTTCACGTCAATACAAAAAGTCAATTAGAGTTACATTACTAAAAAAAAAAAAACTGACAGAGGGGTTTTTGGCCTCTCGCAGTCAAAAGCTTTTAGAAAAACAAGAAAATTTAAATAAAATTAGAGTAGAAGGGATAACACATAACAAACTGCAACAAAAAGTTTAATATATTAAATTAAAAAACTATTCAAAATATGTTAGTTTCTTGAAGAAGGATTTTTTGTATAGCACCAGCTTATCAATTCAGGTAAATACAAAAGTTTCACTAGAATTACATTACTCAAACAAACTTGAAAGAGGTGTTGTCGCCCGCGGCAAAAGCATTTTAGTAACACAAATACAGTGAATAAAATTCTACTTGGGGATACCATTACAATGTGCAACAAAAATTTTCAAGAATATTAACAAAAAAACTATTCAAAATATTTACTGCATTAAAGAAGATTTTTTCATTATGGCACCAGCTTATTCAATATTCAAGTCAACAGAAAAAATTCAAACTATGAGTTACATAACTAAAAAAGATTGAAGGAGGGTGTTGGCGCCCGCAGCACAAGCATTTTAGAAACAAAAAAATTCAATAAAATTCTATTGTGGGATACACATTATAAGTTCAAATAAAATTTCAAGAATATGAATAGAACAAGTATTCAAAATATATAGGTTTCATTAAGAAGAATGTTCGTATGGACCAGCTTATCCAATATTCAAGTAATTACAAAAAAAATTCAATAGAGTACATTAATACAAAACATTTGAAGGCAGGGTGTTGGCGCCCGCAGGCAAAAGCATTTTTAGAACAAAAAAAAATTTAAATAACTTCTATTGTGGAAAACACATTACAAATTCAATAAAATTTTCAAGAATATTAAACAGAAAACACTATTCATATCTTTCGTTCATTGTAGAAGGATTTTTTGTTGCACCAGCTTATCAATATTCAAGTCAAATACAAAAAGTCAACGGATTACATACTGAAAAAAATTTAAGGAGGTGTTGGCGCCCGCCGGCAAAAAGCATTTTGGAAAAACCAAAAAATTTAAATAAAATTATAGTTTAGGGATGCACATACAACTCAACAAAATTTCAAGAATATTAAATAGAAAAAACTGTTTTCAAAATATTTAATTCATTACATAGGCTTTATTTGCGTATGGAACCACTATCAATATTCGAGTTATACAAAAAGTTCAATTAAGTTACATTACTAAAAAAAACTTGAAAGAGGGTGTGGGCGCCCGCAGGCAAAAGCATTTAAAACAAAAAAAATATTTAAAGAAAATTATATGTAGGGATACACATAACAACTTCAAACAAAAATTTCAATAATATTAATAGAAAAAATGTATTCACAAATATTTAGTTCATTAAAAAGGATTTTTTGTATATCCACCAGCTTATCAAAAATTCAGGTAAATACAAAAAGTTCAACTAGAATTACATTACTCAAAAAAAAACTGAAGAGGGTGTTGGTTCCCGAAGTCAAAAGCATTTTAATAAAACAAAAAAAATTTACATAAATTTCTATTTGGGAAAACACTTTACAAACCCTTAAACTAAAATTTCAATAATATTAAACAGAAAAACTATTCAAATATTTAATTCATTCAGAAGGATTTTTCGTAGGGAACCGCTTATCAATATTCAGTTAATACAAAAAGTTCAATTAGAGTTACATTACTAAAAAAAAACTTGAAAGCGGTGTTTGGCGCCCCGCATGCAAAAGCATTTAGAAAACACATAAAAAATTTAATAAAATTAAGTGTAGTGGAATACACATAACAAACTTCAACAAAAAATTTCAATGAATATTAAATAGAAAAAAATTATTCAAAAATATTTATTCATTAAAGAAAGAAATTTTTCGATGGAACGAGCTTATCACTCTTCAGTAAATACAAAACATTCAATTAAGTTCCTTACTAAAAAAAACTTTGAAGGAGGGTGTTGGGCTCCCGCAGCAAGCATTTTTAGAAACAACAAAAAAATTAAATAAAATTATAGTATAGGTATACACATAACAAACTTCAAAAAAAAATTTTAATATATTAATAGAAAAACTATTCAAAATATTTAGTTCACATTGTAGAAGGATTTTTTGTATAGTAGCGGAGCACCCGCTTATCAATAGTCAAGTCAATACAAAAATTCAATGAGAGTACATTACTAAAAAAAAACTTGAAGAGGTGTTTGTGCGCTCGCCGGCAAAAGCATTTAGAAAACAAAAAAACATTTAATAAAATATAGTATAGGGATACACATCACAAACTTCAACAAATTTCAAGAATATTAATAGAAAAAATTTATTCAAAATATATAGTTCATTAAGAAGAATGTTTCGTATGGAACCAGCTTATCAATATTCGTAAGATACAACAAATTCAATTAGAGTTACATTACTAAAAAAAATTTTGAAGGAGGGTGGTGCGCCCGCAGGCAAAAGCATTTTGAAAACAAAAAATTACATAAAATTATAGTTTAGGTACACATAACAAACTTCAAAACCAAAAATTTTGTCAGAATAGTAAATAGCAAAAATATTCAAAATTTTAGTTCATTAAATAAGAAGTTTTCGTATGAACGCAGCTTATCATCAATATTCATTCATACAAAAATTTTCAACTCTAATTTACTACTATAAAAATCTTGAAGAGGGTGTTGGCGGCCCGCAGGCAAAAGCATTTTTAGAAATCAAAAAAAAAAATAAATAAAATTATAGTATAGGGGATACACATAACAAACTTCAAACAAAAATTGCCCCAGATATTAAATAGAAGAAACTGTTCAAATTTTAATTCATTACAGAATAGTTTTCGTATGACCAGCTTAGCAATATCAACCAAGTTAATACAAAAGTTTTCCAATTAGGTTACATTACAACCAAAAACTTGACAGAGGGTGTGGCGCCCGCATGCACACGCAATTTTTAGGAAACCAAAAAAAAAATTTAATAAAATTATGTGTATAGGGATACACATAACAAACTTCAAACAAATTTCAAGAATTTAAATAAACAAATTATACAATGATTTTTAGTTCATTAAAGAGGATTTTTTGTATAGCACCAGCTTATCATATTCAGGTAATACCAAAGTTCAACTATAAGATTACATTACTCAAAAAAAAACTTGAAAGAGGGTGTTGGTGCCCGAAGCAAAAACCATTTTAGAAACAAAAAAAAAAAATAAAATTTAAAAATAAACGTCTATTGTGGGAACCACTTTACACAAACCTTCAACTAAAATTTCAAGAATATTAACCAGAAAAAACTATCAAAATATTTAATTCATTACAGAAGGATTTTTCGGTATGGAACCCAGCTTATCAACATATCAAGTTAATACAAAAAGTTCAAATTAGAGTTACATTACTACAAAAAAAAACTTGAAAGATGGTTGTTGTGCGCCCGCAGGCAAAGCATTTTAAGAAACAAAAAAATTTAATCAATTATAGTGTAGGGATACACATAACAAACTTCACAAAAATGTCAAGCATATTACATAGAAAAAATTATTCCAAATAATTAGTTCATTAAAGAACGGAAGAATTTTTCGTATGACAGCTTATCAATATTCAAGTAAATAACAAAAAATGCAATTAGAGTTACCATTACTACAAAAAAATTTGAATGGAGGGTGTTGGCGCCCGCAGGCAAAGCATTTTTAGAAAACAAAAAAAATTAAATAAAATTATAGTATATGGATACACAATAACAACTTCAAAAAAACTTGTAATAATATTAAAAAAAAGAGAAAAAACTATTCAAAATATTTAGTTCTTGTAGAAGGATTTTTTGTATAGGCACCAGCTTATCAATATCAATTCAATACAAAATTCAATTAGAGTTACATTATTACTAAAAAAAACTTGAAAGAGGGTGTTGGCCCTCGCCGGCAAAGCATTTAGAAACAAAAAAATTTAAATAAAATTATAGTATAGGGATACACATACAAACTTCAACCAAATTTCAAGAATTTTAATTAGAAAAAATTATTCAAAATATATGTTCATTCAGAAGAATTTTTTCGTATGGAAGAACACAGCTTATTATCAATATTCAAGTAAATACAAACAATTCAAATTAGAGTACATTACTAAAAAAATTGAAGGAGGGTGTTTGGCGCCGCATCAAAAGCATTTTAGAAAACACAAAAAAATTTAAATAAATTCTAGTTTAGGGATACACATAACAAACTTCAAAACCAAAATTCAAGAATAGAATAGAAAAACTATTCAAATATTTTAGTCATTAAAAAGATTTTTCGTATGGAACACTTTCAATAGTCCAAGTTAATACAAAAAGTTCGACTATAATTACATTACTATAAAAAATTGAAAGAGGGTGTTGGCCGCCGCAGGCAAAGCATTTTAGAAATCAACAAAAAATTAAATAAATTCTAGTATAGGGATACACAGAACAACTTCAAACAAAAAATTTTTAATAATATTAATAGAACACCATCAAAATATTTAGTTCATTGAAGAAGGATTTTTTTGTATACACCACTTATCAGATTCATGTAATACAAAAAGTTTCAATCAGAATACCTTATCAAAAAAAAAAACGTGAAAGAGGGTGTGGCGCCTGCAGGCAACGCAATTTAGAAACACAAAAAAATTTCAATAACATTAATAGTGGTTGGGATACACTAACAACTAAACTTTCAAACTAAAAGTTCAATAATATTACATAGAAAAAACTATCAAAATATTAAGTATCTCGAAAAGGATTTTTTGTATAGCACCAGCTTATCATATTCAGTCAATACCAAAAATTCAATTAGAGTTTACATTACTAAAAAAAACTTGAAAGAGGGTGTTTGGCGCCCTGCAGGCAAAGCATTTTAGAAAACAAAAAATTAAATAAATTATAGTGTAGGGTATACACATAACAAACTTCAAACAAAATTTAATAATATTAAATAGAAAAAACTACTCAATATTAGTCATTGCGAAGATTTTTTGTATTTTTAAGTTTATTATAAGTACAACAGGTAATCAGTGTACTCCCAGGTGTAGGCCAGTTAATGTTTTAGTAAATATTTATACAAAAATCTCCTATCGTTCAATGAATTAAAAAAAAGTTGTTTGAGGGAACCTTTGATGCATCACACTACACAAAAGAATACGCTGGAAGCTACATACTACAATACATAGTAAATACCAATCCAACACTAGGGTAATTGTTAAATATCACTATAAAATCTAAATGCAAATAAACATCGTCATTATCTGTTATAGTCTTTGTAAATATGTGCGTAATAAATTGGATTTAGTAAGATGTAAAAAATTTGGAATAAAACCTTGAGAATTCTTCGACATAGTGAATTAAACCAAATTATATTTTAAATTAAAACCTATTGATTTTATACATTTTCTATTTAAAAAAAAACCCATATTTTTTAAACCTCATAAAATCCTAATCAAATAACCTTTTGTTATATTTTATCATCCGTTAGGGTAACAACACCATTATTAATGTTGGCTGTAATTTAATTTTTTAATAACTATAACTGGGTACAACTCTAGCTGACATCTTTCATACCGTGTTAAAAAATAAACTATAATAATTAGTTTAACGTCTATTTCCCTTTCCTATCATAACCTAATCTTAACTACCAAATTATACTATTTAAATATTTTCTTTTCATGTTATGTTTACATATCGAATACCTTATAGTTAGTAAGAAAAGATCCATCGCAAAGCTCACGACCAGTGATAATAGTCGGTCTATCATCACCATATGCTTCAACTAACATAGTTTTACCTAACTACCTTCTTATGGACTTATTAGGCACGCTTTGAATAAAAGCTCCAGAGTTGCAGGTTGCCAAACTGAAGTGTTTGCTTAATCAAGTTTTGAACCTTTATGTTTGACACCGATATTCATGCTATACAAATATTTCAATTCATATTTGAAATTCCCAGCCCTGTCCCCACACTCTGAGATTAAACGCCCAGCCCAACCTTCATAATTCTCTTGCAAAAAGTTAATTTAATACAAATCTGTAAATCAAGCACAGTCCTCTCTATTGTAGTAAATTTGTGATTTCCTTATTTTAAATATTTTTTTTAATTAGATTGGGCAAAACATAAGTACCCAATAATATCAACATATCCACAAGCTGTGCCTAACACACATAATACTTTGATAAAAGTATATATATAAGTACTTCTATTATTGAATTAATCGTTTTTTTCCGGTACTTTTATTGTGGACGGCACTTTTACTACAGTCCCTCAACCTCTGAAGGACCTTGAGGCGTTTCCCTTTTAAGAATATAATTTAATCCTCAAACATACTCCTATCGAGAGTTTAACTTAATAAATATAATAGTATTATTGCAGTCTAGTCCATTTTCGTCAATATTTTTTATTATATTTACCGTTTTTAGTGAATTATTAAGTTTGTATTCCATATTGTTTCGAACACGGACGCGTTTTGCGCCACGCAGTGTCGGCATACGCGCCCTCAAAGCTGCGCTTTCGATGCCGAACTCTCGAGCCTGCTTACCCGCTCCCCGGCCGTCCTCGACCGGGGAAGACCCGAGTTACTATATAATTTTATTTTTTTTTTGTATTATTTTCTGTACTTGGGATTATTAGTTTTTATAACTAATACTTGGTTTTGTATTCATCAATTTTTTATTACATAACCATATTATGTTCTTGATTGTTTTTTTCACATTAAGCTATAGGTGTTATTGTTATGCACTTGTGTCATGTACTTAAATTATGAGGACAAGGTGATGACATTTGGCGTATGTATACTGATTAGCACCCTGCAGCATTGCCTGCTTTGTATTGGTGTTCCCATGTGTTTATGTTAACATGTTTCTTACACGGATTTATATATGTATTATATTTGTTCATCACATCATTATTCGTACCATTACTATTGATTTTGTTTCAAATGTTTTGTTTCCTATCTGTAAAAAAAAATGTACACCACAGGTAAGGCGCATATGACCAGCAGCTATGGATTTCATACTCCATCTACTCTTTGGACTTTCATCCCTTGCTACGTCATGCGTCCGGTTCTACGGTCACTACTGCATGTGAGGTATAGCCTCACGGGGGAGTATGTTCAAACATATAGACTCGTTTCACGCCAACCGCAGTTCGGCATACGCCCCTCGAAAGCTTTGCTTCGGACGCCGAAGCTCCTCTAGGTGGCTTAAACCGCTCCCCGGGCCGGCCTCGACCGGGAAAACCTCACTATATAATTTTATTATTTTTTTTTATTTTATTCTGTACTTGGTATAGAGTTTAATAACTATATATTGGTTGGGTATCATCAATTTTTTATTACATGAACCATATTAATGTTCCATTGATTTGGGTTTTTTCAGTTATAACTTTTAGTGGTATTGCCATGGCACTTGTTCCCTTTAATATTATAGGACAGGTTATGACATTTTGGCGTATGTATCTTGATTAGCACCCTGCAGCATTGCTTGCTTTGTATTGTGTTTCACATGTGTTTATTGTTAGCAACATGTGTTCCTTACACTGAATTTATATTTGTATACTAGTTGGCCATCAATCATTTATTCGTACCATTCGGATTGATTTTTTTCAAAGATTTGTTCCTATCGTTAAAAAAAAATTTACACACCACAGGTAAGGCGCATATGTGACCAGCAGCTATGGTTTTCATACATCCCATCACTTCGACTTTCATACCCTTGCTACGTCACTGCAATGGGAGGTCTAGCCTCACTGGGGAGTATGTTCAAACATATAGAACCGTTTTTTCCAACGCCACGCAGTTTCGGCATACGCCCTCACCGCTTGCTTCGGAATGGAAGCCGACTCTCGATGGTGCTTAACCGCTCCCCGGGCCTCCTCGACTCGGGGAAGACCTTCACTATATAATTTTATTTTTTTTTTGTATTATTATCTTACTTGGGATTATTATTTATACTATATATTGGGGTTTTGTATTCATCAATTTTTTTATTACATGACCAGATTAAAATGGTTCCTTGATTTGAATTTTTTTTCAGTTATAATCTTTTTAGTGTATTGATATGCACTTGTTCATTAATATTATGAGGACAGGTGATGACATTTTGGCCGTATGTATATGATTAGCACCCTGCAGCGTTGCTGATTTTGTAGTGTGTTTCACATGTTTTATTTTAACATGTGTTTCTTACACTGATTTATATTTATGTAATTACTATTTGGTCATAAATCATATTCGTACCATTACGTATTGATTTTTTGCAAAATTTTTGTTTTCTATCGGTAAAAAAATGTACAACCACGTAAAGGCGCATATGTTGACAGCAGCTATCGATTTTTCATACATCCATCGCCGTCGACTTTCATCCCCTGCTACGTCCGTCGTCCGTTATAAGTCCACTGCATGTGAAGGTTATAGCCTCACGGGGGAGTATGTTCAACATATAGACGCTTTTTCACGCCAACCGCAGTTTTCGGCATACGCCCTCAAGCTGTGCTTCCGGAAGCCGAAGCTCTCGAGGGGGCTTAACCGCTCCCCGCCAGTCCCTCGACCGGAAGACCTCACTATATAATTTTAATTATTTTTTTGTATTATTATTCTTACTTGATTATTATTTATAACTATATATTGGTTTTGTATTCATCATTTTTTATACATCACCTAGTATGTCATTTATTGTTTTTTTCAATTACAATCTATTACTGTCTTGCTAAGCACTTGTCCATGTAATCTTATGAGAAGGTGAGACTTTTTGCGTATGTATACTGTAAGCACCCTGACAGCATTTGCTGCTTTGTAATTTAGTGGTGTCACATGTGTTTATTGTTACATGTGGTCTACACTGATTTTTATTATGTATTACTATTTGGTCCAATCATTATTTGTACCATTACTATTGATTTTTTCAAATATTTTGGTTTCTATCGTTAAAAAAATCATGTACACCACAGGTAATGCGCATAGGGGCCAGCAGTATCGATTTCATACATCCCTCACTTCGGAGCTTTCATCCCCTGCTACGGGTGGGCGGTCCCGGTTCTAGTCACTGCATGTGAGGCAGAGTCTCACGGGGGTAGTTGTTCAAACATATATTCCTGGCGTTTTCCGACACCGCAGTTTCGGCATACTGCCCGCAAAGCTGGCGCTTTGGATGCTAAGCTCTCGAGCGGCTTAAACGGCGCACCCGGCCGTCCTCGACCGGGGAAAACCTCACTATATATTTTATTTTTTTTTGTATTATTATTCTGCTTGGGATTATTATAGTTATAACTATATATTGGTTTGTAGTCATCAATTTTTATTACATGAACCATATTATGTTCATTGATTTGTTTTTTCATTATAATCTTTTAGTGTATTGCTTATTACTTGTTCATGTATATTATGAGGACAGGTTAGACATTTTGGCGTATGTTATTGATTAGCACCCTGCAGCATTGCTGCTTTGTATGGTGTTTCACATGTGTTTAATTGTTTAACATGTGTTCTTACAGCTTTATATTATGTATTACTATTTGGTCACAATCATTATTCGTACCATTACGTATTGATTTTTTTTTCCAAATATTTTGTTTGCTTCGTTATAAAAAATGTACACCACAGGTAAGGCGCATATGTGAACCATCATCTATCGATTTTCATCAATCCATCGACTTCGGACGTTCATCCCTTGCTACGACGTCCACTGCATGTGAGGTATAAGCCTCACGGGGGGATATGTTCCAAACATATATACGGCTTTTTCACGCCAACCGCGTGACCTCCCCAACTTTCCTGTCGTCGTTTCGCGTGTATTGTTGAAATAGGCGTACTAGGGGTGGGCTTGAGGGGTGGGGCTTCATCCCTCTCAGAATTTCTTTAATAGTCCCTCCAAATTTTTTGGGTAAATGTATGCCAGTATGTGCCTAAAAACATTTAGTATTAACTTTATATTTTCCCGCACTGTCAACAATATAATTAGGTATCCTAAACGAATAACACCAATATAAACAAATAAATAATTATCTAATCAAACTAACATGTATATAATCATTGGGTTTATACGGTTTTGTTATTTAAATATATATTAATTATTATGGCTAGACACTTGATAAGTTATATCAATAACACTATCTAAGACCTGTATTTGTGATTTGTTTTTAGAACAAGTGGATTACCTTATACATTAAATCTTTTTTAAACATAGGTGATAGGTAACATTATTGAATGGACTCGTGTGTGGATTATTTTTGTTTTAGATGCTAGACTAGAATACTAGTTACCAACACGATAACGTCGATAACATAGCTATTGTTTTTTATACAGTTATAAAACTCAGGGAGAAATGATTTGTACATATTATTAGTTTTATAATGATTAATTACGACTAGTAGACAGTTGTAGTCAGAGTTGGCGCACTGAAATAAAATAACGCAGAGTTCGGATTAATACAACCAGCAAAACCGAGTAACAAGTATTTCTTTATTACTAAAGATTTGAACGAATTGTTCGAGTTTTACGAATTTATTTAGTAGTTATAACATAATACCCCCCCCCCCTCCCTATTATAAAGGCTAGTTACGCCTATATTGTTTATATATCAGCAACGAATTGATGACGTACACTGTATAATTGTGCTAGCATGTTGCAGCGCTGTATTATATTTGCACCGTACGACTGCAGCTTTTAGTGTTTGCGTAATTGTGACTCGTTGTCTTTGTTGTAGGTTTGTACTGGGTAATCGTTTAACCTCCACCCAATTCGTTCCATATGTAGTTTCGACGGAGGTGGTCGACCCGATGGCGACGGCCCTGTCACGTGCCATTCGCGAACGTCCATGTACCATGTAAGCGTCGTTTCTCTGTGTTTCACACTGCACCTTGTGCGTCATCGCACTCGTTGTTGTGTCCCGCCGCATTGTATTTTGTAACTTCGATTCGTTTCCACGTCTGCGGGACCCGGGATAGGCCCTATACCAATGTATGCAGGCTGGGCAAATAATTGTCCACCGGAAAGAAATGATGGCATAATATTATGTCCACGTGGCTTTATTCCACCATGACCATGCCGTGCCGCCACTAATATGCCGTGACACCAAACCCTCGTGATGTGGCCTGTCCTGAATGTGCCGTGTGTTGTATGGAAAGGGACCGCCTTTTAAGGGCGTGACCATTGCCAATCGCCGTCGACCAGCCGTGCCACCTATTGTTTTGGCCTCGCTAGCCGTTGCTGCCGCCACTAATATTGTGTGCCGGCCGCCAACCAGTTTGGGTGTCGCTTAGACTATTAGGAACACACCCGCACGCCAACGACACCGGACCAGGTTTTCATATATTTTGTATTGTCACACTTAATGTATTATTAATGTTATTTGTTTGGTGCGGACCTTTTGTTTCGGTCACTATAACCAGCCGATTGTTTTAATATAATCTATATTGTTTTATTTTGGTGTCTCGAACAAAGCAATTACATCCAGCATTTATTATTTTGCAATTATATATTTTTTTTGGGTAACTCTTTCCGCTCCTGTTTCCCGCAAAATCGCGAGTGTTGCCGACAATCGCCAACTTCCGTAGGATCGGTACAGCGCAAACCAATTATCTATTGTTTATGAAGATTTATGGACTGCAACTTGCACCATGGCCCCGCGAAGAATGGTAAATGTGGCGATCCGCGCATCTCTTGGAGAATAATGATTAAATCTTAATCAAGTCTTTCCCGATTAACTAAACATTTATATTTTTTAGATAATTTTGGGATAATTTGAAATTGATCGAGACTGTGTGAAATAACAAAATATGTAGTGGTGAAATGTACATTTGAACACCTGTTATATGTCTTATATTTTAATTTTTAGTTTATATGTACTATAATAAACTTTGAACATTTATTATCAATCTACGTATATTATACATAGAGATTTCCAAGTATGAATTTTTTTTTTTGATAGTTATACCCTACCTACACCATAAAGACACTTTATTTTTATATTTTGAAGCAAGATATAATATGACTATTTAGATCTATATAAACTAAAATTTCAGTCCACGTAATTTAGTATTTTTAAAGTTTTGTATGATTCAGAGTCGTGGAAACCAATATTTTCGATTCTACTAGAATGATGTTAGTTTAAATTAAACTATAATAGTATAATGGTTATTGGAATCATTATCTAAACTTCTACGATAATTTGTTATGGATCACAATATTATAATTATAGCTCCAATTACAAACTTTTCCGTACTAATACATTTCCCTATATATTTTCAACAGAAATATGGAGCTAAAAATATAAAATCTATATTATGTTACGGGGTCCATAGTTCATAGTTTTGTTTTCATTTAAATAATAATGCGTTTTAAAATACTTTTTTTTCATAATTTAAATACTTTTTACAGTTGGCTTTTATGATTTGGTTTGGGAACATACAGTACGTATTTTTTTTTTGGGAGATCCCTATTTTAAATACAACAACCGTTCCAGATGCGTCCACTGATACCCCCTTTCCCACTACAAATCAATCCATTACTTATTACCAGGGCCTGTGAATTAATGCATTTTACATGCTTTTTTTTCTACCCCGTGCCATAGAAAAAATGGATTCGGCCAAAATCTTATTTTACATATTATTTTTTTGGGTTAGTTCATATATAATTTCATGTTGTCATAATTCCTTCCTTCGTATTTATGCTTATTTTCTTAAAATTTTTTATCTATTTCTGGTTCATCCTTTAGAAAAATATATCGGTCCCTACCTACCAAGTTTGTAAATACAGACTTGTTTTTTTTGTACAAACCAATTTTAAAAGTTATTATTTATTAAGTTTTAAAAAACTTTTTTAATAAGAAACGTTTTTCAATTCATATTTTTTGAATTTGAGTGCATATTTTTGAAATATTTCAGTGCATATATATTTCCTTTTTTGAGTGGCATACATGCAGCAAATATTTAACACTTTTCATTGCAAATTCAATTCACAGCCTACGAATTACTTTTTACTTCCAATCATATACCTACCAACAGTTAATGTAATGGTCAAATTGTCGCAATCAACTGCTTGTTCAACTTGATAACACTTAAGAGGAGTCACCATTTTAGCGCAACCATTTATTTCTCTCTCTGACACACGCACAATCATTTTAGTGTTTTTCTTATCACACATTTTGATATGCACGCGTGGTCAAAATAAGAAATAGTGCCTGACATCCCAACCAGCAAACAGATCTTTTTATTCTATCCTATAAGTCCAAGTTGTAAAACCATATCAACTGATAACGTATAAGTTTCAGCAAACAGTCAATGGTCTCGGCAATTCAAGATCCGTTCCTCTATTCGTCATTGTTTAACATAACTATTCTACCTTTACCACATTTTCTTCCTTCTTTCTTCCCCCGTCTCTCACACTATTACAGTGTTCACCACTCTCATTCCCCACGACCATATGATCGGTATTCTTTCTATCCTCTCTGCTTCAGCTAATCTTCTCGCCCCTCATTTTCCTCCCTAAGTACCTTCTTATAGCCCTCTCACTATCTCTTATCATACAGTTGAGACCGACCAACTAAACCTGATTCTCTCTTGTTTTCGCTACAAATATGTGCACTAACCCTAAATTACCCTTAATTTAATTATGCTTATTCTAATCCTCTTTCGTACCCTAATACCTAACTTTTATAATATTCTCATATCTGCTACCACACTCCACTACCCACCCTCCTAACCTACAATTTATTTTTCGTCTTTCCCTTTCCTACACTAACTTCTGAAACATGTTAAACTCTTTCCCTCCTTATCTTCGCCACTGATCCACACACTTTTCTATTAACTACTCATCTCTAGTTACCTATATAAGTCATGACTTGATTCTGGTGAAAATTATTTTACAATACATTGAGCGAATTCCCTACGCAAAAGAATTACTTAAAAACCATTTTCTAATTTTATCACAACTTTATTGAGAGTCCGAATAGCAGGTTATACCAGTATATGTAATTAACACAAAACATAACCTAAACAAACAACAAAACCCAACCACAAACAAAAACAAGCACCAAAAAAGCACGCAAAAAAGGGGGAGCAACAAAAAGCAAAGAGAGGAAACAAGGAAGAAGAGGAAGGGGCAAAAAAAGGAGAAAGAACAGTAAAGAGTAGGGCGTAAAAAAGATGTTTGAATAGGGGAAGGTTACATAAAATAATATAGACAAGAATAGGGTTATATTTCATATTTTTACACGGACAGATTTTTTTATTTATTATGGTTTAATCGATCAGGAGTATAGTATTGTCACCGCAACAATATAACTTCCATCCCTAATCAACAACAAAAAAGCAACCAAAAAACACCAGTTACAACCAAACCACAACAACAACGATGCAGACCCCAGCAATGATGAGAAAACGCACCCCTCGCCAACAGCCAAATCCCAGCAAACCAAGAGCCCAACAACCGGTAAGACCAGCACCAGCCCAACACTCAACCAAAAACAACAACAGCCTAGGCCCCAGCCAACTCACATCGGCCAATGTCCCGACACCAACACCAAAAAACACCCACCCGGACACAACCCGACACTACCGGATCAACACACCACAGGGCCGCAAGACACCAAAACACACAAACACACGCACCACCCCACACAACCCTAGACCGAAGGATATCCCCACCAGGAGGCGGCCACCACCACAACAGGCAAACCCACAAAGAACATCAAACCTTCCAAACCCACAATCCCAGAAAGGGCGGCCACCCATGGGACAAGATCAAGGAAATCACTCAGGAGACGGTTGCCCGGACAACATGCCCAACAACACCACGACAAGGTGCCGCAAGCAAACCGCCACGGGTCCACAAAAACGCTGGACCCCACAAGCGGGCCCGACAGAAAAAAACATACAAAACCCACCCCTTCATCAAGACGGCAGCCAATTCCCCAGCCCCCTAGGCCAACACACAAAGGGGCCCCTCCCAAACAAGCCCCACCCACCACCGCAAACACATCCCCGCAGAAAGGGGGGCAGTATGAGAAGTGGGCAGAATGGACCCACCCAACACGCCCTCCAGAAAAAAAGAAGCCTCAACACACAAGACCAAACACACCCCCCCCAGGCCTCGACCACACAAAACTCCCACCCACAACCCCACCTCAACCAAGCCCCAACCCATTCCTCAGCACACCAACACAAACCAACATAAATATAATGAAAAGTGCGGGCAATACATCTCCGATCGATTAAACAATAATATAAAAAATCTACGCGACAATAAGAAATATAACCCATGCGTTGTAGATATTATATAACCTACCAATAAATATATTGATTTTTATTATAGGTACAGAAGTTAGTATTTTAGATTCTGAGTTGGAACGATGATTGTATTGATTTTACAATGAATGTGTGTTTTTTAAATTTTTTTTTTTTTTTTTTTGTGTCTGTGTACACGATAAGTGTCCGAATATGCGTCGATGTTCAACTTCATTTTTTTCGATTGGAAAGTGAATATCGTTGGTGCCTTTGAGGAGGTCATAATTTAAAATTCCTGCATTAATTTTCAAAAGCGCCAAGAAACAAAAGAAAAATTATGAACAAACGGGACTTTTTGACGCCAAATCGATTTTTTCACAAAATTGAATTGGTTTTTGGTTGTAACTTAAAACAAATTACGTCGATACATGAAATTTCACTGGTTATTTTCTTTTTATTTTCTATACACGAGTAAAATTTTCCAAATAATTTGACTCTTTGTGAGCTTTTACGGACATTGCCAGTTTTCAAATTATTTTATTTTGTTTTCTATAAATCATCAATACAATTTTATCTGTTTGACGTAAAAAAGCTTGAAATTTAAAGAAGGCTCCTAGGTTATTGTTTCAAAGCAAGATGAACAAATTAAAAATCCTTAATCACAGTTTTATTTATAATCATTTAAATTCAATCTTGACAAAATACGGATAATCACAAAATTAGCAAATTATTTTCAGTTGAGATGCATGAAATTTTTCTTTTTAAATCTAAATTTGAAAATGTAATATAATATTACCCCATAATTTGTCTACCTTTATCAAAAAAAAAATGTCTACACGCAATCAAATTAATTGTTATGAGTGTTGGACTTTCTATTTTTTACAACTTTGATATCACGTCGATTTCTCATTTACGATTTTCTTATTTTAGTCATTGTAATAAAAAACGAATGACCTGTGATACTTGAAAATTTCACTAAGTTGTATATTTTTTATGTTCTATACACATAAATTTTCCAATAATTTTTTGACTCTTTTTGAGCTGTTTACGGAACATTGCCAGTTTTCATTTTTTTGTTTTTTTTTCTATAAATATCAATAATTTTATCTGTTGAGTAAAAAGCTTGAAATTTAATAGAAGTCTCCTATGTTATTGTTTCAAGTCATGAAAAAATTAAGATCCTTATCACAGTTTTATTTATAATCATTTAAAGTTCAAATCTTCATAAAATACGGACAAATCACGAAAATTAGCAAATTAGTTTGAGTTTGAGAATCATCAAAATTTTTCTTTTTAAATCTAAGATTTAAAATGTAATACAAGATTACCCATAAGTTTGTCTACCTTTAATCAAAAAAAAATGTCTACAAGCATATCAATTAAATTTTTATGATCGTTTTGACAATTGCATATTTTTACAACATTTGATATTCACTTTGTTCTCATGTAACGATTTTCTTATTTTATTGTAATTAAAAAACGAATGAAAACTATAGATACTTGAAAATTTCCCTGAATGTTTAATATTAGCATTTTCTATATACCATACGATTTTGAAAACTTTGAAAACTTGGTAAAAAAGCGTGAAAATGTAATGCAAGGCTCCTGGATATATTGTTACATAGTCCAGTTGAAAAAATATTAAAATACATAGCACAATTTTTTTTTTTGTAAGGATTTTAAGTTCGAATTCAACAAAATTTTATAAAATTTCACTTTATAGTCTAAGGATTGAAAATTGAATAACAAGTCTCCACGTAATAGGTTATATATAAAATTACTTTATGCACATATATCATCAAATATACTTAGTAACATCATAGTCCGACTGACGCGTTTTCGCTCAGATCGTTTTTCTTATACAATTATATTATATCATTGAATTCAAATTTAACACCATCCATTACAGTGACCCACTTGTAACCTACTGTACAGCAAGAGCGACCAGCCACTTACCCACCTTTTTAAATGTTGTCGTCAAAGATTTATTAGTTTATACCTAACGAAAATTAAATTTACTCACAAGTCAGTTATCAACTAGAACTCGACTACCGGCAAATATGTGCTCTTTGATGTTTTTTTAATTTTTATTTAATAGTTTCTACACGGATTTATTACTATCACTAATTATCGTAGGTGGTTGTTAAATTCAATAATTATAAATATTATACCAATTAACTAAATAAAAACTTTTGAAGCATTGTGTTAAAGTAAAACAAAGATCAATAGGATTCAATGCATTACAATTATGTAATTTACCTTATGTAAAAAATCAAAATTAAATAAGCGTAACCCATTTCATGTTTTACACTATTAAATAGGTACACGAGTATATAATTATATATGTATTCATATCTCCACATGGTGTCCGGATAGACCAGTTGACAGTTGCCTATGGTACTCCTTGAAAACTTTTGTAAAAAAAAAAAAAAAATATTTTAGTGTGCACAGTATACGTAGGTGCCAATGATATAGATATTCCTTGGAAAACTAAAAATTAACGTATGTTAAAGTGACATACCTCAATGCTTAAATTAAAACTCAGGTTTTTGGGAAAAAAATTACTCAGTAATAAATGGTTATGGTATTAAAATATTTCAGCATACCTATACCATCATATACATTATAATCTAAATCTAATTATGGTAAAATACTACATTGGTTAAATTTAATAAATTGGGGGTATAATGTTGATGCAAACTATAAAGAGTAATAACTTATATTGTCATAATACTTCCGCGCACACCTAAGATGTTACCCGGCGAAATGTACAGGCAAATAAGGTACGCCGGATTAACCGTTCGTGGTAAACGAAGACCGCGTTTGGATTTCAAACTGGCCGTATAATTTATTATTTTTATACATGTGGCGCCCTTTGGTAGGTCGCAGGTAGTAAACGTATACGCTTCTACGTAACCGAATAACAGATTTTTTCGTGACGTAAATATTTAATTCAATCTAAAAATTAAATTTAAGCCACAAATATATAAAAAGCAAACTTACGCGTAAACATCGACTCTTCCGGTGAACATAGCTGTACTGCAGCAACACGCTGCCGCCGAAAAAACAGTTATCTTCATCCGTCTACATCTCGCTCCAAATTGAAACTCAAAGTATGGAAATATTTTATGAAAATAACTAAACGTTCAAAGTGTGGCAGTTCGTGTGCTATTATAATATTATACTGCTTAAACGCACTTTCCTTCAATTGTTGGCTTATTTTTTTTTTTGTCACTGCAATAATTATTAGAATAGTGAATCTCTCCGCCGAATGTCGAATTGGGATGCCACAGATGACATAATATAATTTAATATGATAAATACATAACTTATTTTTCAGTAGAGATAGTATGTCCCACCAAGATCTGACAAATGTCCATAATACTTTTACTATATTCAAAATTTTAAAGTTTTTTTTTGTATAGCATTTATTGTCCCTCGCGCTACACGTCTAATATACAAAAAATTATTTTTTATTTTTTCATTACTGAAATAAAAAATTTAAAATTTGCTTTACATGTGTTCGATCCATTCAACTAGCCAATTTGTGAATCTGATTATAATACATTTTTATGCTAAAAAAATGTATATATTTCAAGTAAGTTTATTTTTAGAATCTTTTTAAATGTCCTTTATTTGTTTATTAAATTATGTGGAACGTAATAACTTTTTTTTAAAAATCTCATTTTTGGTAATCGCTGACATTAGTGATATTTTCTTAAATTATTACATGTTTAGAAAACTCAGAGAGCGTGTTGAATGAAAATAAATTAAAAATTTATTTTCACAACAATCGCCTTAAAAATAAGTTTATTCAAATAATGAGATGAACATTATTGAATCATTTAAATTTTCCCAGATCAAGCCCCTTGCGCATGCCAATTTTTAACCAATATACTAACTTCCAAGTTTATAGACATTCGATATATGCATTCTCCTGCCGGTGGCCCTATACACTGTTAGGGAATTTTTTATTTCTTTAGTAATTAAATACGATACGATTATAGTCACGTAGTATACTATCCAATACGGATTACCGGAATTTAAATTAAAGAATGTGATATACCAGGTAAACTATCTCTATATAAAAACCTAAACTTACCTAGGGTACCAATAATATCACAATATCAATAGTGATTGTGAAAATTTGAAGAAAATGTCCTATAGGTAATATCCCGTAAACTCCCCAAAATAAAACGTGCGTTTTGATGTATTCTCTTAAACCCAAATGTGTAATGTCCGTAGCCTGTATGGATGAACATTTATGTTTCACATGAGACATGTTTCAACTAGGATGTGTTATGTGACCCATAAAGTCACGATGCATACGGACATATAGTGGTGGATTCTATTAACGAAAACTAAAACACGTGACGGAACGGAATACGAAGAACGTATAGAAACAAAATAATCGTCACCGAGTGGTAGGTATAAACTTCTATGTACCTACTTACAAATCATATTAAATAACATTAATCATTATACTTTTTTTTTATTTTAATAGGTGGGTATAAATCCACCTACCTTCTACTTATAAAAGCAATTGCAAATCTTGGTTTTTAAATTTTAAAAATTATTCTACTAGAACAATGAATTATCTGTAGGTAGAGTATTATATTTAAAGTATTTCGTAATATCCTACTTTTGTGCCCTAAAAACAACTGGATTTTTAAAACTATTCTCGTCGGCGGTTATATAGTTTGTCTGACAATAAATATTTACATTATGTCTACCGCGTCAAAAGAGTAAAAGGACAAAATTTTAACGTATTACCTATTTTATTTTCCAGTTAAATCGCTTCCCTTCGAGTGTATAATATTGCTAGTGTCAAGCTGTGCATCTCCGACAAGGAAATCCGCACTTCTTCATATCTCCGATTCAAAAGTTCAGTCTGGAAGTATTGAGATTAATTACATGTATAAAATAGGTACCTCGCGGCTAGCTTAATACCAGAGTGGATGAAATATGTTGGTACGTATTGAATCGCTGTTGCGTCTCGACACCTTGTCATTTGCCATAGATTCTTTGTAAGTATAACCTAACCGTCCTAACCGAGGATGATGATATTTTCACTAACTTTAAAAAACATTTATTGTGTTTATACTAGACAGAAAGCCGTAAATTTATTCAATTTATAATAATGATAATGGTTGTTACTAGTCTCCGTTATTATTGTTTTATTAATCCCAATAGTTAAAATAATGTTTCAAATAAAATAATAAAAACAATTAAGAAATACCTTTCCTATAATTAATATTAAAATAACAAAATACTAAATAAATTTTGTATTTTATTACTATCACCACGATTTAAGATAGTAATGTTATTTTACTTACTGTATACCTTCCTAAAACCTACACCAGATTCCCAAGTATCAACTACATCCTCTTTCTTGAGTGGTAACGGCATACTTTAGAATTAGTTTTAAAACATCTAAAACTTTTTTTTCCACTCATCCCTTAAGGAGGAATTTTAGGAACACAACAAACTAGTTTTTAATCCTTATAGGAAATAAAGGTACGAACATGCCATTTTTATTATTATATATAAAAAAACCAAAATTATAGCATTATAATTTATTATTAAATTACATTAACATATGTAAAATATCAAATGATAATTAATTGTTTAACTGGCATTATTATATTTATATATCATTCGCCATGTTAGGTTTAAATATACAGTTGGAGGTGGGTAAAGTCGTCTGCATAGTCTTCATTATCTGCCACCCAAAGCACTATACGATTAAAAAACAGCTGATTGGTTAAGATTCATATTGAGTCGTCGATAAACCATTATACCGTAGTCGATGGCAACCATACTATCTAATCGTGGTTTTGTTTTATCTTTATCTACATTATGCCGAGATAGCCGGGATAAACGCAACAACCCCTCCTTTTTCAGTTTTATCATTTTGGTTAACGTTGTCAAATGAAAATGTGTGTTGACTATACAATATATAGTAAGTTATAGTAATTATAGTTGTGTCACAGAATTTTGTGGTTGTATTTCTTTAATATCTTTAATATCGTAGGTAATAAAATATTTTTACTGTAGGCACGGTCATGTCAATATAGATATATTTTGTCTTGATTGTATCAAAATACTGCATAGTGTTCACTATATACCAGTTACAACAACCGTCAGCTGCGACAACTTACTGGTCAGTGGATACTTATGTCTCGCGAAAAAAACGTTTAATACTTTAATTTCGAATTTTGATATCCTGCGCCTGTATTGTATTTTTATTTTCCGTTAGGTTGTTTATTTTGTACACTACATTTTAGTTAATTCAACTCTTTGTTGTATCGATCTGTGATAAATCATAATACATTAATTGTACATGGTGGATATTCATTTATGATAGTGGATTATTAAATTATTTATACTTTTATAGTTTGGTTTGTTTCTAATTAATTTTGTTCGGGCAGTTGTATTTATTTTATACCAACATTTGTTACTGCAGTAATCCCTTGAATAATCCAAACCTAGATTTTTTACTGAATTATAAATAATTATGTATAAAAGAAAGTTTCCAAAAACTGCGGTTGAAAATGCTTCGTCACAGTTGCACAAAAAGTCTACAAATTCTTCTCTGAATGGCAGTACACCGAGTACGTCTATTACATGCACTAGCACTAGTTTGGACAATGAATCGCCAGAATCACCATCAATACTGGAAGAATTTGATCATTTTCCTGTTGTAAATAATATAAATTCTATAGATGATAATAGTGTTGACAATATGACAGATTGTTCACAACCTTTGTTTAATGACAGCGAAGATGTTTATTCTTTTTTAAAACAAACATTCATGAGTTGTGGTTTACATTTAAAATGTGATCAAAATATATTGTGTAAGTAAATTACAAACCATATACCTACCTATAACACATTATACTAAAGATATTAATTTCTTTTTAGCTGTTAAAGAGTATAAATTCCTGCAAAATATTAAGTCCAAATTATCTAATGATTCTGAAGAAATTGGTGAAATTGATGTTGCAAATAAATTTTTCAAAGAGTTTGAAGCATATCACAATGATAAGATAAATCTTAAAGCAGCTCTTTCGCCTTATAAAGTAAGCTTTGGAATACTCTTTTGGAATTATTAATTCGTAACAAAATATATTATTTATTTAGACTGTTCCAGAAAATAAATTTCAACAACAAAGAGATACTCTAGCTCGTCTTTTACTCCAAGTGCCCCAACTTCAATCAAATATGATTGATTTTTTGTTCGATAAAATGGCAGAAATAAATTTAGAAGATACAACGTAAATTACTTAAGCTATTATATTATTGTTTATTTAATTAATTATCAATAACTATTAGTTTTATTAATACTTTGAATTATAGGGATAATTCACTTTTACCAGTACAAAAATGGGTCCGGTTATTGATTAGACCATTTAAGTATCTATATACTGTCTTAGATTTGAGAAAAACTTGCAATAAATTATTTGACAGTCTGTATGTGATGTCTGATATTGATATAAAAAGGGAACTTATTTTATCAATTCCAGATATAGTACTTGATAGTGAGGATCATGATGCACTTGAAGAGTTATGGTAAAAATAATAAATCATTAAATAATAATCAAATTTAAAAGTAATTTGATTGTTTTATAACCTATTTTGTTTTAGTAAGCTTCTTAGAAATGACAAAGAATTAATGGCTACTATTTTGGAGACTATTAATCAATTAAACATCAGCAAAGATGAATTATCATTAATTCAAATGGATATGATACCTGTTATTCATCATACTCCACCAGATATACTACCAGCGTTAGTTAGATTTTTAATTAAAGTATATGATCGTGCTGTAGCTGAAAGAGTAAGTATTACATTTATATAATTATATGCAACTATTAAATATAACTCAATTCAATTTTTGATTTTTAAATGGCAGATTGTGAATGGTTTAAGGTCAGAACTTGCGTTTCCAACACCAGACAGCATTTCACAAATTTCAACTACTGATAATTTGTTAAGCATACAACTTATCATTTTCAATTGTATTCATGATAGGTTTTTGTCATGCAAATTATTATTAGAGGTTTGGATGAAGACAATAAGTCAAATACAATCCCATGTAGAACACATGTAAATTAATTACGAGCATTATTTAGTATTATTTTTAAAATTGTATTTATCATATAAGTAACGTAATTGTATTTTAGACCCTTAGATGTTGTTATCATGTTTTTGGCATATTCAGCATCTTTTAATGTTCATTCAATAAAAAGTACTGTTTTGTCAATTTTTAAAGAACGTTTAAAGAATGGATTTATTCGTTCAGATATTATGGTGAAGACTTTCCAAACGTTTACTCCGGTTGGTAATTTATGAGTTTATGATATTATTATGATAGAATAATAAAAGTTTAAGTTAATTTGAATGTATTATTTTTCATATTTTTTATTATACTTGAAGGTATTTAAACAATATTTTGAAATGTTTATTGATTTATTTTCCAATCTTCTTAAAGCTACTGACTATGTTTCAATTGAAGTTGTATCTAGCATGATCGTGTAAGTATTTATTCGCTTAAGAAGAAGTAAATACATAAACAGATTTACTAATCTAAAGTTAATTAACTATTTACATTTTCAGTAACTGTTTCAATAATATTGATCAATGTTGGTGTAAATGGATTGTGGATGAACTTCTTGTTCTGTTGGGTACAGGGAACAAGTTGACCATCGAAAATGTATTAAATATACTTACTGAATTAACTGAAAAAAGGATTGATAAAGTTCAACCTTTAGCTACTCGTTTAATGGTAAATATTATTTTTATAGTATAATAAAAATCATAATAGTTTTAATGTAAATACTAATTTGTATTTTATCTTCTGTACAGTATGTTTTCATGAATAAAGTTCATGATTTTTCCTCTAAAGACATAGCTCAAGTTTTAGACATGTTGTGTAAAATTGCCTATTCTGAAGGCCCTGATGGAATTAATAACTGTTCAGTGTTCCAAGATGAGATAAATATATTTGTACAAAAGGAACTTTGTTCCCTTAACATTGTGTAAATTATTATTTTTCTATCTTACTTTATTTTTTTTACTATGAATGAAAATTATTTTCTTTTTAATTTGTTACTCTAGATCTCAAAGAGTTGGAATCATTGGTGCAATTATGTTGATAAAACACATAGTTCTATTGACTTCTGATGATGAAAGTATCTCAATTGATAAGTCTAACGATGATATTTTACTTACTAAAAAAGCAAAAGAAGCTTATTCCCTTATAGGTAATTTATTATATTAGGATTATTTAATTTTGAAATTTTAATACCATAATTTTTTTTTTATAGAATTATTAGTAACCAGAACCCAATCAGATACAGATTCTCAAATTTTGTTTTTTGACCAATTTTCACTTATGCTGTTTCATGGACTTCCCCTTGATAAAACTTTCATGGTAATTAATTTTAATTGCTGACTAAAACAACTAATCACTAAATGTTGGCCATTTTTTTAGTATGCTGTATCTTCAGTTATGAAAAAAAATTTTCAATATAGTTTTTTAATCGCGGCTAATGATTTTAATAATGAGTAAGTATTAATTTTGGACATTATATGTATAAATATTATATAATATTAAATGTAGACATTTATTTTATTTAGTACAATATTCATATTAATGTATATATTATACAGTATGTCCCAAAAGTCCCATATCACCCTTGTATCTATGTGTCAGATTAATATATTTGCCTTGCTGTTTTTTTACAATAATAAGTATGAAAATTCTAATTGAATAGCATAAAAATCAAATTATTTTTTCAAAAAAAAAATGTATGCAATTAGTTTTTTTTAAATTTTAAGACAGCAATTTTTTTTAGTCACATTTTTTAATACAGTCAAAAAAAATTGAAATTGAGTAAAAAATCAACCCAAGTAAAAGAAAATCAAG
Source organism: Sitobion miscanthi (assembly GCA_008086715.1). Classification (NCBI taxonomy): domain Eukaryota; kingdom Metazoa; phylum Arthropoda; class Insecta; order Hemiptera; family Aphididae; genus Sitobion; species Sitobion miscanthi. The sequence goes on from CM017798.1 coordinate 9,103,000, forward strand.
TTGTTGACTTCGTAAGAATAATAGTTGAGTAATTATGTTAGCAAAACACAAATCGCATGATTTAATCAATCTTGAGATTTTTCTATGACAATACCTATTTTGTTTTAAAATTTAAATAATGATTTATACATTTTTAGTTCATGATTATGTTGAAATGTTAAAATTGTACTCCCACAATAATGTAGTTGCAAACAATCTGCAAAGGTATGGAATTGTGTATCCAGATCGCCAAAAACCAAACATACGATGTTATATTCTCCTCAAGTTATAATGTTGCATAGCCTCCATCAATAATTAGATATTTAAAGATTCTTATAAAAAATCTGAATTTCAATCAATATTGATTAAATCATGTAATTCTTGTTTTGCTAACATAACTAATATTCTTATGAAGCCAATAATTTAATTTTCTTTAACTTGGTTGATCAATAAATAAATAAATATTGCTTCAATATATTTATATTATATAATTGTTTACACTGTTTCAAAAGATGAACAAAAAAATGTCCATCTTAAAATTGAATGTTATGCCATTAATTAGAATTTTTAGTACTTATTGCTGTGAAAAACTGAATTTAAATATATTGATTTTCAATGGAAATACTTAGGGTGATACAAGACTTTTGTAACACTTCTAAACATGTAAATGCAAATGTATAGTTAATATTATTATATATTTGTTATTTATAAATGTATTTTAGAAAACTGTTATTTCTTTATTGGTTATAAATAAAGTTATTGCATTCAGCTAATATTAAATTTAATTTAATAGGAACTGTTTAGTGGATTGTTCTTTAACATTTTGTCTTGATAAAGAACTTGATGAGATTATTGCTGTCAATTTATGTCCTAAAGTCTTTGGTGAAATTAAGAAAAATGATAATGCAATAGTTATGGGATTACAAAGCTGTCATTCAAACGCTCTAACATCAATGTTTCGTTTAGTCAGAGGTTTGGAACGTGAAGATTTAACTGAAATTGATGCATTACTAGGATGTCCACTTGTAATGCCTACTAGTAAAACCATCGATGAATTTGAAATGTTATCTCCAGAACAACAAAGCGTTGTAATTCATACACTTTTTGATGCTGTTAATTGGTTTCATGAAGTCATTAATTGTTTTTCTTATTTGATTAAACAAAAAAATGGAGACAAAGTAAATTAATCTAAATATAAACTTGATCATGAATATTAATTATTAATTTTTTTTAAGGTACTTATTAGATTGAGAACTATAATATATTTGATTAAGACAATAAAAAAATGTTTATCAGTAATGTATGAACCGGAATACATTCCACCATTGTGCTACTATGGATTGAATGTAGAAAAGCCAAACTTTATTAAGAATAAAAAGTATTGTAAAAAATATTTATAAAAGTTATTAATAATTACAAAAATAATTATTTGTTTAGAAAGTCATTAAAATCAAAGAAGAAGAATACTAATGCAAAAGGAAAGAAAACAGTAAAAGAAAAAAAAAATGTTTCTCTCGAATCAACCAATTCATCAAATTTTAATCTTACAAATGTAGTAGAAGATGAAAATGATGATGTTTTGGAAAATGAAGTGGACCTTAGTATTTATCAAAATTATTTTCGTGAGCTTGATATTGATACTTGGCTTATATTGACACAAAAGTTTGTTGTCAATCCTGACCCTGAACAGGTTTGTGAAAAAAAAATAAAAAATTTAAAATATGTCGGTATTTAATTAAAGTAGGTAAAATCTTTTATTAGAAAAAAAAATTAGGTACACTATAACATACTACACATTACGTTGTAGCATTCTATTCAAAATTAGATCAGTACAGAGCATTTTCCAAGCTTCTAACTTGTGTGTTGGGTCTTGTTTTTTGTTTAGCGTTATCTAATCGTCGCCGACACAACTTGTTGCCGCTTGATACTGATCACATTTTAAATTAATATATTAAATATATTACATGATTTAGTTGGCTTTTCAAAATATCATCAGGTAGCCATATGCTATTTATTTTGGCGATATTTTAATAACTGTGATTGTGGGTGGGTTAATGTGTTTACAGATAAGAACAAAGGAGAGATTGTTGCAATTTTTTTTAAACCTTGGCAAGAAGTTTATTTAGAACTTTTTTTTTACTTAGCTAGCTTTTTATTTAGGATTACAATATTTGTATTTGATTTATTTTTAGAATGAAGAGTTTACACCTGAGTTAGGACCTTCAGAGTTACGTTATTTGATGGAAGATGTGTTACAAAAGTTGGAGCATGTTGTTTTTAAAAACAAAAAAACGAGTCCATTGGTTAAAATTAAATCCAAAGATACTATCGGATTTAGTAGTGTTTCTTTAGTACCTACCAAAACAATAATCAGAAATTTTATTAAGCTTCTTCCATACTTGTTTACTGATTTAGAAATTCTTTCAGAATTCTTTAAGGTATGTAACTAAAGTTAAATATGATATGAAAATAAATAGTTATAAAAATGTATTTTTCAGAATTTATTGATGTTAAACGACAATATACTAGATGCCCCTGGAATGTTTATGCCTGAGTCTTATGACATGAAACATTGTATTGGATTAATTCTGAAATCTCTAGTGATATTATTCCAATGGAATGATTTTGAATCTTCCAATACAGATGATCTTTTTAAAAGTAAGATAATTTTCTATTAATATTTAAAGACACTTAAAATAATTAATAAGATACAGTAAAAACCAGGATACTAAAGTTAACACTATACAACTTTTATAGAAGTGCATTTATAGTAAAAATTAATATCATTAAATAATATTATTGTAATTTATGATTTTTGAGATCTATGTTTTATTTTAGTATAATTAGACACTACTATACATGTTGCACACAAATTAAAATTGTGATTTATGTCATATTTCATGATATGTATTAAAAGAATATACAATTACAAAAGAGCATATTAAATTAGATTCTTTTACTGTAAAAAAAACTTTACAATTATAGCTATAAATCTAAAACACTTGAACAGTTGGGTTTTAAATTTTTAAATTATGTGTACTTAATGTTTACATTTTATATAATATAATTATTTATGACTAGAAATAAATTGTGATTTGGGCCTAATTTAAAATGAGTTTATCATATTTGTAAATTATTTAATGTTCCTTAATTATAAACCCTCAAGTCACTGTATTTAATAAAAATAAACTACTGCTTCAATTCTCTATTTATGCATATAGTAAAGTTATATTCCAAAATTATTTTAGATGCCTTGAAGAAAATAACAAACAGAACTGATTTGAGTAGCCAGAGTACGCAATTTAAACGCCCGTTATGCAAAAAGGGATTGATCTCAGATAAAATTAAGTATCTTAAAGAGTTTCAAAATGTTGTACTTCATTTAGATGCTGCTGTTAGCTTAGTCAACATTATACAAATTTTGAAAAGTTATTCTGATGAACCAGAGAACGATGTTATTTTAAGTAATAAATAATGTCATATTTACGACTTCTTTTATTTTTATTTATTGTTATACTAATTTTTCCAGGAGATACTTGTTGGAATTTTCTAACTCGGCAATGGTACTCAATGAATGGCTTAGAAGAAAACGGTCCAAAATACAATGATCAAATTAAATTTTTACTTGAGATCTATTTGCAATGTCATACTGATAAACTAAAAAAGTTGGTAGAAATGGTTGATTGGTTAGAAGAAGAAGTTTTAGTTATGGAATTAAAGACTGATAAACTAAAAACCTTGCCAACCATTAAAAAGTAAGTTTATATAATTAAAAATTAATGTATTATCCTAAACCACTTTGTTTATATTTAGAACAAATTTCAAGATTTTAATTAAAGTTATACTTAACTCTTTGCTGGAATCTGTTAAAAATGACTTAAAAACTGCTGAAAGTGAGATGGACCGCCTGATTATTTGGCAGTCAGCGATTTATGTGATGGAAAAAATTGTACAAACAATAAAAAAACAGGATTCGAGAGATAACCTTCTAATATTTGTCAAAGTAACATACATAACGATGAATAGAATAATGTGTTTTTACACTAATTAATTATTGTTTAAATTTCAGGGTTCTATATTATTGTTAAAACTGTTCTTAGCTGAAGGAATGACTGTATGTCAAAATTTATTTAAAGTTCGTACTAAAGAAGTGTCAAAGGTTTTAAAAAATCTTCAAGTTATCACAAGATACATACAAAATATTTGCAATTATACAAAAGTTAGATTTTACATTAAACAAAATATTGATACAGCCTTTTTACAGATTACAGATACAGATTTGTTGATACAGCCATATTGTTATTAATTTCAGGTGGTTAAAGATAATGCACTGAGTAATTGTTTACCAAACATAAGAGGTATTTTAGAAGCTCTGATATTAAAAGTGAAAAATGTAATTGTCATGAATGGTTGTACTGATGCATTGTTTATGGGAATTATGAAAAACATGGACATCAAAGGAGATGAAATAATGTCACAGGTATACTTATTGTCAATTTTGTTTATAATATATTAATAAGTATATTCATGATGATTATTCTTAAATATAATATATTTTAGAATGATAGCTCAAATGATAGTGATGATGATGAAGAAGATGATGAAGACAAAACTGAATCAAATGATTTAATTCAACTACTAAGCAATGATAAGTCTTCAAATGATGATGATGATGATGAAGATTCTGATACTAATTCATCAATATTGTAATTTATTCATATTTTTTAATATTTTAATTATGTTAAGATTTTTTTCTATATTATGTATAAATGTAATATATAATTTTCTTAAAATAAAATAATTGCAGTTTCTAAAAAATATTTGATCAATCGTCTTCTTCCTTCCATTCATTCACCCTTCACTCCCCACAAAATGTTTGATCAATAATTAAGTAAAATAATTGTATTCTGGATATCAGTATTTATTTTAAAAATGTCCTGTGAAAAATCTCAAAAAACCTAGTAAGTAATTAAAATTATATTTATATTTTTCTTTGGCTTTATTCTTAATGGTGTTTTTTTCATAATTTAGTGACATTATATGTAAAGAACGTTTGGAATCATCCAAACGTAAATATCTAGATCTAATTTTTAAAGAAATTGATGATTTAGTTTTAAATCAGAACTCTGCCATTGAAGGGGTAAGATTTCATACTTTTTTTGAAGACCGATTTCCATATGATGATTTTAAACTCAACTCATTGCCAGACAAACAACATGCACGGCTGAGAAACATGTTTTATGACCGAAAACCTTTTGCATAACAATAATCAGACAGAAACTGAAAAGTAGTTAGTAGATACTATATATATGATTATTATCAATTAATTCCAGGTAAAATTAAATCTCAAACATCGAATGAAAAATAAAAATCCATAGATATACAACTACATAATACTTATAACCTACATCCCAGATGGGGGTCAGTGGGTGCCAATACATCATTAGGCTGAGGCTCAGAAAAATGTATTATTGTATATTATTTACAATAATACGAAATATTAAATAATGTACAACATTTTAAATAAATAAGTAAAAAACGTAATTCCTAGTTTTATCTCAATTTCATTATCAAAGAAATTTCATCTTGGTCCATGCTTTCAGGTAACCACGGAATAGGATATCTTAGTGCATGCTGGTTAGGTTACCTATTTTTAAATATTTAGTTTTTCGCACGATTTAAGATCATAGAACTATAAACTAATTGACAGCGCTTTGAGAGAGAAGTCAGGGGTACAATATAGAGTGGACAAGATAAAATGTATACAGTTCTTTATGCGATACTCTTCCACTAATTTATGTTCTTTCTCTCTTAGTTGTGTTGCTATATGATTGTCTAACATTGATGGCTGGGCGGAGTGGAATGCGCTGTCCATTAGTTTGTAGGTCTAAAGGTTTATATTAAAGATAGATACTATCCTAAATTCTGGTTTTTTGACATAATTCTGGTAATAGATATTAAGATATCCACTCTAGTACCTATAACCTATATATGTTCTGCATCACCTGCTTTAGTGTTTTTATTTTCCAACATCACAGAAAATCATTAAAGTTTTCTCAATGTAAATTTGACTATTTTTCATTTATTTCTAATCAAGAAAAGTATGAAAAATGCTTAACTTTAGTTTAGTACCTATTCAAATTTCATAATTCCTATAATTTCTCTATAAATTGAACCACGTTTAATTATTTTCATTATCAAGCACAAGTAGGTATATAGAAGGAAAATAGACAAAAAAAGTTTTAAATCTAGAATCAAGGTTCAAATTTCAAAAACCCCTCTTGTTAGATTGATCCATTGATTTATGATTGGTTAATAATTAATAATAAACAAAATTATGTGTACATCAAATAACATAATAGAAAATTGTGCTACAGTTATTAAAATTGTGGTAAAAACTAAAAAATAAAAATTCTTCTTATATCAGTGCTGACAAAATTAAGCGATTGGACTAATATTAGTTACAGGATAAACCTAACCATTATTTTTTTATCATATTAGTTGATAAAACTAATGATGTAAGTAAAGTTGAAAAGTTTTCTGTTTTTTTTTTTAAGACACCTTGATACAGATCTAATTGAGATTAGAGAACATTTTAGACTTTTATGAGAATAACTTGAATTAAGATTACTAAAAAAAATTCAATCTTAAAAGAAGAGTTTAAATTATGGCAAATCTAGTGGAAAGCAGAAACAGTAATTCCAACTTATGCATCATACTATTATTTCCTAGATATATAATTGAATTACACCCAGAAGACATTTTTTCTAGTATAGGTATTATTGAACATTTTTTTCAATATTGTCGATTACAAAAGCTCTAATATTAAGTGTATAAAAACCTACAGAGAATAAAGATTAAACTTGTGAAAATAGACCGAATGGGCTAGCACTAATAAACATACATGGCTACATAAATGTTTTTGCCAAGAATGATGAAAGACAAAAGTAGTTTGAATTTTAAATTGTAATTAATTAATAATATAATTTAAAAAAATTTGTTTTAAACTGTCTTGGACCTTGATTTCAAAAGTTATTATTATATTTTACCAGTAGGTAGGTAGCAGGTGTTTATTACAAATTTATTATACAAAAATAATATTTAAATTTAAATGTTGTTTTCTTGTTTATTTACATGGACAGACTAAGTTGTACAATAAAATATACAAATATTATAAATGTTTAAATGTTTTATTGTTTTCCTATAAGGCTAAAAAGTTATAAATATTGTTGTATAAGATATAATTAATGTTGTAATCGATTCTGTGTAGTGTGTGTTCTTTCATCCTAAATCCTATGATATTCTATATATTATTATAATTTATATTTATATTGTTATAACTTTATAATTTTTTTATTTTTTTTTTGATAAAGTAGTCACACTTATGAATAATCTTGTATTACATTTTTAAATCTTAGATTTAAATAGAAACATTTTTATGAATTCTCAACTCAAAATAATTTGCTAATTTTCGTGATTTTTCCGTATTTTGTCAAGTTTTGATCTTTAAAAACTTATTAAAAAAAACTGTGAATAAGGATTTTTAATATTTTTCAAATATCATGGTAACAATGTAGTAGGATCCTTGTATTACATTTTCAAGCTTTTTTACCCTATATATAAAGTTTTATTGACATTCATAAGAAAAAAACTAATAAAATTGGAAACTAAAAATGTTTCTAAACAGTTCAAAACAAATCAAAATATTTTGAAAATTTTATAGTGTATAGAAAATGCCAATATAAACAACCAATGAAAATAGAGATTTGGAGTTACACCAAAAACCAATATCAATTTTGTCGAAAACCGTTTTTGAGTAAAATTAGATCTAATTTGTCATGAACAAGATGAAGATCATTATTCATTAATAATTAGTATTCTTGTATATAGGGAAGATTCTCTACATCATGAGATTATACAATTTTATCACAAAAATAATAAAATATTGTATAGAAAAAACGTTGTAAATTGTAGCTTGTATGTGAGACCGTACCACCAAGGTAATTATTTATATTGTTATTCCTTATTTTTAATACGGTAGTCATCGGTAAGTTGAATTAATATTATAAAATTACAACAAAATATAACTTAGATTGTTATACTTGGTTATTTAATGTGTAATTTCTTCCAAATTTGAGCATATAATAATACTATAAAAAAAAAAAACCGTAATTTATATTTTTGAGATTTTTTGTTGTAAGTTTTTAATCCTTAGCTATAAAACTTGAACATTTTATACATTTTTAACTAGAAAATCATTTTTAAATTTTAAATTTGATAAATGTTGTCAAAAATCGAACTTTAAATGGTTACCGGTATTTTTCCCGAATCGAAATTCCGAATGGTATTTTACCCAAAAATCTGAAAACCCGAAACCTTTTTTCTCGAACGCCTTTTTCCCGAATCGAAAATCCCGAATGATATTTTTTTCGAAAGTCCGTAAACCCTAAACCTTTTTTCCCGAATCGATAAATTATAATATATATAAAAAATAAAAGTGAATTAATAAAATTAATATTAATTTAGAACACGAGTTTAATAATTATTATAATAAATGCTGTAATGTGATAATTAAATATTTAAAAATTGATATATTATTTTAATACATATATATAATTAAAATTAATAATAAATAATATCTTAATAAATGCTGTAATGTACCTAATAATTAAATATTTGAAAATCTATGAAGTATAATACGTATAAAGCGGTTAATGACCCACGCTGTCAAGGCCTTTATGGCTTTATTTATAATAATAAAAAATAAATAATTACATATAAAAAATAAAATTAATGATATATTATTTATTACTAACAATACATTTTTGCAAAACAATATTATGCGCGATTGCCCTCAGAAATTGTAACTCCTGGTATGTATTAAAATCAGCAATAATGGACATAATTCGCATTTGGAAACCCCTCCATTTTTTTTTTTGGCTGAGCTCTTATTTTTTCGTCCTAGAGACCTAGACTCAACTCCAAGATCATTATCTCTACAGTCTACATCAGCTTGTTCTTTTTGGAACTCACTGAGAGCAGAGTAAAGGTCAGAATGACGTTTTCCAATAACGAGCTGCAAGAAGCGATTGTGCCACCCCTCTCGGCTCTCTAGCTCTCTTACATTATTTGTTTTATATGAACCAGGCAGAGCTGCTTGGTGTTGATTCCAAATTTCTGGTGGATAACATGGAAGAATCCCTCTTCTTGTTCTTCGAGCTATTACTCCAAGAACATAATTTTTTTTCAAAATATTTATCCAACATTTAAAATTTCAGCCATGATGCTGTAAAGTAAAATAAAATAAAAATAATTTTGCTATATAATTTACAATAAATCACTTATTTTATGGATATTTGAAAATGGAAATATAAGTGTACAACGAAGGATGATAGCAAGCAAATAATACGTGACTACGATTACAACAGTGTGGCGATATCGATGTAAAATACAAATTAGTTAAATGTTCATGTAGCGAAGTTATATAGGCACGACAGCCACGTCACGTCGTTGTAACTACTGTAAAGTGCGATAAAGGCAAGATACCCGTACTTTTTTGTAAATACTATCTTTATCGCATGGAAAAAATAATTATTGATGGATTAGAATGTATAGCAATACTCAACAGCTGTATTTTAGTTATAGGTATAAAATATAATATATTATAGAAAAAACTCTTCAAAATAACATTTTTAAATTAATTAAATTTTGAAATTTTTTATTTCGGTAACAATAACCGTCGGGAAAAAATATTTCAGGTTTTCGGATTTTCTAGCAAAATACCATTCAGAATATAGTTCATTCGGGAAAAACGGTGGGTACCACTTTAAATGCTTATAAAAAAAAAATCGTGCATATCTATTTTGATATTTTTTAACTGCTATTAAAGCAATATATCAGGAACCTTGTATTACATTTTGACGCTTTTTGGCCCAACAAATAACATTTTATTGATAATTATAGTAAAAAAAACTAAAAATTTAAATTTGAAATTGTCCGTAAACAGCTCAAAACGAGTCAAAATATTTTGAAAATATTTTCAAGTAAATGAATTGATAAAATAAACATATGATGTAAATCTCAAGTGTCTTCAGTTATTCGTCTTTGAATTACAACAAAATAAGAAAATCGCTAAATAAGAAATCGAGGGAATATTAAATGTTGTAAAAATTTGAACTTCAAACGCTTTTAAACATTTAATTTGACTTTCTTGTAGACATTTTTTTTGTTGATAAATGTAGATAACCTTATAAGGAATTTTGTATTACATTTTAAACTCTTAGATTTAAAAAGAAAAATGTTTATGAATTTCCAACTCAAAATAATTTGCTAATTTTCGTGATTTTTCCATATTTTGTCAAATTTTGAACTTTAAATGTTTATAAAAAAAAATGTAACTGGATTTTTAATATTTTTTAAAGTCATTGTAACGCAATATACTAAGAACCTTATATTAAAATGTCAAGATTTTTTACCCAACAAATAAAATTTTATTGACATTCATAGAAAAAAAAAATTAAAAATTGGTACCTAACTGAATAATTTCTAGACTGTAGTAAATCACACTGACAGCTGTTATAATCATAATAAGACATAAGTTACCTGCTATTCCAGCAAATAAAAAATATTTTTTTTTTATTTTTTTTTCACGAAACATAATTAATTTTTTTACCAGATATTTTAGAAAAAACTACATTTTATTCTAGTAACATCAATTAACCCATTAATTTTAGGGTCCAAATTACAAAATGTCAGAGAAGCCCAGGTATATCCACAGCACCCCCCGTGCGCACGCCGAACATATTTATTGCAATATTGCACTGCTGATAGTTGGAAAAAATATCGTCTTAAGCATTATACCAAGGATTGACTAAATGTCTAAGTATAAATAATTTATAAGAATTATTTTATAAATTATATATTAGAAATACAATTAATATTATACCTATAGTATTATGTTAAAATTTAATTTTATAAAAATGCATGCCACGATACTGATGCTTACAATAATAATAGTCTTTTACCCTATATTATATTTATAAAAATAATATCATTTAAAGCCAACTTTGCTTGATCTGCAACAACTTGCATTTTTAATTTTTCTAACTAATTGGACAGTTGAAATTACATACCTTGCAGTGGCGCAACTAAAGTTCAAATATTGGGGGTGCTATACAATATTATGAATTTCTCACATACCTAGTCGTAGGGGCCTCTGTCCCCAGAACCCCCAATATTCTATATTGCCAATATTTAGATTATACTATTATTCACAATGTTTTGTTCCACAACAATTATTGTTAAATATGCACATATTTATGCACTCAAAAATTCAAAAATATGTAAAAAAACTAAATATCTAAATAAAATTACAAAATATATTTAGTGGGTATATATATTAATAAAAAATACGATTGAATTTGTCTGTATATTTCTGCTTACAAATAAATTAAAAATTAATAGAATGTGGAAAATGTAATACTTATTATTTTGGATGGAGTACCAGTATAAAGATACAAACTACGAAATGTGATTTTATATTTTCAAATTAGAAATTTCTTCGATTGTCACGTAGCATAGAAATATATTTCAGAACCAGCAGCACACTCGCCTTGTCTTGTCGATGATCAGAACGGGAAATTAAATTGAAAAAAAAATAAATACATTTTTTGAATCGGAGCTAAAAATAAAAAAAAATTCATTAACTATTCATAAAAAATTAAAATTTTATGTTTGAAATTATGCTAATATATGCAATTGATTATTGATAGCCATTTTTACACAAGTATGCAAAAATATGCATAAAAAAAAAATTTTATCATAGAATCTACACACATATGCGTGCGCACACTAAAAATTGGGGCCCACAATAATTTTGAAAACAATTATAGATACAGACAAATGTTTTAAAGTTATCAAAGGCACTAAAAATATTTATTTTATTTTATTATTCATTCTAATAAATATTACATAACAATATATAGATATACAATCTTATAATGATAATCGACGTTTAAAAGGAACAACATTTTTGAATTTGTCAATAATTTCATTAATATAATTTACACTTAATTAATAATTAGGGCCCTTGTTGTTTTTGGTGAAGGGTCCGGCAACCCCTGTGCTCACGCCTATGTCTACACATTACAAGACATTGACATTTCGAATCAAATTAATTCTTGGTGAATTGTAAAAAAATATACTTAATCCTGTCCTTATATCACAATCATACCTACTAATTATTAGAGAAGAAATTTTAACACATCTTATTATAGTATTTTATGATATTAAAATTATAAGTGTTAAACATAATTGGGTATCGATAGCAGCGAATGTGTTCAATATTTGTTCTGGTATAGTGGTCTCCAAAAATGGAAAGGTTATTTATTAAATTATTTGGTTAGTTCTTTTATGTTTGGACGCTTTAAAAAATAAATGCTATTAATATTTGAAATTACAACGATATAGAACATGGGGGTGCTTAAAGTTAAGTGGGGGGGGGGGGTGCTTAAGTTTGAGCACCCCCGTAGTTACGCCACATGATACCTTGATAGTGTTTATTTTGAGTATACTGTTAAAAATGCCGAAAAATATCATCGTGCCATACATTTTATATACATATATGTCATATATATATAGTAATATTGTATTTTTATAAAATAACAAGTTTTAACATACCTAATATACCTATACAATATTAATTTTATTTCTTATATTTAATTTATAAAATAATATAATTCTTATAAATTATGTTTAGTCAATCCCCAGTATAATTCTACTGGGAATTTTTTTTTCTAGTGAGGGGATTTTTTTCCGACGATTTTCACTGCTTGTACAGTTGTACCTAATACTATGTCCGATATCGTGTGACTGTGCTTGCGTGTCACACACTCGCACAGTAGGACAGTACAAGTGTACAATATAATAAAAAATCGTAAGATACTGTTCCAGACTCCCAGTGTCCGTACTCGGCCTAGTCAGAACTCAGTACCTACTCAATATATTATTATACAAACGCCTTCCAGAACTGTGTCACGAAGCATGCGCATTTACCCTTCCATTATTGATTTTAAAACGTTCATTGATAACAACGTTGATACTTGATAGTAAAGTGTTGGTGTTTAATGTTTATGACAATTGACATTTTACAGTAGCTGTAAGCAGATATCAGTATTCACTATATTATTATATATTTTGTATTCGTGTTCTGTCGAAAGGAAGTATTCAAATCATTCAGTAGTGGTGTCCTCCTAATGTAATATTGTACTTGTTGAATAGTTTACTTAATCACTGACCTCAGGAAAATGGTGGTAAGTCATTGGTTTTGACTGTTTTGAGTAACAATCACTATAACTACATACAAGCCAAAAAAGCATTAATCGTTTTGACGTTGTTTCACAGGTATTCAAGGCAATCAAATGTTTGGGAGATGATTGGGCTCTTACAAATTGTGCAGTGGTTAACGATGAAGACTTTCGAAGCGATACAAAGTATGTATAAGGTAATTCTATATAAATGATTGTTTAAGTATAATAAATTTAAAATATGTTTAGATACATAGAGGTCCAACATCAAACCAAACCAGATCTAAAGTTTTGGTTCACAACATTGTTTGTGAAAAATCCACCTCCACGAGGATGCATATCTTTTTCTGTGAATCAAAGGGAATGGGCCCAACTGTCTATCAACCAGCCAATCAGTATTACTTCTTATCCGGGCAATACAGCAATTGATTTTTTGTGTTCAGTTGAAGCTGAAATTGATTATTTTCAAAAAAATAAGTAAGTACATTATTTTGTATTTATAATAGACAAAAAAAATTGCTTATGATGTATAATATGTATATTTTTAGGACAAAAAGTGCTAATGAACAATTTGATACTGACATGATGGCTAGAGAGTTTTTAGTAAACTTTACAAATCACGTTTTGTCTGTCAGTCAAACATTATTATTTCAGTTACCAGATAAGCCATTGATGTCCATTAAGATCAAAAGCATTGAAGGTAAATGTTTTGTATATATAATTTATGAAGTTGGATAAGTTGGACAATATATACATTGTAGGTTTTTATATAGGAGGATCTCCTTTTAACTTTGTCATCTTGAACTAGTTAATTAACTTTAAAGAACAGTAACACATACAAATGTACAAATTAGATTTACTGTTATTTGCTAACTTCTAAGATTAAAAAAAAATAACCTAAACGTTTCTGTTTTATAGTTTTAAAATAATTTATTTATTTAAATCAAAAAAACAATGCTAACAAAGTTAATATAATACAATATTGTAATAGTGCAGAAAAATATTTTAAGTGTTATAAAATGCATGAAATACTCAATTTTAGGTGTAAATTCTCAAGAAATTAATTCTGGAGCAAAACCCAGGTCAATTCAATATGGAAAATGTTTGAGCAATACTGCTGTACGATTTGTAGTTGGCTCTAATACTACATTATTGTTAGTTGGAAAGTCAAAATGGTAAATTTGTTTTTCTTAATAATACTTAACTGTCTTTCTTTCTGAATATAATGTTGTTAAATATTTTTAGCCAACAAGCACGTGTATCAATTATAAATCCAGATTTTGACTTCAACAAAATGGGAATTGGTGGTTTAGATACAGAGTTTAATGCTATTTTTAGAAGAGCATTTGCATCTAGAGTATTTCCACAAGAAATTATTGAACAACTTGGTAAAATTAATTTAAATTAAAAATACCTCCTTTTTAAATAAACTAAAAATATTTTTCATTAACTTAGGGTGCAAACACGTCAAAGGTATTTTGCTTTATGGTCCACCTGGAACTGGTAAAACATTAATGGCTAGACAAATTGGACAAATGTTAAATGCACGTGAACCCAAAATCGTTAATGGCCCTCAAATTTTGGACAAATATGTTGGTGAATCTGAAGCGAATATTAGAAGATTATTCGCAGATGCTGAAGAAGAAGAAAAGAAAGTAAGTCAGATTATAAATTAATTAAAATTAGTTTTTATTTTATATTTTTATTTTAGTCTGGTTCATCTAGTGGCTTGCATATAATCATATTTGATGAAATTGATGCTATTTGTAAAGCAAGAGGTTCTGTTGGAGGAAATACAGGAGTGCACGACACTGTGGTTAATCAGTTGTTAGCTAAAATTGATGGAGTTGAGCAACTAAATAACATCTTAGTTATAGGTATGACTAATAGAAGAGACATGATTGATGAAGCATTACTGAGACCTGGCCGACTTGAAGTAAGATGTTCCATATGAATTTGTTTGCAATAATGTCATGATTATTGATTATAATAATTTCTTGGATGTAGGTACAAATGGAAATAAGTTTACCTGATGAACATGGACGTCATCAAATTTTGAATATTCACACAACCCGTATGAAAGAATTTAAAAAAATTGCTGATGATGTAGACATGAAGGTAAATAGTCTAAATAGTATATACTATTATTGGTATTTAATTTTAGGTTTATCAAATATACATGTATTCTATGTGTTGTAAATGTTTAGGAACTTTCAGTAAGAACTAAAAACTTCAGTGGTGCTGAGTTAGAAGGTTTAGTTCGTGCTGCGCAATCAACAGCCATGAATCGTTTGATAAAAGCTAACAATAAGGTAGAAGTCGATCCTGATGCATCTGAAAAACTTCAAGTGTGCAAGGAAGATTTTCTACATGCTTTGGAATATGATATAAAACCTGCATTTGGTGCTAGTGCTGAGGCTTTAGAACACTTCTTAGCACGTGGTATTATAACTTGGGGCTCATCTGTCAGTGGAATTTTAGAAGATGGAACATTGCTTACACAGCAAGCTCGTGTGGCGGATACATTTGGCCTCGTCTCTGTACTCATTGAAGGACCGCCAAATTCAGGAAAAACTGCTCTAGCTGCAAAGTTGGCAAAAGATTCAGATTTTCCTTTTGTCAAAGTGTGTTCACCAGAAGACATGGTTGGCTTCACTGAAACAGCTAAATGCTTACAAATCAGAAAAGTACATTCTCAAAAAATATCCTATTATAAAATAACTAAAAACACTCTAATTCACTTCAAATTTAAAACTTATCTAAATTTGATTTTTGTATGAAAAAAGGGCATACAAATTTACATAATTGTTTTATAATGTTATCCTTCAGTGTGAGCAGATATTAAAGGCAGGATAGTCATAGATAATAATGCATATATTATATTATATACATACCTAAATGCACAAGCAAGAATTTATAACATAATTATTTATAACTACAAACCAAACTTTAACTATAATTTTATTATTCTCATTCTACATCGTACTAAATAAATATTTTCACAAAAAATCATAGCGTTTTTACCCATTATTATTCATGTTTAATTTAGAATACAATAATGAATTTCAAATTAATCTACGATTTAGTGAAACTTTAAAATGTATAAACTACTTAATAATGTACATTGTTATGTCTCCTTCCATTACAATAAACATAATTTAGATTAGTTCAAAACTTAAAGAGATATTGAGTGTTTTAAATTATCTTTAAGATAATTTTGCATATTACTATTAACTAGAACTGAAGTATTTTTGTATTTTTTTTCCAGATCTTTGATGATGCTTACAGATCTCAACTTAGTTGTATTTTAGTTGATAATATTGAACGTTTATTAGACTATGGATCGATAGGTCCAAGATATTCTAATCTAACATTACAAGCCCTATTGGTTCTGTTAAAAAAACAACCTCCTAAAGGTAAAAAACTTTTAGTGTTGTGTACCAGCAGTCGTAAACAAGTACTAGAAGAGATGGAAATGTTGTCTGCATTTACTGCCGTACTTCATGTCCCTAATCTTAGTCAACCTGAAGAACTTATCACGGTTCTAGAACAATTTGATTTGTTTACAAAACAAGATATCCACAAGATCTACAACCAAATATCTGGACACAAGTGAGTTAATGAACTTAATAGACTATTTTTTACCTCTAAAGAATCATGGTATGTTGACCTTATAGTAACTTGTTAAACAAATGGTATTGTTTTGTGGTTTTAGTGTTTTCATTGGTATCAAAAAGTTATTGGCTTTGATTGATATGGCCCGTCAAACCGATCCAAAAGTACGAGTAATTAAGTTCTTAACTAAAATGGAAGAAGAAGGTTGTTTAGATTTGGGTACTATGATACATTAATTATTGTACCCATTGATTGTTTTTATTTTAGAAATTAGTAAACTATTCAGTAAATCATAAAAAAAATAATTGTGTTAACATTCCGAAATTAGTTAAAGGTTGACAGATAGGCTTTATTATCGATTTAAATTAAAATCAAGTATTATTCCAATTTTAATATTTTTATTCGCTCTCGTTTGTATTAAGATATTGTTTAATCTAATCTATATATTATAATGTTTTCAATTTTCGTCCATTTAATTGTTATATGTATAATAATATATTAAATTATATCATTAATTTTTGTTTTTAAATGCATTGGTTACATATTTTTATTTTCTAATACATTATGTCTGGATATTGTTATTATTTTATATTTATGATTCCTATTTATGCATTATGTTTAATAGAAAAGTTAAGTAGTTCGGTAATTGTTTAAGAAGTAGACAATACTGAAACTAATGCTTTATGACAGTAAAATATTGTCACTTATTACTTATGAGTTAAGATACTGAACCATTAATTTATTTACCCTAGTATAATAATTTATAATAAAGTTAGGTTTGTTATTTGGAGACAAAAAAAAAAATTTTTAAAAAATTTATTATCTTAATATTTGATACTTATTTTAATAGTATTGTAAGCATTCTACAATATAGATTAAAATTCAATGTTTTAAACTTCATATTCTCATCAATATGTAAAATTGTTTAAAACTAAAATATTTATAGTAAAATTCTAATGTCTTTACTTTAGGTACCTATTATATAATAATTAGTAAAATAAGTTTTAATTACCCTAGTTAAAATTGTATTGGAAACAATTGAAGCAATTAAATGAAATTAATAGAAATTATTTTTAACATTTATATATTTGTAGATTGTGTTTGGATACTTGTTTTTATAGTGTATACTAGTCTATTCACACCAGAATTGACTTGGTTTTTAATAAAAATGCTTTTAACATTAGTTTTTTGTACAGTTTTTTCAAACTTGTTTTATTGTCTGTGTTGTACAGGGCAGATGGAATCGTGTATTTTGACCCAGTTATATACCCTTCCAATAATCTACTTGTACAAATATTCGCTAGTGAAATTTTAACCAGGGGTGAAATTTACTTACTGAATATTGACTTATTATTTTAATTAAGTTGATAACATATAAAAATTACCATTGAATTTCTTGATTTTCGATTGAAATAATTGATGATTGAGTCTGTCTTGATTTTTTGAAACCCTAAGATAGGAATTGATTCATTTTAACTTACTAAAACTTCGTTCGCAAGATTCGAAATCACTGGTAAAGTTAAAAATATTTGATATTATAGTATTGAAATGTTAGGATAGGCATCTTGTAGATTATTTTTATAAATACAATTTAGGATTTCAAAATAATTTCCATATATTAGTGACTACTAACTAGTAGTCGTCTAATGGAAAAATATGTTGTTTATAACTTTCAATTTCGTATATAAATTCAATTTTATTTAAGTATTTTTCATAATTTATTACAAAAGTCAATTGAATGTTTTTGTACATCACTTAATGACATTTTAAACAACATTTTACTGTCTTAAAATTAAAAAAGGTGGATAAGTGGATGTCGCTCTGCTGTACAGTAGGTTACAAGTGGGTCACTGTAATGGATGGTGTTAAATTTGAATTCAATGATATAATATCATTGTATAAGAAAAACGATTCTGAGCGAAAACGGTCAGTCAGCCTATGATATTACCAAGTATATTTGATGATAGTATTGTGAATAAGCTAATTTATATATAACCTATTTACGTGGATACTTGTTTTCAATTTTCAAACCTTGGCTATAAAAGTTGAACATTTTATAAATTTTTTACTACAAAATAATTATTAAATTAAAATAATTAAAATAAAATAATGCTTATAAAAAAAAGTTGTGCCTATATATTTTAAATATTTTTCAACTGCTATTAGAACGAACTACTATCAGGAGCCTTATATTAAATTTTCACGCTTTTTTACCCAACAAATAAAATTTTATTGATATTTACAGAAAAAAAAACTAAATAAACAGCTCAAAAATAGTCAAACTATTTTCAAAATGTTATCGTGTATAGAAACTGCTAATATAAACATTCAGTACATTTGTTTTATAGTTACATCAAAAACCAATATCGATTTTCTCAAAAACAGATTTTGCGTAAAAATTCCCGTTTTTCCTTAATTTTTCTTTTGTTTTTCACGGTGCTTTTTAAAACTACTGGGAAATTTTTACTTTTGACCCCCCAAAGGAGTAAGTACCAACTAGATTCACTTTCCTATCAGAAAAGTTACTATTGAAGAAAATCCAAGCACTTTTACTGTCCTTATAAAAGGTGATGACAAGCACAAAAAATGGTTTAAATATCAAATTTTGTCAAAAATTGAACTTCAAATGTCTATAAAAAATATAATATTTGGTGAAAATTTAAAGTATCTATAAGTGTATATGTACAGGTTTTTTGTTATTAATTTACAATAAAATAACAAAATCGTTTTTGTCATTAACTTCTCGTTTTTAAATTTAATGTGTATAATATATTGAATAATAAAATAATATATGATACATTTTGCAAAATTATTAAAAGTATAAGTTGCATATTATACAATTAACAATTTATTAAATATATAAATAATATATAATAATAACTATAATATTTTGGGGACGGAGTGGCCGAACGGACTAAGGCGTCGGTTGCGACGTGCACCGTCGCCGGTTCGAACTCAGGCACAGGCGGCATTTTTCTTCGGGCAGTCACGGTGTCTGGAGAGAGGCCGCTATGCCCGGGTGCCTATTTAAAAATTGTGCCAAAACAAATACACACTTATTCAAAACCTACAAAACCCTCCCCCACAGTTCCACAGGCTAATGACCTGTTGTCGAAGCCTCAACGCAAAAAAAAAAATTATAATATATTTAACTATTGAAAAATTCTAACTTAAACTTTTAATAATTTTCAAAATTATATTTGCAATAATTTTACAAAAATGATTTATTATTTTATATTTTAACATATACTTATACACATATTACTATTATCATTGATTATAAATACTATTTATAATCAATGCTATTATGTTTAATAATTATTGACAACAATTTCATATTATACCTATTATAATTATTATTATTTATTTATATATTTTTTTATACTTCTATTAGGTATAATAAATATTTAATAATTTTCTATGAATTTAACATCAAGTACCAATATAATAATATCATATAAAAACTTTTTAATTTGGCCGCGATATAGAATAGGTCGAATAGGGTATACGATTTTGGTCGAAAACACGATGCCCATTTTAATAACTGTGGAACGGTTATATTAGATTATTCTTTTGCCAGTAAATCCTTAATCCGGTAAATGTAAAAGGTAAATCGTTGTGAGTAAAATATTATTTTACAGTGTCTTAATCGGGTTTAAATACTGGACGTTCATGGCTGTGTTATTCCGTATTCGATTAAAATAAATTCAAAAAGCGTGTTGTACTTATTTCGTAGGGTATATATGCCGATATTTTTAAATATACCTAGCTCAATACAAAAAATAACTCCACAGTCCACAATAAGTAATAACTCTTCTCACAATAGTCACAATGCAATCTCCCATAAAATATACGGCCTTTGTACTACGTACTGGCGTAAGTTTAAAGTTAGGTTAAGTTACACAGGTCAGATACTACATAAGAATATTATAAGATAACGACTAACGAAAAATTACAATTAAACCATAATATCGTGTATACCTACTAATATAATATAATTATGTTAATTATACCATACCTAATAATAAAAGCGTATATTATATTAAATTAAATTGTATAATAATTATTAATTAGTAAGAAGCCTCAACTTTTCTTTTTTTTTTAAATTTTTATTTAGGGCATGGTCCCCTAAAGCCGCTCCTAATTTCGCTTTAAGTAGCCATGAACAATGAATAGTATCCGTCACACACACAGTGGAGTCAATATATATTATAAACAGTAGCTGTTCGAATCCATAAATCCCCAAAATTAACTCAACCTACTAATAATTGTAAGATAAATTACCATAGGAACTTAATAGTAATATAATTTATCTATACTAATATTATAAAGAGGAAAGATTTGATTGTTTGTATTGAATAGGCTCCGAAACTACAGAACCGATTTAAATGAAATTTGGTACATAGACAGTTTAGACACTGAGAAAAAACATAGGCTACTTTTTAATACTAAAAAAGGCTGTAAGGGGCTATACTGGTTCGAATTGAAAAATTATTTTTTTGTTGGATAGTCCATACATCGAGGAAGGCTATAGGCTATATAACATCACGCTACGATAAATTAATAGAAGTGCTTAAACAGGGATTTTGAGATTTACGATGGAAATATTTGTTTATAAATGGTTGTTATTGGTTATAGGAGAAATAATTAATAGAAATAGTATTTATTTTATCATTTATTATTGGTTGCTATTGGTTAATTGGGCACTTACTGCAGTGAGTTACACCAAAAAGGAGTTGAAAAATCACAATTTGTTTAAGAGTTGTCATTTTTTACGAGCCACAAAGTGCGCAGGATCAGCTATAGCCTATATTATATATAAATTAATGTTTGTGTGCAGATCTCTGGGAAGAAGATAGGCTAATTTAAAAAGGGTTAAATTTGGTTTTTTTATTCGTCGGAATTTAGTACGGTTAGGTTAGGATTATGTATTAATTGATTACATTAATCCACCGTATTATATCAAAATAAACTTGGTATAACTTTGATATTTCTGACTTTCTGAGTTAAATCATAAACTTACGTACAAACCGCACTGGGTCCGCGATCCACCGTAGGTTAGATTACTGCTGCAATCAGAATTTTTATTTCAGGCAACAGAAAAGTTAAGATAAATGTTGAACACCGTACACCGAATATATCCGGTTAGGTTATGTTAGGTTATATATTAAATAACGAATTGAACAAAGTTTAAGTCGTATAGAGTTGGTACATATTTAACGGGCAACGAAATGCACAGGATCAGTTAGTAAATAATACATATATTATATATCATAAAATATACTTAGTGATTAGTATACAGGGTGTCCCGCGAGGATTAACCCATTGCGATACCTATCTCCTGAGGTAATGAATATATCATTAATCATAAAACCGGTTTTTGTCCGGGTGGCGAGTCCCCCTCTACGGCTAATGGGTATATCCTCACCACAATTAAAGATATAGTATATCTTTAATCGTGATCCTCACTGGACACTCTGTATAGTAATTATAAATTAGTAATATAGGCGGACAGACAGTCTTCGCTCGTTTTTCGTATGCCATGATTGAATTTAAATTTAAGGAACATATTAATCAATTACATAACAGTGACTTACCAACGACAATATACACTCGACACCTATAAACTCAAAAGAAGAGATGTTACTTATAGACTATAGCTAAGTTTTATTAATGTGTACTCAAAAATATTAAAAATGCAATACAGGCACGGTTATTAGATTCTGAGCGGAGCGAGGAATGTATTGATTTTGTAATGATGTATGTTTTTTTTTTATTTGTGTCTGTGTACACGATAAGTAGTCGAAGTAATGCTTAGATTTTCAACTTCAGTATCTTGTTCGATGGGAAAGTGAATTTAGTTGGTGCATTTGGGAATTTTTCGGCAAAATCGATTATTGAAAAAATTTGATTGATCGATTTGTTTTAAACTGTTTATAAACATTTTCAGTTTCCAATAATTTTATTTTTTTTTTTATGAATGTCAATAAAATTTTATGTGTAGGGGAAAAAAACTTGAAAATTTATTACGAGGCTCCTAATTCATTGTTACAATAGTGTTTGAAAAATGTTAAAAATATTTAGTTACAATTTTTTTTTTTATAAGAATTTAAAGTTCATATCTTGAGAAAATACGTCAAAATCACGAGAACGTGCAAATTATTTAGTGTTAGAAATTCATTAACATTTTTCTTTTGAAATCTTAGATTTTAAAATGTAATACATACAAGATTCCTCATAAGTTTGTCTAATTTAATAAAAATGTTTACAAAGTTCAAATTTTGACAAAATTTTTCAAATTTCAAATTTAATAATTATTTTGTAGTTATAAAAATTTATAAAATGTTCAACTTTTATAGCTAAGGATTGAAAATTTAAAACAAGGTTCCACGTAAATAGGTAAATATATAAATTACTTTAATCACAATAATATCATCAAATATACCCACTGTGCAATGGAATATTTCGGCAATGTTTTTACAATATTAATTTGTAACTTGTAATGTTACATTTAAAGTGGCATTTACGTAATTGTAATGTGTATGGAACTGCTTATGTCCTGAGAAAGTAACTTAAATTGTAATATTAATACAATGCTCTGTATTAACATTCTATACATGTTACCCGCAACATTCCATGAATGTTACAAGTAACATTCCATGAACCTTACAAGTAATACTCCATGCACGTTACAAGTAATACTCTATACACGTGACAAGTAAATACTCCATGCACGTTACAAGTAACATTAAATTAATGTTACTAAATAACATAATATGCACCTTCCCAATTCCTTAATGGTATTCATATATTTTTTTTTATTTTACTATAGAAAAGGATCAACACATTTATTTAATTCAAAATCAAATTAATAATAAACTAAGTGTTTTATTATACTTCAAAACATATAATTACATAAATACGTGTTATGCTTAAAAATACTAATTTATTAACATAAATATGCACAAAATTTAACTTATAAGATATTTTAACATTACAAATATATGATTCATAGTAATAACTTACTATATACTTAGATATCACATTATATAATTACAGTAAACTTAATATTTAATATTAAAATCATACAAATATAAAAGGCATATTTACATATTACAATACACAATACATAAAATATATTTACTGTAAATAGATTACATATGTACAAACCAAATTCAAATCGACACAAAATAAGTTAACAATTTTAATAAATATAAATCATGAATTTATCAACATACAATATAATATTATGATTTGAGAAAACTACTGTGGTTTATCTAGATCATGACATAGCTTGATAACTACAGCTTTATTCACTGATATTTGTATATAAAAACACTTGCATTTAAAATCGTATACTGGAATAAGATAGGGTGTACTTATAGATTGAAGATCAATACTGTATGAGCCAATATCTTTTGAAGAACAATTGGGTAAATTAATAAAAGATGAAAAACTACTACATTTTTTTACAAGAAATTTGATTTCATCGTTTGAAGTCAAAATAATTTGTTCAACAAATACCAAATCATTATTTTTTAACATGATGAATTTGTTATTAATAGAATTTATGTTTATTGTTGAAAAATTTTCTAAAACTACTTTTTCATAAGCTTTGTCATTTGATAAATGTTGAGTTAGTAATTCTTTAAATAACTTAGGATATTTTAATTCTGGAATATTTTTAATTAGGTTTAGTTTTTCATAAATTCTGTTGGAAACCTCTTGCAGAGGAAACCTTGCACATTTCATAAATTTTTTTATTTCTTGTAAGTAGTTTTCATACTTAAAACAACTAAAAGAATCAAGTGGGCCATGTTTTAGAACAAAAAATGGTAGATGTATTAAACTATGAACATTAT
This sequence comes from Sitobion miscanthi, assembly GCA_008086715.1. Lineage (NCBI taxonomy): Eukaryota > Metazoa > Arthropoda > Insecta > Hemiptera > Aphididae > Sitobion > Sitobion miscanthi. Next base: position 9,127,760 of record CM017798.1, read on the forward strand.
AGGTGATAAACTTTTGACCATACAGAGCAGCATAATCTCTTACAAAAGTGTTTAGTAAATTTGGGCTTTTGCATTTAAAGAAATACATGTTTCATGTGTTACAAGGATTCTTATTGCAGCTACCAAATGTAAAAAATGTACATAAAAGTTTTTTTTCAACTTTCCCTTTAAAACAATATGACCATAGTACAACAAAAAACATCTCAATTCTGTTGCCTTCCAAAAATAAAAATCGTCAAGTATTCTAGGAAGTCTAGAAAATTCAGATGGTACATACGGTTTTACATTTATAATATTTTCATTTATATCATTTTTTGCTTCATCTAATAACCGTACATCTTTTTTTCCTTTCACCCAAAATTCTAAAAGTTTTTTCATCACCCCAATATAAGTACAGTGCATATTATCAAGTGGCACGTCATCTGTTATATTAATTGGCAATATTTCAAGTACACTAGGCTCTTTATGGTAATATTCGTTTGTTTTATTCCTAAAACTTTCATTTGTTCTGAGAGAGGAATCCATGGACAAAAAAGCCATTCTACCATCAATATATGTACCTTCATCAGTGCATGTATTACATCCAAAGTATGCATTAAAGCCTTTAACATTAAGTATATACGATTTAGCTGGTGCATCACACACAATATGTCCAATTGTAATATTAAATAACCTACCATTTATTTGAATTCCTAGCTGTATGATATTTAAAATATCATTTAAAAAATAACTTAAAAAATCAGCAGAAGAGTCAGGTTTTTTTAAACCGTGATAAATACCTACTGGTAAAACATATCTCGATAATACTGGTACATTACAAATACTAATTAAAATTGGCCAGAATTGGCTTTTAGAACTCTTTGATATTGGTAAACCATCCACATTTACACCTAATTTCAAGTCAGTTGTATCAATTAAATCAAATTCATACTTATGTAATAGAGAACTAATAATTTGTTTAATATCAAAGTGTACATAAGCGCCAGGTTTCATAGATAAAATGTTATGCTTTTTAGGCGTATTCATCAAAGTCCTACCATCTTTAGGGACATCCAACCCTCACTTTTTAAAATAGTTAATAATTTATTTAAACAATTATGGGATACATTAAATTCTACATTCCAAGTTCTTAATTTATCACATATACCCATATTGTCATTTACAATAGTACTTTCAATATCATTCACAGTTTCAGTTCTTAAACTATCATTCAAGTACAAAGACTCTTCACAATCATTTATGGTATTAGTATAAGTTAATACATTTGGGATATCAGTTATTATCAATGTGTTACTTGAAATTTCTTTTTGTATAGGAGAAGTTGTAGCTTCAGACATTGTATTCATCATAGAAGTTGAATCTTGTTGCAGAGAAGATCCTAAATTGGCGATGCATCTATCTTGCTCAGCTTGTATTATTCTCCTCAAGTGACGACCTGTTATTTGACAAAGCTCTTTTCTATTCTTTTTCTAGAAATAGTACAAATTTACTTAACAAAATGGGTTCTAAATAAAAGTAAAAAAAATTATACTATTCCAATCAAACTTTTGGAATTCATAAATAATAACACAAACTTTTTACGTTGGATGATTAATATAAACTATAAAGTCCATTACTTTTATAAAAACATTTTATTTTCATGTAAAACCTTCTTACAATATACATAAATTGTTATAAAAAAATTATTATTAAAATAAAAATGTGAAAGTAAAAAATATTATTCTAATGATCTTTTATGTCTTGTTGTGGCATAACGAAACCAATCAGCTAAAATAGTTTCGAATAAAGCATCACTGTAATCCTTTTGACTATTCTTTATACACTCTGTAATAAATAATCAATTAAAAAAGATTTTAAGTTAATGTGAGAAATAACTTCCTATTTAAATGTATTTACTTTTTAATACAACCACAATTTTAGAGTCACATAATTTTGTAGAAATATCTTTTCCTCTGCCAGTCCACGAACAACGTTTGGCAAACTCATTACTAAAAGTCTTTGCAAGAACTCTCTTTATATTGTCTTTTACAGCATTTCCACCAATAGATATAAAAAACTGCTCCTAAAGTTTTTAAATGTAGTTTGAATTATTTTTGATATGAAGTAAATTAATTAGATGTATATTATTATAAAAATATACTTGCCACTAATGAAACAAATGAATCATCCAATAAACAATTTGAAATATTTTGAAACATTTGCTCGTTAGTCATGGGCCAATTCGACATAAAATTACTATCAAAATTAAGTAATGGAGATGAAATATTGTTGATTACTCCTAGTTTGTTTACCGCTTTTTCTATATGATCAAGTTTTGATAATAAATGATCATACTTAATCCTACTTTGGATTTGTTCCATATAAATAGAATTTAATAATTCTACAATTGTATTCTGTTTATCTATCGGAATGACTTCTATAATGATAAATATAAAAGATACAAAATAAATTGTTTTAAGTTTGCAATATTTTTTTTATTTTTAATTTTATAAGTGTTATATATTATTGGACCTGGTTGAGTTATATCCAAATGAACCATAGGATTTAAATTGTTCACTGAATGAATTTCATTTGGAATTAAGTTATGGACAATTTGTTGAGGTAATGTACTGCTACCCTGTGTTTTCAACAAAAATACATTTTTTGATAACTAACCAAATTTATAGTTAAATTTATAAAAAACATGAGTTATATTTTTATCATATCATACCAAATAGCCTACAAAGCAATTTTTATCAGATATTAAATATCTATAAGTACCTTAATATTTAAATAGTTTAGGGTTAAATCAGGATGAGTTAAAACAATTTAAACAAATAAATAACTAAAAATAATTAATTAAAAAATTGTAAGGAAATAGTATTATGTAAACGTTTTATTTTTTTTTTAAATTTTAAATTTGTAATCTTTTATCAGCTCTTTATTTAATATCCTAAAAATTATGTGTACTTTATTTACCTGAGGTATGTTAAAACCACGAGATTTTGTAGTATTCAACGGTACATTTTCTGAACTTGTGGACGGAATTAAATGTACGTTACTTAATTCAGTATACTGATGCTCAGAAATGGTATCTTCAGTAGTTTGTTCTGCCATAGCAGTTATTGCACCTTTAATTATCTTTTTCTGTTTAAAAATATTGATACCTATAATTAAAAATAAAATAATTAGGCAATTATAAAAAAAAAAAAAATAATTGATTACCTTCATCAGTTGAAGTGTCAGAATCTTCATGTATCATTGATGACTGGACATATAATCTTTTGTTTTTATTTTTCATACTTAAAAGTTGCTGTTCCACTTCAGATGCTGATTCTTCAGACAATTCAACATGTCTATACCATGCTTTACTAAAATCACCTACAAATTGTTTATATAAATATTATAATGTAGCTTTATGAGCTAGTCTAGGTTCATTTTCATTAATACTATAGATATATTTAATAGATACATACTATACTCTTTGCCATTTTCATAAAGTTTTACTCTGTACGTATTCCAATCATCTGATGGTTCCACAGCCTCTTTTAAGTAATCACTAGTAACATGAAATGTCCTAGGAGGCCATACACATTTTTCTATTCTATTGCCATCATTATCGACAGTTTTTAAAATCCAGTTTGTTGGTATGACACTATAATCATTAGAGTCCGGAAATGTAGCAATCACCCAACGTTTTTTGATAAGTTTCTACAACAATGTATGCAAAATTAATACAAATAAATTAATAATAAAAGTCAATGCGAACAGGTACCTCGTACCTACTACCTACCTACTAAAAAAAGTTACAACAGTTTTAACTAGAAAAAAATGATCTCAGACTTATTATTTAATTTTTAAACGACAAAAGTGTTATATTACATATATATGACAAAAATATTAACTAAAAAGAATAATAGACATAATTACCTGTCTTACAGCTGCAGGAGTCGAGAATCCACTACTTTGATAATCCATTTCTTTCCGTAGAGCTTGTCTTTAGTAAGTAACGAAAATATTAAATAACGTGAATAAATATGAGAGAAAACCAACAAAATATGAACAATTTCGAAAATAGTAAGTGAAATAGTCACATGGGTTATGATAACTTAAGTAATTGTAATAAGTATAATAACTAGGTATTATTTTAAATATTATATACTCTGGAATCTGCCGCAAAGACTGACGAACGACAATAGTCAATAAGTGACAGTGCCCACTACCCAGCTATATAGCGCGCAAGTGCGCAACGCTTTCTGCGGGTTCGGCTTCACCGAAAACCGAATTGGAAAAAACCAATGATAGTGTTTGTAACAATGGGATAAACTATTTAGGGATATTTGTAAGATTATAAATAAAGTGATAATATTATAATTGGCCGACTGCAGCTGCGTGTTAACGAGTAAACAAGATTATTTCAATACAACAATAATTTAACATTGAATGAATATTAATTTGTAACATTGTATACATGTACAACTTTTAACATTTCAATAATGTTACTTGATGATATATTAGATATTAATTATATGGAACAATTATACGACATTGCATTATTGTTACTTAGTAACATTTTATTGTGATCGAAACTTAACATAGCAGCAACATTTTGTAACTCAGATTGCACAGTGGGTACTTGGTAATATCATAGGCTGATTGACTGTTTTCGCTTAGGATCATTTTTCTTATACAAATATTATATCATTGAATTCAAATTTAACATCATCCGGATGGCCATTACAGTGACCCACTTGTAACCTAATGTACATCAGAGTGACATCCACTTACCCACTTTTTTTTATATGCATTAAAAGTTCAAATTTTGACAAAATACAACTATTTTACAATTAGAACATAGAAATTCATCAAAATTCTTCGTTTCATAGGCCATAGCTAACATTAGAAATGTTGATAGAAAACTCCCCACAAATGTTCCTACCTTAAACAAAAAAAAAAGTTTCCTGGAAAGTAAACATTAATTTTTTATGAGCTTTTAAATTTAAAATTTTTACGATAGTGGATTTTCATGGGTAAATTAATGAATTTAAATCTATCAATTTTTGATACGTTGTTGTAATTAAAAAACAAATAATTCTAGACAGATTAATTGAAGGTTTCTATCTCTATCAAAAAGAAAAACTTTACCGGAAAGTTACGCTATTTATAGGTATTAAATATTTTCGAGTTTTATTAATTTATTTTAACTGTTAAATTTGATTTTTTATACAAGTATAATATGGTATGCTGACTCAACGTCTCCGCTCAAAATCGTTTTTCGTATACGATGATTTATCACTGAATTCAAATATAATACATTCATTACAACGGCATGCTCGGCAACAGTGAACCGACTACTGTATAGCAGAGTGGTACCCACTTGTCCACCTTTTTTATATTCATTTTATTTTAAAGATTATAAATAAAATATACCATAAGTCTATATATATAAGTAATTATTTAATGTTGATTGCGGTATAAATAAAACATATATGACTGACGATATGACTGATAATATATGGGGACGGACCCCTAATTATAATTTAGATATTTTGGTTACAGTAAGAACTACTTATGAGAAACCTTGTTATACCTGCAATTTTTAAAATATAATTTTTGTCATCCATTTTGTTATTGAGAATATTTTTTTTGACATCAATACTTAAACCTAACCTATGCGCAAGTCACAACCACATCTGTTGTAAACTACACGTATTTTGGTTATCGTTAACTATTTTTATTCGTCAATTGTCATTAAAAAATATATATCTACGATTGATTAAGATGATGTCAGCATACTTGTTTTTACTCTATGAACCACATGCAATAGCAAATTTGCGTTTAGCAAAACCAATCTTATGTTGTTAGCTTTATTAGAGTGAAATGACCTATTATTAAATTCAAAGATAAGAACATTATCTATGTGACTGTCCGTATAGGTACGTTGGCATTTTTACGATATTTCAGTTTCTATGCAAGTTTTAAATAGGAAGGTATGTAACACATTACAATTAAAAATGATCATTGTATTACAGAAAAATTGAAATATCATGACCAGTCAACGTTAAAATACTTAATATGGATTGATAATAGTTCACTACAATAGTGCAATATAAAAACAAACAACATAAGATTAATATCTGCTGAACCCAAATCACAAATAATCACCATTTCAGCGATATTTTTAACTAAGTTATTCTCATATTGTTAAACGGCTATAATATGTAGTATTTTTTTACACAGAGAAGAGTAAATATAAACACTAATGCTTATTAAATAACAAAATCTAAATAAACACAAAACAATATTGTGAATTGTAATATGTATAGCTTTTGCAATAAATTTCATTAGGTCCTTACTTAAAATTATTTTTTTTTATCTAGCAGGTAAAATTAGAGCAAATTACGTAAACAAATAAGTGTTAAAAGCAAATAATAATTAGCTTGATTATTTTTATATTTAAACTTACTCAAAGTTGGTCAATTATTTTGTACTTGCAAAAACTTTTTAAACAAAAATTGTCATAAAAAAGTTGTTTCAAGATTGTTAAAAACTGAAATTTTCTAAAATGTATATTTTGGTACTCCCTAACCTTTTGAAAACCACATTTCCATTCGAGATCATCTAGCAGTAACTTTTTCGTAGTCTACATCTTGTATGTACGGCATTATATTACACTATTATAGACCATAGTATAAGACCATGTGGATTCCCATGTGTTGATTGAAAGCTTTAATATTTTTAATTTTTATCATTTCGAGAATTCTGAAAGCGAGGCCAATGCAGGAACGCAGCGATCTCGAAGTCGTATACAATCATAAATGTGTACGATTAGGTAAATATTATGTTATATAAATATTAGAGGACAGAGAGAATACGGAGAATTGGGGTTGGATAATGGTTAGGTTAGCGACCGAGTGGCGGTGAGTGGGAATATTGCCATTTGTCGCCAATAAATGTTGCAATGCGGAGCGCATACATAATTAATATTTAGTATACCTATTATTCCCAGCGAAAAAAATAAGCCAAATTATAATATGTAATGTATTTTAATATTATGTATCATTGTACGTTGTGTCCATGTCCATGGTTGTATTTTACAGTAATTGGTTGTAACCTAAAATCGTCGGCCGTCACTCATAAGTCATCTATTATAATAAATAATGATAAATGGTAGTATCACATATTAATGTATTATGATATTATTTTTCATAATATTATATTATGTATGTTATTGAGACGTGTACCGGACACTGATAAATATAGTATAATATTATACTCATTACATAATAATATAGTTTCTTATCGAATAAACATTGAAAAAACGACCGACTGCGGTAAGCATTTTACTCGCAGATTACGAGCGTTTGGCTTTCTCCCACTGCACCGGACGCGATAAATGTTGTATATTTTCATCGCCATTGTACGAATTACCAATTCACATTTTGTTTTTACGGTCGTGTGTCCGGACGGTCCGCCACGTTCTAACACGGTGGCGTAATCACGCGTGCAGTAATAATAATATTATAATATTGTTGCAATCCTACGAATGATCTTACACCGCGATACGACCATTATACGAGCACGGGGCGCTTGTTGTGACTACAACTAATAAGTAATAACCATTATCGCCTAGTGCTGTTATATTTACGGTCGAAACCGGTTGTGCTTCAGAGGGGATCGCTTCATCGCAGATTCGCGGCAGCGCACGCGAAAGGCCTCGCGTGCTCGGTTTTTAAATTTCCACCACTTAACTACTGCCGAGTGACGACGAGTGACGACTGAATAATATTATATTACCTACCTACCTATAAGCGCGGAATAGTGGAATAGCGACGATTCACGATTGACGAAATATTTCACGCGTAGTCACTAGTGACTTCTCGTCGTACGCTGTACACACGTACCTGTACCAGTGCAGTGCGTATAACAGTGCCGCACACTGTCCGCGATCATGCAAAATCCGTGTCGTCCCGACGGTAAAATCTAACACAATATCGCCAGTTTTGTGTAAATACTTGCGAGTTACAATGACAATTTGACTTCGACAATTTTTATGGTCGCTAATCGTTAAATTATAGTCTCCCGAATACTGATATCCACTAAGCCGCGTCGTCGTGTTGTGTTTTGTTCGCAGTTGTCTTTCAATTTTCAGTCTTCTCGACGACATACGTCGCATTTACGCATTTATCGACCTTACGACTGTGATATTATTACGATTTACGACGTATGTGCGGTGTAAAACGGACAAATGACGTTTCTGCTTCGGCCGCCGCGCATTTCATTGTCCCTAGAACTAGGCAGGTCTAGTCGGAGGATCATCTTCGCACCAGAAGCTCCGCAGTCGTCTTAGGGATGAGTGCGCCACAGTCGTTCCATCGATGGCGATGCCCCCATAGAGTTCGTTGAAGCACTGCAAATGCTGCATTGCGTACCACAGCCAGCTATTAAGTAAGTTTTCCCGACGATTACCTGTGATTATTGTGTTGATATCAACTATTACCTAATATGTTAATTAGCAGTTACTAAATTATTTCTCGTTGTAGCGGGTTTCTGGAGGTTCTCGTGCAGACGCGCGCGCGAGAGACGACCGCAAGTCGTAACCACAATCCTTATATTTTTGTCGAGATTTTTCGTCTTGTAAAATGTGAATTTAGTTTACGTAAACTAAATTTTTGGGGGGTGGGAGATATAATATATTTTTATTTTTTAGATCCTCCTTTATTTTCAAATAATTTTACATTAATATATTTATAGTTTATACATGTTAACTCATTATAATATAGGTATTGTCTATAGAAGTCCTTGAAATTTTATAGAATTATTAAATTGGTGAAAATATATCAAATAAGAACTATATAGGTAGATACTTAATACCTATCTATCCTTATTGTAATGACCAAAAGGGTCCCTATTACAATATAAATAATTTAATAACAAATCAGTAATTATATAAAACACACAGAAAAAACATACTGAAACAAGCATAATGCTTTAAGAAAAAAAAATATATTGTATCCAATGAATTACAACTTAATACAGGAGAGAAAAACAGTAACTTTATTCCCACTATAAAATTCAAGGGGCAACTTCCTTCCTTCCACAGGATTATTTTTATGTGTATAGTTTTCTTTTCAATTATTCATTCCAGGGTGGTGCAAGTTGATCGTTGATTTGTGTAAATATATGTATTTTTTTGGTATTTTAACAGTAGGTAGATAATATATTATAATTATTTAAAAAAATGTGGTATGGGTAAATATATATTCTAATTCTTATTATAATATATATTTAAATTGCATGTACCTACTACTATTTACTATACTATGCCCTCTACCTATATTCAGTATGTGCACTGGATGGAATCCTACTCAGATGGGTTTGAATGGGTAATAATGGGTTTCAAATTTTAATAGGTTTTAATAATTTGCAAATGAATGCTGTTCCTGACACTTTTTTTACTAGGGTAGTTCCTTACAACCCTAACCTATACAAATATATAGCAAGATGCTGTTTAAAAGTAAAATAACATGGACCTACCTATTTTATAAAAGTTAATATTGTTATTTTTTATTTTGTTAAATTTGTTTTTTATTTGTTACTAAAAAATAATAAAAATGCAGTTTAAAGTTTGTTGGGTTTTTTTACTGGGTTTTATAACTAGGCTCGACCCATTAAAACCCAGTGGGTTGAGTTGGACCTAGTACTTCGAACCCTGGTATGTCAATAACAAGATTATAAAAACACAGAATTTGTTGATACGCAATTATGTTAAATTTGATTATCTTTTAAATTACTTTTGTAGTCCTGAGCTATTAATAATGAAATTGATTTTTTTTTAAATCCTAACATCAAAGTAACCTTTTAATATTTGTAACTGTAATTAGGATAGGTAAACCTTTACCTTTATGTAAATAGGTATACATACAGTAGAACGGGCTTATGAGATACATGGCTCAATTTTTTATGGCTTGGGAATAGCAATATTAATGAACAATTAATTTCAAAAAAAATTGTACAAATTTCCATTTGTGTCACAACTATGTTAGTGAGAGGTATACATGTATCATGTTACTTTTCTGTATTATCTTCTGATAAACTGTAATTAAAGAAGTATTCTATTTATATTGTATTGTAAGTAATGAATAAAATAAAAAAGTTGTAGGTATTCCTACCTACCTGTAATTTTTTTTTACAATACATTTTTATGTGCTGCATAGTAATCTATTCAATACATTTGGTCCAGTAATTACTTTGAGTTTAACATATCTGCTATAGAATAACCATTTAAAATTAATAAGAAAAATCTATGAGAATAACATGACCATTTGTTCCAATTTGTGACTTTATGCAGCATTGTATATGTAATATACAACTTTATGGTGTTTGTCCCTAATTTTCAATTACTATTATATTTAAAATATATTATTTAACAGTGTGTTGGTAAGAAAATAATAATATTTATAACTTTTGTTATCCGTAGCGTTATCTAAATGATTTATAAAAAAACAACCTTTGATTTATGTACAGTTTATACATAATTGAAACCGAATAGTGTACTTACTTATTATAACACATTGAATCGTATATTATACTTATTCATTAAAAATAATCAATAATCCTGATAAAAAAATATATCAATGTGAATTAGAATTTTTTTTATTAACTTCATTGGATATTTTTACTTTGGATGATTTAAATTCTTATTAATTTGTTAGTTACAAATTCACAATATTCACCTAAAATTTTATTTATAATTTTAAAGCAAAAATGTTTATTTTTTTTCAGAATGAATTGGTTAATGCACATAATTATACTCCAAGTACTTCTTGCTCAAGTATTATCAAATTTGACGTGCACAAGTATAAAAAATATTGATAAATGCTCATGTAAGCATAATATTTATGGTGAAGATATAGAATTGGAATGTGGGTTGTCAACTTTGGAATTAAATTTGATGGAATCCATAATTAAAATTGAATGCAATTCAGATCAAACGCAATGGGAACAGAATTTTGATCAAATTTATATTAATAAATTACATTACGCAAAATGCCTATTATCCGATACAGGAATTAATCGAACCATCTCAACACTTGGCATTAATAAGGTTCAAAATTTGAAACTAGTTGCTATGCGACTCAATGGTAGTCTAGAAAATACTTACTTGTCAAATTTGGAGAGCGTGGAGACGTTAGATATTACTCTTACCAAATTAATATTAACCAATGAATCGTTTGAAGGAATACCTCGTTTAACAAAATTATTTCTTAGAGAAAACTACATAGAAGATATACCTGCGGGTGTGTTCAAACCACTTACTCTTTTACAAATATTAGATTTAGGAGATAATAAGATAACCAAAATAAATAGTGATCTATTTTATGGTATTCCATTAAAACGTTTGAATTTGGACACAAATTATTTAACATCTTTGGACCTAAATTCTCAGAGTCTGAATAATTTGGATGTAGCCAACAATAGAATTACTTCTTTATCTGTTGGACGTCTTAACCAACTTCTTAATATATCATTAAACAAAAATATTTTGGTAACAATGCCTGACCAAACATTTAAAAACACTTCTTTGGTGTCAATCAGATTCAGCTATGGTAACTTTACCACTATACCTCAAAGATTTTTAACAAATTTAGACAGATTACTTAATGTTTATCTCACGTCTTTAAACATAGAAAAGATACCCGAAAATATGATTTGGGATTCAAAAAATATTACAAATTTATCATTGGCTTCAAATCGTTTGAATGAACTACCAGTTATGTTTTTTCGGGATGCTAGGAAATTAAAATTGTTAGATTTATCTAAAAATCGAATTGAAAATATCAATCGTGAATTACTGAAACCATTAATAAATCTAGAAACCTTAGATTTATCCAATAATTTAATAACCCAAATTAATAACTACAGTTTAAGGCACTTAGAAAACTTGAAGTACCTCTATTTGGAAAGAAATAAGATAACAAATATTAATCCGGGAACATTACATGTCCGGAAATTAAAAACATTAAAACTGGCTTATAATAAAATAAGTGACTTGACCTCAAATAATGTATTCTCATTAAATTATTTGAATCAAGTTGAAACTATTGATTTATCAAACAATTTCATAAATTGTATTGATCCTGGTTGGGTAAATTTGATCAAGTTAATTAATATTAATCTATCAAGTAACAACTTCACTGTACTCAGAATACAAGATATACAGTATATAAATGAAATTGCAATAACTAATCTTAACAATAATCCATTAGAAGTAATTGATTTGTCAAATTTAGAAATATTTGCTAAAGCACAACCGCCACAAAAAAATTTACCGCATAATAGACGAATAAATCTGTCTAGTGATAAATTCATTTGTGATTGTCGTAATTATGAATATGCAAGATTTTTACACAACCAAATGCCAAAAATAGTATACAATTACTTAGAAGTTGAAGAAAAATTGATTTGCAATGATGGGTTGGGTACAGAATTTTCAAATGTGAATATCGAAAGTTTAACATGTGACTGGAAAATTGTTGAGGATGTAAACAAGACTGACTGTTTTGAGTGTGAGTGTACTTACCGTCCTCATGACAAATCTGTCCTGATGAATTGTTCAAATAGAAATTTAATATTGGCACCGGAAGTAATAATTTCAAGTAGAAATGTTAATTATACAGAACTGAACTTAAGTAATAATTTCATCACCAAGTTACCAAACTATGAAAATTTTAACATCAAGAAGTTAAATATTGCTTATAATAATTTAAATACCATTAACATAACGCAGTTACCTAAAAGTCTTACGGTGAGTTGATGAAACTAGTTTTATATTAAACAATTAATTTACATTTATACTGTTTTAGATAATGAGTGAAAAGGATTTAATTTCAACCAGTACATACATTTTACAGTTATTATTTTTCTTGTAATTGAGTTCTTTAAAAATTTCCTGTAACCTTCCTATTGGTAGAAACTTTAATCTATATTTATATTTTATAGTTAATAATACTTACCTATAATAAACACAACATACAACATTTTTAATAAATCTAAAGTCATTAACAGGGCTTGAGACTTCTAGTATTTGTATATTTGTTTGAGGTATACGAACAGATATCAAAGTAATCTATGAACCTGTTTTATGCTAAAATTCAGAAGTATTTGCTGTATACTGTATATTCACCTCGCCAATCGATGCTGTGTCGTGTGCCCGTTCACAACTTGCCATTGTTTATAAATAAATATGTTTCGGTTATATGCCTTTTTAAACGTGCACATACCAAATTTTATGTTCACAATAATCCATTTCATTCTATTATTTTTATAATTAGAGTGGATTGACTTTGTATACAATTACAAAGTAAGATTATTATCCTAGGACATTTTGGAGGCTTTTATTGATATTTGAATTTTGAAGCAAGTTATAATGTATTATTTTAAAATGCTCGTAACTTTCTTTCTAATTAATAAAAGCCTCCAAGATGCCCTAGATAATAGTCTCACCATGACTTGCCTATAAATTTTATAACAGTTCGATTCACCAAAATTTTTTAAAATAACAGAAAGTTGGATTATTGTGAACGTAAAATTTTCTGTGTTGTATATTTCAAAGATGGAGTCAATACATACAGGTATTGCATCCTCTTAAAGCGGCCCATAAACGATCAATATTATTGATATAAATAAAAATTAAAAACCCGTCAATTGATATTTTCAATATAACCAATAATATATCGAATATTGAATGTGTATGGGCTTAATGAAAGTGCTTAATGCTTAATGCAAGTGGATATTGTTTTAATTGTAAGTTACTCGATGGTTTTTTAATACAAATTTATGGTTGTAAACATTTGCAATACCTAATTGTTTTCATTTTTCTAAACTCTGTAGAGCATATTTTGCATTTCTTCAAAGGTATATAATAACGTATGTTTCATAATTTTCTAGTGCCATAAGTATCTAGCCCTGGTTTTTAATATTATTTTTATGAGTTACATGGAGTTTTATAAAATTCTATACACACTATAGTAAGTCTAGGTTCACTCAGAAGTCAGAATTGTGTATAATTTAACACAAGAATTTACTTATAAAATAAAGGTTACCAGAGTAACCTGCATGTGTTGTCTCTACTTCTTACAAATGCATAACATAACAAATTATATGTTCTGAATAATTAATTTAACTCATGTTTAATAGGAGAGCCAAATGACCTATTACGTAATTTAGAACTAAGAATATTATCCACTGAAGTTTATAGGTATTTTTATTTATATTTTAACTATGCATTTTAATAATTTTAAAACTATTGTTTGTACATTAAATTTATTTTACAAGAAATATACAATCTATACAATTAAGCACAATAAGTATATGTGAGATTAAGGTAACAAACATTATGGTGTTTCGTGAATAAGAAGCTACCCATCAGTAGCACTGATGTAAAATAATCTTTGAGTTTCTCTAGAGTATATTTTTACTTCTACATTTGATAATAGGTTAATTCACACTAGTATTAAACATAACAGAGTTAAATAAATTATTCGGAATGTACGATTTTTTATGTTATGCGTTTGTAGGACGGTGAGACAATGCATAGGGATGTACCGATCTCTTAAAATAGCTTTTTAAGTCTATGGTCTTATTACTTTTTAGATTTTTATGAATATATTTTAAATCCAAGTTTTATTTTAGGAATTACACTTGGAACATAATAAACTTACAATGATTAGTGAGACAAATTTGAGCTATATATTACCCAACTTAAACAAGTTAACAATGAGCAGTAATTCATGGATATGTGATTGTAATGCCAACACTACTATCAGTTTTATTCACAAATATTCATCTAAGGTAAACATATACTGGTGCCTTTTAAAAGTTTAAAACGATGAGATATTATTATTAGTATATTATTCTTGTTTTTTTTTTCAAATAGATTTTTGATTTAGCCAACATCACATGCAATCAATCATCAACTCGGTTAGTTAGCCTGACTGAAGAAAAAGTATGTCAAAAATCAAATACTGCCATGATCATCACTGTATCTATGTTTTTAGCCATCTTGAGTTCAGCATTTAGTTTAGGTTTGTTATGGATGTTGTATAGTAACAACAAGACTAAAATCAAAATATGGCTGTACTCTCATAATATAACATGGCCAATATCTGAAGAATCTCTCGACCAGGATAAAAAATATGATGCATTTATTAGTTTCTCTCACAAAGACATAGAACTAGTTGAAAAGCATTTAGTACCAGGCTTGGAAGGAGGCAGCTCACCGTTTAAACTTTGTCTTCACTATAGAAACTGGGTAGTTGGTGATTGGATTCCTAATCAAATTGCTCGTTCAGTTGATGAATCTCGAAGAACTATTATTGTATTATCAAAAAATTATTTGGAGAGTGTTTGGGGTCGTACAGAGTTCAGGACAGCTTATTCCAGTGCTCTGAATGAACGCCGCAGTCGTATAATCGTCATACTTTATAAAGAAATATCAGAGAAAGATTTAGATTCCGAGTTAGAAGCGTATCTGTCCATGAATACTTATATTAAATGGGGAGATAGTTGGTTTTGGGAGAAATTGAGATATGCACTTCCACATAGACCAGCAACAAAAAACAAAACTAGAGCTAAGATAATAGTACCAGATAAATTAAATCCTGTTTTATTATGACCTGTTTTAATTATTTTATAAAATGTTAGATTTACATATTTTTTTCAGTATGTACATTTTGTGACAGTTATTTTATTATAAGTTATTTTTTTTATTGTTATAAAATTGAATGTTTATGTCATTACTTGTAATTCAGTACAAACCGTTAAAAAAATATTTAATTGTAAACTGTATTGTTTAAAATGAAAAAGTGTATAAATACATTATACTTTGTTAACTTTAATTTTGTTGTATCAAATATGTTTAAAATATTCATATTTATTGTTATATATAATTTACATTAACTTAACAAATATCAATATGTGCTGTGATTATGTATAATCTTCAATTTTTTATTCAACTTGAAATACTTGGGATAATTTTTTTACTCAAATCCAAAGTTTATTAGTAATTAAAAAAAAGTACTTATTGTCAATTGAATAGAGCGGAGAGAGGTGAGTATCTAATATCTATAAAACGTTTGAAATATGTACTGTGTCTTATAATAAATTGAATTATCATTATATAAGTACTGTTATATTTGTATTTAAAGAGTTAAAACTAAAATAAGAATAAATAATTAATTGAAATATAGATCAATTTTATACAAAGTTACAAAAATAAACAATCGTTCAATAGAGAAATAGTTATTAGACATTTAATTTAAAAAAATTGTTTTATATATTTCACTTAATATAAAATTAAAATCAAATAATAAAATAACAAAAAATCATATATTTGAAATTTTATAATAACAAAGCTTTTGTAGTCTTTTTTTTTTTATAATCTCACTTATTCTTTAAATAAACTGATATAAACATTTAAATCTTAAAACATATAACATTTTATAAACTTGAATAAACACGAACAAAATTGTCCTAAATTATTAATTATTAGTTGTATACTTGTAACAAAATCTAAAAGAATAAAATGTAAAAAATATCAAGTAAATATAGTTAATTTAATTTAAAAATTATAATTTGCTCTATTAAGATATAAGAAACAATAAATTAAACAAATAATATTTAAAAATATATGTATATTAAAACAATGTTAACAATGAATTCTGTTTTATCACTGTTGTTTATTGAATTTATTAATTTTATTTTTATTACTTAATGGACATCTACTAATAGTGTGTGCTTTAGTCCCAGTTGCTTTACAATGTGGACACGTGTACCTTGATAAAAATGGACACTTCACATTCCCTAGTTCATCTTTAACAAAATGTGTTCTATAAACTGATTCTTCTTCACCATTGTTTTTACAAAATGCACAATGTTGGTTATTTGGTAGAAATGGAGCATCAGGCAGCTTAATTGATATTTTTTTAGATGGTGGAATTCTATTAGATTTAATAGATTCTTTTCTAGATTCTTCAATAATATTATAGTCAGGTTTTTCAGATTGCTTTGGTTTGGTAGGTTTGGAATATTTGATGATTTCTGCATATGATACAGTCTTTTCATCAATAGGAGTTTCAGACCTAGAACTATCTGAATCAATGCTGTCACTTTTAGTATCATTATTCTCGATGACATGTATTTTATTATTATTCTCTTCAGGTGACTTTTTAAAATCATTATTATTTTTAGATATTACTTTAATAGGTGTAATAGGCTCTTCAAAATCTAATGGTGAACTAGATGCTGAAAATGATTCAACAGAACTAGGTGTTGGTACTAGAATGGTGACTAATTTATTGGGTAATTGAACTTTAAGAGCATGATTATTTGTTAAATCCCTCTGATTGTTATTGTAATTGTAATTGACACTATGAACAAAAGTATTTTGTGTATGTATTGGTCGTAATACTGGACGATTAGTCCATGGAACTGTAGATTCATTGAAAGATGGCTCTGAATATAGTTCACCAAAATCAAACCAACGGGATTCTGTTAATTTAGATATAAATTATTAGTGTATTTAATACATTAGGTATAACATATATTAATTTAAATTGTGTTTGTAATTTCTCAGTACATAGAGAATTTGCTAGTTTTAACACACAATAAATAATAATTAATTTGATTGATAGCTCTAAAATATACATAGTATAAGAAAGTATTAACATATTAATATGTCATAATGTATTAATGATAAACTTTAAGATTAGCTGATGATTATTCTAATATTTTCAGTATTAGGTAAAAAGACAAGTATTAAAGACTTATACTTTATTAACTTTTATCTCAGGTTGTAGTAACTTGTACGTTTATAATAAGTACAGCTTATTCTCATAAAATCTCAATTACTTACAAGTATACGCAGTGGTGTACGCAGAATTTTTCAATTGGGGGGGGGGGACTTGAAAATTATTAATTACAATTTTATTTTTATTTTATATACACAAATAATTTCAGACGTTTAGATGAGGTATTTGAAAAAGTTTGTACAACTTCAACTTCTCAACTTTTCTGGTTTTAGGTAGAATATTGGTTCTAGTTGCTACTTGGTCAACATTTCAAAATTCTCAATACCTACCTAATTTTTGAAATAATTGAGAAAAATATTTAAATATTTTTGTATCATTAATAAAAAAAATTTGATAATCTTGGTTAGACCATCACTAGTAATATTTATAGTAATCGTTTGGGGAGGAATTTGAATATTGTATGGGTAGATCCGTGGTGGGTGGCCAGTGGGGGTGATATGGCAAATTTGTAAGCAAACTCATTTGGGCTTAATTAATTTAGGAATATGTTATGCTTTAAATCACCCAATGTAAATCATTTTTTAAAAATCAGATGAAGACTTTTGAAAAACCCTGTACCAGAAAAATAGATCTATTTTCCCTAAGTAAATAACGATAGTTCGGAATGTAGGAAACAAAATAAATCTAATTACATCTAATAATACTTATTGAAATTTTAATCGTTAGGCGCAACAATAGGTTACAATACTCACTGTAATAGTTCACGTGCATTTCGGCGATGTTCATTATGTCGTCGTAGAACGACGAGCTCATACACATGTTTGGGAAACGTTTCGAGTAGTAAAACGCCATTTTGCGTGAGTTACCAGACCGTTCGGTGTTCTCTCTGGAAACTCTGTTGAGGAACCGGAACGGGAACTTCTGTAAGAGCACGGCCGCCCTGTCGAACATCTTTTGCTGGTACGATGACCCATCGTCAAGCATTATTCCGTCGTGAAGGATCATCGTGTGCGCAGCTGCTGTGCACAGTAAATTAATATACTATTATTATAGGAACGGTACGTAATGTTAATTATTATATTATTGTATTTTAATATTGTGATCAAACACTCGCATCGTTATGTTATAGTCGTCAATTACTTCAGCGGCGCCCCGCGAAAAAATATTAGAAAATACAACCAAACTGTAGCCGTCATCGATAAACACACAAAAATATTCATATATCATAATATATTTATTACGAATGAAATAATTAAACGGGGTTTTTCATAGTACAACAATCGCGTCCGCTCTTCAACGTGAACAATTCTGGTACACATGACGCTTCGAATTAATTGTCGGATTGTCCACAAGACACAATAATAATATGTATGTTTACTTTAGGTTTAGGTAATCATGCTATTTTCGTGCCAGGGAAAAATGTGGGAAATCCCCGCATCTGTTATCACCATAGTTATCACATAATATCGGACACCGGTCTTGCATGGGATTGGGATTGGCCATTGGGGTACTTGACACTGTCTTGTCCCGCGAGTGGCGGTTAATATAGAAGGCTGTGGCCGTGCATGATACACAGCCACAGACTTCTATAGTATATGTATATATAATATCGAATACCGATTATAATATATTAGTTATACTAACTAATTAATATTAATCTTAGTTCGTGGTTGTATATAACAGTATTATATTGTTCTGTGATTATAATATAGAAGTCCATGAGACATGACAAAATAGATTTGTCATGTAGAAGTCTGTGTACACAGCGTCTTCGTTACAGCTTATCACTTTCAATTGCGGACTAACTACCTATTTATTTTAATCCGTGGATATTATATTAATTATATAAATGTAAGTAAAATTGCATATTTTCATATTAATCGCACTGATAATTAGAATCTATGATTAATTGTTAATTATGAAATATACACATAATGTGCACGATGTCGTGTATGAATTTGTAAATCTACAAGCCATACAAATTATTATGGGTCATAGTCACGAATAAAGATCTTAATTCGTGGTCATGGTTCAAAATAATGCATATATTTACCACACAATTTAATAAAACTTGAATAATTCCTATACCTACTAAGCGGGTTAAAGGAGCAGCCTTTGAGAGAGCATCGTCGTAGCCTGTATGAATTTGGTCTTTGGTAGTTAAATTTCCTTATTCTAGTTTTTATCATGACAAAATATGTGATTTGTCATGGACCATATTTTTAAAATGAACTGAATTAAATTATAAAATATTCACATTCTTCTATGTAAAGTATATGGCTTAAAAGAAAGTATTGAAAGTGAAAATCCTTCTGATAACATAAATATATATATAAATGCTAATATGGCCGTCGTATCTGCCGTCGTAAATACTGGTCAAGGATATGCTCAACTAGAAGAATTTGCTGCAACTTTGAATATGCCGGTAATTTCTTATAGGATGTACCAAGACATGCATTCAATAGTGTTTTATTATACCTACCCACAAAATGGCTTTGGAGGGAATGTTATTAGCGGGGAAAGAAGAAGGTAGGTTAGCTGTTGAAAGCCCCTTGTAGACCAGTATAGACATCCTAAAATAGCTGTTGTAGCCTACGGTGCTTGGAGTAAACGATCTTATAGAACCAATTATACAGTGTTATTTGGCATTGTAAGTGTAATTTATAAAATTTGAATTAATAATACAATTATTTAATAATTTTTCTCACAAAGGTAACATTTTATTTTTCGTTTTATTGTACTTTAAAACGTGTTTTGTTTTTATCTTGTAAAAATTCACCACATTTATGTCACACACTTAATAGTTTAAGAATGTGGGTAAGTGGATGTCGCTCTGCTGTACAGTAGGTTAAAAGTAGGTAACTGTAATGGATGGTGTTAAATTTGAATGCAATGATATAATATCATTGTATAAGAAAAACGATTCTGAGCGAAAACGGTCAGACAGCCTATTTACTATTTACTAAATATATTTGATGATATTATTGTGAATAAGTAATTTATATTTACGTGGAACCTTGTTTTAAATTTTACATCCTTAACAATAAAAGTTGAACATTTTATACATTTTTAATTACAAAATAATTATTAAATTTTAAATTTGATAAATTTTGTCAAAATTTGAACTTTAAATGCTTATAAAAAAAATTGTGCTTATGTATTTTAATATTTCTCAACTGCTATTGTAACATTATATCAGGAGCCTTGCATTAAATTTTCACGTTTTTTTACCCAACGAATAAAATTTTATTAATATTTAATGAAAAAATTACTAAAAAAATGTAAAAATGAAAATGTCCATAAACAGCTCAAAAAGAGTCAAATTATTTTCAAAATTTTATTGTGTATAGAAAATGCTAATATAAACATTCAGTGAAATTTTCAAGTATCTACAGTCATTCGTTTTTTAATTATTACAAAATAAAAAAATCGTTACATGAGAAGTCGAGTGAATATCAAATGTTGTAAAAATATGAATTTCAAACGCTCTTAAAAATTTAATTTGACTTTCTTGTAGACATTTTTTTTTTGATAATGCTAGACAAACTTATGAGGAATCTTGTATTATATTTTCAAATCTTAGATTTAAAAAGAAAAATTTTTTATGAATTTCTAACTCAAAATAATTTGCTAATTTTCGTGATTTTTACGTATTTTTTTAATACTTTGGATGCTTATAGAAAAAAAATTGTGACTATGGATTTTTAATTTTTTTTCATCTGCCTTTAAAACAATAGCCTAGGAGCCTTCTATTAAATTTTTAAGCTTTTTTAACCAACAAATAAAATTGTATTGATATTTATAGAAAAAAAAACTGAAAATGTCCGTGAACAGCTCAAAATATTTGGAGAAAAAATGATATGGTGTATAGGAAATGCTAATATAAATATTCAGTAAAAATTTCATGTATCTACGGTCATTTGTTTTAGAGTTACACCAAAAACCAAAATCGATTTAGCAAAAAATTGATTTTGCGTAAAAATTCCCGTTTTTTCTTAATTTATTTCTTTTGTTTTTCACGGTGCCTTTGAAAACTACTTTGACCCCTCAAACTGTCAAAGTACCAACTAGATTCACTTTACTATCAGAAAAGTTACTGTTGAAGAAAATCCAAGCATTTTTTCTGTTAAAAGGTGATGGCAGACAACAATTACGCAATAGATACCTATTAATACATCATATTAATATTTTTAATTATATCTACCTTATTCTCATATGCGAAATTTCAATAAAAAAAAACTCAGGTACTTAGCTCTGCATTTTCTTGACATTTATAATAATGATGCAGTAATAGCTTTTTTGAGCAAAAATGTTTTATAAGTAATAACTTATTTAACATTGAACGCTTGGCAGAAGAACTAATCGTTAGCGTGAGTGCCACCTGAAATGTACGAGTATACAGTCTTCATTACTATTTCATTATTAATGTTACTAATATTAGTTATAAATTATAATATAGTAAAAAAGTTCAATAAATTATACTTGTAAAAACCTGTATACATCCGGGTATAATATATTATTTTCAATTATATTTTTTAAATGTATCAAATCAAAATCTTGGAACTTAGAATATACTGATGTAGTGAATACTGAATAGTGCCGGGCTTGAAATCAAAATGAAAAATTTTAGTTTCATTTCTACATAGACCACATATATTGATATTTGTTTTTTTGTGATTTAAATTTAAAATAATATATTGATATTATAATTTTATGATTTTTATATTATATTGCTGCAATCGTTTTAGTTGTATTATAGTATTTAATTAGTTGTTGAACATAATTTTACTTTTTTTTTAAATTTAAAATATCAATATTTTACATTTTTACGATTTTAATTTTAATTTCGACAAACCTGTCATCGTTTACGTGGCTTTGTAATTGACCCAAGTAAAAGAAATATTAATTATTTATTATTATTTACATATAAACACATTATAGACCTATCGGCTATTGTTGAATTTAAAATCTTTTTTTTTATTATTTGAATTCTATTTGTATATTATAAAAAATATAAATCGATTATTATTTTGGTATAAATAATCGATTTAATTTATTTTCAATTTCAATACAAATTTTGAATATCATAAAAAAAAATTTGATTTTGATATCACTTGATTTCTTAGATAGTTTTTATCGATATTTATAAACGATTTCAAGTCTCGGAATAACGACTCGTCATAAATCTTAAATCAAAATTTGTCCGAATTAGAAGTAATGAGGGCTGTAATGCTGTAGGTATTGTGTTCTAAAGTTTGTAGTAATTAAATAATATTAGTAAATACTCCGCAATACTCAGTGGCGGATCCAGTGTATAATTTTTTTTGCGAGGATATACAGTGTCGTGTGATTCCTTTTAAAGATAACACTAAATAATTCTGTCCAGTGACATCGGATTAATATGCGGTTTTCGGGAGGGGATAGGGATTACATTTAGATCTTTCCGTGTTCGCATGCACAGTACAACTTGCATTTTTTTAAACGGCAACAGGTGTTTTGAATACCAAATTCGGATAGACCGAATTTTTTTAAGTCGATTTGGTCCTTTTTACCATAGCTCTAAAATAAAAATTGACCAAATGGCAACCAGTCAAAGTTTCGATTAAAATTATTGAATTTTTCAACAATCATACTAGAATACTTAATAATTTAAATAGAAACTTTAATAATAGAAGTTATGAGAAATAAATCATATCAGTTTGTTTAATCTTTTCTTAGTAAATGAACTAACATTTACGTCTAATTGAGGTTAATTAATTCCTCAAAATTAAATTTAAATGATTTAATAATATCTGCAAACCTACGGAAACAAAAAAAATACTTAAAATTTCATAATAATTCAAAAAATACTAGTATGATTGTTGAAAAATTCAATAATTTTAATCGAAACTTTGACTGGTTGACATTTGGTCAATTTTTATTTTAGAGCTATGGTAAAAAGGACCAAATCGACTTAAAAAAATTCGGTCTATCCGAATTTGGTATTCAAAACACCTGTTGCCGTTTAAAAAAATGCAAGTTGTATTGTGCATGCGAACACGGAAAGATCTAAAAATGTAAAAATCATCAAGAAATGTGTATTTATGTATTCCCTATCCCCTCCCGAAAACCGCATATTAATCCGATGTCACTGGACAGAATTATTTAGTGTTACCTTTAAAAGGAATCACACTGTATAGGGGAAATATAAAACAATTTACAACATCTACCAATACATCGCAATATTTATATTTTATAGTTTACGTAATAATAATATGACTACAGAAATACAGAATAGTTATTCGCCAACCGGGTTTCATAGAAAATAAAAATAATACATTTTTTTGGAAGCAGAGGTTTTGATACATAAATACCAAAATTTTTTAGGGTGCTAATTTTAAAAATGGAGATGCTAACTGCCAATACACCCCAATCCCCCTCCTTAATTGCGAGTAATGAGTTATTCTACCGTGCTGTAGTGCAGTGTAGTGTACTAGTCACACAGATGAATAACTCATTAATACATTATATTAAGAACTATACACGTTTACATTATAGGTATAACAATAATACAGGATATAATATTATGTGGACTGACTATAATATAGTTTTAGAATTATTCATTGACCTATATAGTTTATAGTCTTATAGGTCTATGGAATTATTCCTTTATTATCCATGAGTACAGGATCCACCGATATGGCGTTATCAACAGTAAAATTGGTAATCAAATTTATTATCTACTTCGATATTGCAGGCTGTTTTGTACTTTTGGAGTAGGTATTAGTATATAACTCTATTAGATAAGTTATTTCAAAAATTTGAAATTCAAACGAAAATACGAAGTATAAAAACAAACTTGACAATTGACACTTGGCAATTTGTTATAAATATGAAATACGGCTGATCAGTGAAATATTAATATGATCAAATATTAGGTATTATTATTATTTCGTTCTTTTGGAGAATTGAATTGTCTACGATTTAAATAATGATAACATTTTACTTGACTAAATCCATTTTGTTCTCGTCGTCAACCATTGTATTTGTTTAAAAGTGGATATAAAATCAGGTGAGCATCAGCATGTAATGAATGGTTGTATCATTAATATTTTGAATGGGCATGTCTGTACTGAATTTTAGGATTCAATGAGATCTTCAGTTAGTGCCATTTTGTCGACTCCAACGCAAGACCCAAACATGTCACATCCAGACTATGAAATGACTGTGTATGATCACGGTACTCTACTTATACTGGTGAAACACCTGGGTAAATAATTAATATGTACATTTTATTAGTTTATGTTTTTAATATGTGTTTGTTATTTACTCATTTTTATTATTGCCTCATGAATGAAAGAAATGTATTGTCTTCAGGGGAAGAATTATCATCAAAAAACTTTAACCGTCTTTTTGAACGTATATGTCGGATCAATCAATTACGTGTAGTAGATGGTACCGGTACAGAACGATGTGTTCAAGCAAGATATATCAAAGAGTATCCAGTTGGTAATAATGATTGGGGTGATTTTCAAACACATCGTCGGCTTTTGGGTCTTATAACTGTTTGTAAGTTTTTATTTATTAGTTAAATATTATAATATGCTTATTATTTAAAAAAAAACTTTATATAAATTTTATGAAAATTAAATACTATACATCATCAATGTATGTGATTTATATTTTTAGCTAAATGTAAACTTCAAATTGAGTTAAATGAAATATGTAGATTACATGAGAGTTTAAAAGTTAAATATCAATCTACTCTATATGATTCACGGTGTATTATATTTGGTGTAAATGCTCCAAACTCTCCAGAATTAAGTACACCATCAAATTTCAAGTCAAGAGATGTATATTATGCTAGTGATAATGATCCAAATCCTTCAATTGAAATGCATTTAAATGAATTTTTGTCCTCTTTGTTCTGGGTATTGGATGCCAAACGTCTGGAAAAATCAAAAGAAAAAGTATGTATTGCTATTAGATATTTTAAATATTTTTAGTATCTGAAATTTTTGTTCGTAGCTTGATAAAGCAACTTTGTTAATTGCTCCATTTGAAAAACGTAATATTATTGGTTTGGACATGGAGTCTAGAGCTAATAAGAAACGTTGCATGGGACGTGTAACCAAGCATTTAGCTGATTTGAATCTGCAAACTGGTTTTTTAAACGATGCTCTTAATTTCTATCAGACTGCTATAGATACACTACGATCTTGTAATGATTGGCTCTGGTTAGGAGGTAATTTAAATAGTTAAAAAATAAAGTACATTTTGAATATATTGATATAACTTTTATTTTATTTAAAGGATGTTTGGAAGGGTTATGTGCAACATCATTAATGATACTACAACCTCAAAATCAACAGACAAAATCAAATTTTCAAAGAAATGCTTCACTACAAGAACGTCATTCTAGATTCAAGTATATTTTCACTAGTTATTGTTCATTACTTATTGTATGATATTTTCTATAATCCTAAAATTACTTTAAAGGTTTAGACCATTGTCCACAAATACTGGTTTTGTTTCATTAGATGATAATGTTGTCAGATCTACAATGCCTCAGAATTTACTTAGCATTGATGACATTTATAAGAATTATGGTGAAGCTCTTAAACACTATAGTAAAGTAAGTAGCACTGTAACAGGTGAAAATGTTATAAAATATTAATTCTTTAAATACAGACTGCATGTTTGGTTATTTTCCAGTGATTAAAATTAAAATAATATCCTAAAACGTACAATCAAAGTATTAAACCAAACAATATTTAAATATTAAACTGCAATTAGCTTGTATAGTAATTTCAAGAGCCCAGAATTATATACATTTGCATAAGTGTAAGAGATTTTAAAATGTCCACGGTTCATATTAGACCGAATTTAAACACCAAATTTTATATTGCATTTTTCATATTTAGAAGATTATTGCATATTTGTTCATAAATACGTATAACTAACATGCATATTTAATGGATGTTAAGTAAATTAGCTATTTTAATTTATGATAAATACATTAGGTATTTCTAAAAGAGAAAAAAATTGTTGACAGTGTCTTCTATAGAAGAATATTGTTAAAATATTGACATGTTTGCAACACATGTTATTTCTTTGACGTGCTCAATTTTATAACTAATTATTACAGATGATTTTAGATTTTTTAATTTTGGTTGTCTTTTTTTTAGTTTTCTGAGAGTTTTAAACATTGTATTTAAAACAATCTGTAATGTTTGATTAAAAAAAAATGAAGATTATAAAATATTGCATTTTGATTTTTAAATAATTAAAATTTCAATTATTTAAATATTTTTTTTGTTTCTGATATAGAATAACTCGTACCTACTTTCCTTATTGTAAAAGTGTGGTTCTATTTAAAAAATCACATTTTATAATGTATAACATAACGCATATAATTGCAAATTTAGCTACTTTCCTTCCATATTTGCATACAATTTGACACTTTTTAAATATATATAAATACGGGCTCTAGTAATCTCTAATCAGTATAAAAAAAACATTTCCAATATATAGTACAAAATAAAAATTAATCTTATAAAATTTAATTTTATCAAATTACTGTTTGATATTTATACCATATTAATTATAAAGTGTTACTAAAACTACATATTCATTGTCAGTAAAAATATAAAATATATTAGGATACTTTACTCATCTTACCTCAGATTAAGTATATAATAAATATAAAAGTGGTTTGCAACTAAATACTTATGTTAACTTTTCTCCCCCACAAGCATGGAAAATAATTAGTACTGAGATTTTTTTTAAGTGCAAAAATGTATATAGTATACGCATATAATATATTTGTTTATCTTATAGTATTTAAATGCTGGAGTAGTATTAACCGAAGGAAGTCTAAAAGCTGCTCGTATAGCAGTTGACCATCATCATTTTATACATGTCCATTATTTTTTACAAAATGTTTTACCTGTAAACTTGACTTTGACTGACGAGGAGAAAGTAATTCTAAATATTTTTCAATATATTATTATAAAAATAAATAAATAATTAATTGCATTATACTTAATTAACCAAGCTTAAAAAAAAATATTATTCAATTTACAGATACAACGTTTAATGAAACTAGCTGAATTATATTCAGAAATTGGTTTTCATCGTAAAGCATCATTTTTTCAATGGTTGGCCTCAAAAAGATATGTTTCTGCAAGTAATCCACACACCTCATGGGAACAGTGCTATCAGTTATTACTAAAAATGTTGCCAGGGCATAAGTTATCTTTAGATCCAAATGATTATGTAACTGGAGGGCAATTCGGATGGCCTGAATTACAACGTCAAGTAGTTAATGAAATTGTATTGGCTGCAAAAAGAGTTGGAAATGCTAGTTTAGCAACAAGGCATTGTACATTCTTATTACAAACTATGTGGTGGATGATGGATAAAATAGAAAGAAGCACTTATGCTACACAACTGTCTGTATTATCTGCACAATGTGAAGGTTCTCCTGTTCCTCTTGTATTGGATAATGGACTTGTAATACCTCCGGCAAATCTTTTAAACATACCACAACCCGAGTAAGAAGCTTCAGTTTGACAAATTAATATATTAATATATTATTTATAATATTATAATTTATTTTAGGAACTTTTCTGTTCAAAATTTAAAACCTCACTTAAGGCCACATAAGTTAGTAAAAGCTAAGGAAGATTTTGGTCCATTTTTATTTACTCCATTGAAGTTTGGGTCAATGGAAAAATATAATATTAAAAGTAATAAAATGGAATATGTTTGGGTTATAGATGAACCTTGTGAAGTTATACTAGAACTCAGTAATCCATTAAACTTTGAATTAGAAGTAACAAATATTGTAAGTGCATTATTTATTTATTAATATTATTACCATAATGTTATAAATTATAATAATAAAATTGTGTTCAATGGTAATTTTTTATTTAAGCTTCTACTAACTAATGGAGCTGTCTTTGAAAGTATTCCATTTTCTATGATTTTACCTCCAGAAATTAGTTATCAAAATGTTGTGTTAACTGGTATACCCAAAGAAGTTGGAGAAATTGAAATTAACGGTTATTCAACACATACGTTAGGAGTAAAATCAAATTGTCGTCTTAAAAATATTCCAAATGTTCCAGAAACCACATATAATGTACAAGTTATTCCTTCAATGCCCATTCTGGAAGCTATCATTTTAGACTCAAAAAATGATAGTATATCTAATATTACATTATTTGCTGGTGAAAGGTATATAAAACCATTTTTAGTCTTTATTTGTATACTAATTATTTTTTATATTTTTAGTATGGATTATAACCTTAAAATATCAAATGTTGGATCAATTTCTATTGATCTTTTAGAAATATCAATTGAATCGACTATTGAACATTCATTAAAAAATAGCATAATTAAAGTTGATACTGAAAATATAAAAGATTATTTGCCAATTACGCCTAAATCAGAAATTGTATTGGGGATTCACTTAACAGGTGCTTTAAATTTCCTTTCCAGCAACCAGTATCCACTTGCAGGTAATATTGTTATAACTTATAATATTTGATTAAAAAGTATCATGCATTCAATTGTTTATTATAATTAAGTTAACATCTTGACTATATTAATTAAATATTGTATTTAATATTTATTAATACTATTTTCATTACTTTAGAATTAAATAGTTTGAAAAGTAGCCTAACTATATCAGGTCCAAGTTCATATCCATCATTACCTAGTCCTAGACAAAGGAATGAAAGATTGTCTCCAATGACTGCTTCTTCATATCGGTAAATTCAGATAAAGCTTTTACTTTTTTATCTTTTAAAATAATATATTGTATTATGTATACATGTACAAAAAAAAAATGAATTGTATATTTTTTAGATCAGGAGAAAGCAGTTTAAATTCAAATTGTTCGAGATATAGAAGCCCAACTGATATAACATCTTTAAAAGTAACATATATATTATTTATGATTCACAAAGATATTAATTTAATTTAATACATACATTACAGTATTATGCCTACATAATTTTTTCATGGTCCTTAATTATTTTTATATAATTATAATGCATATTTTGTTAAATAATTAATAAACATCTTTAACTTTAGGTTATTGAATTTAATATTAAAATAAAATATGCTGGAGGAGAAGGTATGGCTGCTGGTTATTGCCGGATAATTGCATGTACATTATCATTAAATATTTTCAATTCTGTATTAGTAACTGGATGGGATGTCTTACAAGCAGAAACGTGAGTTTATTGTATTATTTTATTTATTAATGCAGTCATTATCTTTGTATTTTAGGGGCTCCCAATTTTATTTGGTACTTGATGTTGTGAATGTTACTAATCAAGAAATGGAACTTAAATATGCAACAAATAAAAGTATTTTAATGGAAGAAAAAGAATCTTACAGAATTCCTGTACCTGTTGATAGATTTTTAATTCATAGTTTAGAACAGGTTTAATGACTTATTAAATAATAATCTATATTCTATACCGATTTAATATAATTTTAATTTTAACTTTAGGTTAGTAGTGGCGAAGAAGGACAAGCTGATATGGTGTCCCAGTGCAATAAACATATTGCTGAACAAGTTTTGTTGAGATGGTCAGTTAATTCTTATGATGATTTACCACCTAGATGGGGTGTTGCAAAATTATATGGTCTTACATTGTGTCCTCAGATGCTTGATATTGTTTGCACATCACCTATTTATTGGGGTAAATTAATGCACCAAATATCTGTATATCAAATCTATAGTAATATAAAATACACACTTTTATTAGAAATCAATTTAAATGAAGAAAAAATTGTCAGTGAGTGTGATGAAAAACTGTTATCAGAAACATCCCAATATCCTGTTGGTCAGCAGCTAAAGCTACAGATTTGGGTACATAATTCTCTTATGTCTCCGTTGGATGATGTTACATTGGAACTAAATTTTTACCAGGACTATCTGAACGGAACTACAAACAATCAACTAGGAAATAGATTAGCTACTACAGGATCAACTAAGACTTATACTACTAGAGTGAGTACATATCATTAAGTTGATTAATACATAAGTCAAAAATTCAAAATAATTATACATTTATAAATTATTATATAAAGGTAAATGAACATGATAATCTATATCATGAATGTGGTGTAATATTCTTTTATCCCGGTCAATACAAATTGAATTTGCAGTGTCAAACATTAAAGCAGCATATATGGAAGTTAATACCTCCATTACAGTTGGATATTACTGCTGAATAAATCATTAATATAATATTATTCATTCATTTATTATTCGTATTTATATATATTGTACCTAAATTCAAAAATAATGATATATAATAATATAAGTTGTTAAAATACTTACAATATTTACTGCCATAGTATATTCCTTTTAATTAAACATTACTTTAATTCTATAATGATTATTTTGTTCTCTGTTATGAAATACAAAGAACTGCAATGTTTATAAAGGAAATTGAAAAAAATATTATTTAACATTTATAAAATATGTTGATGAATTATTCCTGGGGATGAATCAAAATTCTTAAATTGTCATATATCTAAACTTATCAATACACTAAGGGTTTTTTATGCACACTGCATAGAACATTTATACCCTTTATTGTTATGAATAATAAACTAAACCTGGTATGACTATTTTAAATGGTTGACCTAAGTGGATTCAAGTGGCAAGGCCATTTTAAGCTCAATTTTACTTTTTTTGTCACCAGTCAACAATGCTCCAAAACAAAATATAATAGTTTTTAATATTACTATATTAGTACGTTAATTTTTTTATTGTTTATTGTTAATTTATGTTAATAAAATATTCATATTGTGTATTCAATCAATGATATAAAATATTCATATTGTGTATCTAATCAATGATATAAAATATAAATATATTACTTCATGATTATATTTTTAATTGTGTTCAAATGTTATTTATTTTTAAATACAAATTGTCTTATTATATTTTTATTATGATACCATATATTTGTTTTTGTCAGTAATTATGAATTATAATTGTTTTATTGTATAATATATATTTATTTTTTGTTAAAATTAACATTTTGGGTATATAGATATTTTTCTTAACCTAATAATATTATAATCTCTTGCAAATAAGTTTATTTGTGTGTAAGAAATTGATATTTGATAATCTGTTATGTCATGTATTACTTTGTCATTTGTGAATTAAACCGTTGTTGAACATTTGGAATTGAGTCCAGCATCAGAAATTAACTCATAACCTGACTAAGTGAAAGCGTAATTATAGTTCTAGGACATTAGTATTGTGGCTTATAGTTAGAAAAAGTAACCAAAAAGTATTTCCTACTATGGACTAGTAAAATTTGTAAGATTTGTTACTAAGGGTTCAGAAAGGTTTCATCGCTCTTGTATTAATAACTTCCTTATATTATATATTCATGTAAGTGTCAAATTTGATGGGAATTAGTGATATAAGTAACAAATTATAATAACATATTATAATAATTTCAATGTATCTAGTCTTTAGGTCAATTTTGTTGGGGGGGAGAGAAAACGTTTTAGTCCCAAGAGGATGTCAGCGCACTATTTGTTTTCTCTCTCTGACCCACGCGCAACATAGACAAAACACATTTGTGCAGAATCGTTTTTTTTATGTTTTTAAGTAACTTTAGAGTAAAATCACCCATTACAAAAAGATAGAGAACAATATTTTAGAGGGAATGACTTATCGGTTTTATATTTTATTATTATTTGACTTTCAAAATAAACAAAAAAATGTTGTAAATTTAAATTATGTTTAAATCATTTTGAAACAATATTTAGAGAAATCGATATGTCATTCCCTCAAAAATATTATTCTCTATCTTTTTTGTAATGAGTGATTTTACTCTAAGATTAATTAAAAACATAGAAAAAACGATTCTGCACAAATGCATTTTGTCTATGTTATACGTGGGCTAGAGAGAGAAAACAAATAGTGCGCTGACATCCTCTTGAATACCGGTTAGTAAAATTAACAAGATTTATTTATCTATTAGCAAAAACAGAACATCTCACGGCTTATGGAGGGGGTTTTCCCCGTTTGCCTCCCCACTCAGTGACGCCCATGATCCAGTCTAATGATTAATAGAAGCTGTGGAAACAATTGACAAAGTTAGACATAGGTCCATAGGCATGCGCACATGATTTGGATGGCCAAAAAGTGAAACTTTTTAATATATTGCCTCATTTTATAATGAACCAAATTAAAAATGCAATATGTTTATAAGTATTTATTAAATTAATAAATTAATAATTATTTATTATTTTCAATTTGTTTACAGGCATAGGTTTACATTAAACAGAAGCATTATCATAGAGGGAGAGTATATTATGGAGTAAGAAATTAATATCCGTGTATTTGAGGTTTTATTTAAAAAAAAGTTGGAACATAAAATTACTATTTTAATCTAAGATTTGAAAATTTAATACAAGATTATCCATAAGTTTATCTACTTTTATCAAAAAAAAAATGTCTACAAGAAAGTCAAATTAAATTTTTATGAGCATTTGAAGTTCATATTTTTACAACATTTGATATTCACTCGATTTCTCATGTAATGATTTTCTTATTTTGTTGTAATTAAAAAACGTATGACTGTAGATACTTCAAAATTTCACTGTATGTTTATACATATTAGCATTTTCTATACATGATAAAATTTTGAAAATAATTTTACTCTTTTTGAGCTGTTTACGGACATTGTCAGTTCTCAATTTTTTTAGTTTTTTTTTCTATAAATATAAATAAAATTTTATTTGTTGGGTAAAAAAGAGTGAAAATTTAATATAAGGCTCCTGATATAACGATCTAATAGCAGTTGAAAAATAATAAAAATACATTGGCACAATTTTTTTTATAAGCATTTAAAGTTCAAATTTCGACAAAATTTATCAAATTTATAATTTAATAATTATTTTGTAGTTATTTTAAATAAATAGTTTTGTTAGCCTCCCCAGTATTTTAACCCTATAGTTAGCACAGTTGCACAGTATGTTCACGTCTATGTATTTGATCCGTGGCGGGCGATGGCAGATAAAACGGAGAGTCATGTACCTATATAGGTACTAATATCATGCCATCTCTATGGTAGTAATAATCAC
Source organism: Sitobion miscanthi (assembly GCA_008086715.1). Taxonomy (NCBI): domain Eukaryota; kingdom Metazoa; phylum Arthropoda; class Insecta; order Hemiptera; family Aphididae; genus Sitobion; species Sitobion miscanthi. The sequence goes on from CM017798.1 coordinate 9,161,662, forward strand.
CCACAGATTTAGAAGTTTGTACAATCACCAACCATAATTAAACAGATGAAAGAATGGACTATGACATAACTAATATTGATTATTATATTGCCTACCTAGTATTTTCGTGAATATTTGTGGGTATATTTCATAAGGCTGATCTAAATAAAATATAAATTAATTGTATTGATCTTAAATTGAAAAACATTTCCGGTTAAACAATAAAACATTTTCAATCAAAGTAATATGAACAACAAAATGGTAATTATAATATTTTAAATTATTAGTTACGATTAACATTCAGTAGCCCAGGATTTTGGGTTTCACGCGGAGAGGTATGGGCGAAAGGCCTATCAAAATTCCTCAACTGTAAACAAACTATTATTCATGTTTTGTCTTATATTTTTACCTACATCTTTCAAAATTATTGAAAATTATTATTTAAATGAATTGATTGGTGTAAAACCTAATGTCTTAACGAGTTATAAATTCCCAAAATAATTAAGAATTTAATAGAGGATGTCATATCCACATGTGTTGTCTCCGTCTTACACACTTACGGCATCACAGATTTTCGTTCACTAGTTTCAATAGTGTGCAGCAATTAATTTTGATATTGTATGATGTACCTATATTGTATAGGTATTTGTATGATATTGTAGAGTGGATTAGCCTATTATAAAATGTATATGTATGATTACTATCTATTGCCCAACGTAAGTTTTTATTGACATTATTAGTTTTATGTAAGTTATGATCATTTTAAAATGTACCGTTTCAAAAAGTTCATAAGCATAACTTACTTAATAATAATATCAATAAAAGCCTACGTGGGGTTCTAGATAATAATCTTACCTTTAAATTGTATAATAAGTCACTCTAATATTAACATTTAAAACTAACAGCACACTTATTGAAACTGGTGAACGAAAATTTGCTATGTCGAACGTGTGTAACACGGAGTTTTCACATGAACTATTTTGTATATAAAATACGTCTGTTTATTTATGACGTAAATATACCGTACGCGTATAGGACCCATATAGCCATATATGTATATAGTATGTATTGACGTTATTTCCCCGGGAGAAGTTAACAATTGGTATGATGTATTTTTTTTAATATATAATACAAATTGATCGACTTAGCCTTTATGTCGATTTATATCTATAATATTATAATATACAGAATTTAATCTATAAATATTGCCCTTATAGAAGTCCTTGCAGACAGGTATTGTTTCGAATCCTTTTTATCTTTAGTACAAAATAATACACTCTTAGTCAAATATTATTTTACACCAAATTGTTAACACTTTTCCATAATTTAGAACTATCCGTCACCTGATATGACTCCTGAACAACTCCAAAAACTTTTACCGTATAAAAAGTCTGAAGATTCGATACATTTTAGCCTGCCGGATAATTTTGTTCCCGGATCCATTGCTTTCGCCAACTTTCCTGTCCGACCCAACATACGTAAAGTAAGAAAACATTTTGTTACCATTTATTTATAATATTTATATACTTTATATTTTATTACACTGTATATTATTAATCTGATTACCCCACTATTTTCATAATAATAAGTTATTATTTTAAAGTAGAGTAGGTATATAGTACTGTATAGTGACATATAGTGTTTACCATGGTTCATAAATTATAGAGTGGTCACTGGAGTTAGAATTCCTCCCTCTGTCACTTTAAAATAGTAAGTATTCTTCGTGCTAATGAATCGTGAGACGGGTGAGATTTGCTTAGACGCTTATCTATTTATGAATAAGTAATATAATATTACATAGGCGCCGCCAGGAATTTTGTCAGAGGGGTGCATCATGCATAGTATACGCTGATTTTTACATTATTTTAGTTTAATACGTAGAAATATTTTTTTCAAATTATATGACGATACAAAGTTGTTTTTGTTTTTTTCGTCGGATACAAAGTAATGTGGGCTATATATTCTGCAGTTGTATAGAAACAATTCATCGACTGAATTTACCGTAATATTTATAAAATCGAAAGAAATCGCCGAAGAACTTGATGTTGAAACACGTCCCCTCGAGTAGCTGCACGACAGATTCGAAGATCGAATCATCCGTCTACAAACCATGAAGAGCTTTTCAGAATATCAATTTTCGTTGCTTATCTAGATTCAGTCATATCTTCATTAAAATATCGTTTTTCTAAAACTCACAATCAATCATTTTCTCTAATGGATCTTCATCCCTATGCCATGAAAAACATGAATAAAGAAGTTTATTTGCATTTGAAATGATATTGTAAAACTATATGGAAACATTTAGTCATCAAATTTTATAACTGAAGCCACAACATGGTATAAAATGTGGAAAAATGATACAAAGCCATTCGATTCTATTATAAAAGATTTTTATCCAGCTGTGGCCCACACAATCAAAGTTGGAGCAACTCATCCAACAACAACCTGTAGTATTGAACGTTCATTTAGTACTTTGAGACGTGTCAAGACCTGGAACAGAGACCGTATGGGTGATGACCGATTGTCCAGATTGTGTTATTGTGTATGATGAGTGTACATAGAAAGAGACTAGAAGAGGATACCAAATTCTTTGAAAATTCAATTGAAGAATTTGGAAAAAACCTAGGCGTTTACAGTTATAATTTAAAAAATAAGTATTAGATATAATTTATAATAGATAATTATACAAAATAAAATATTTTCAATGTCATTAAATTTTTTTTTTTTTGAAAAGTCAGGGAGTGCAATCGCACCCCCCCCCCCCTTGCCCCTCCCATTCGCGATGCCCTTGTAATATTATATTATAATAAAGATATAGAACTTAAAACAATTATTAGAGAATATAGTGGCCCTCAGGCCTCGACATAATATGGAGTAGATCAATTATGTTTTTAACTAAACGATTATTTAATTAAAACAATTTTGCAGGCAGTACTAGGCACCTTGCACATATTTAAAAAAATATTTTTGTTGTTATTTTGTGTTTTAAATACAGCAAGCTCCAAATAAACCAAATAAAAGAGCACATCACTCCACCTGGACTCAAAGTGAAGCAAAAAGGATCTATGTAAAAAAGACGATGAATTTATATCATTGGACACAGCCTGGACTGCCCACAGACTTTGTTCGAAAAATTATTTCAGATAGTTGGGATAATATGACCGTAGAAGAAAAACAAGTGTACGAAAAACAGGTGGGTAAAATAAAGAATTCGACACACATTATTTATTTTTCTGTGGTTTCTGTAGGTACTTTGTACCTCGTAAGTTTCTTAAATTACCCATGACAATCTAAGAGAATAGCCCAAATAGTTTATAGTGGCAACTGACTAATTATATATCTAATACCTAATTCATAAATAATAATAGGTTATATTATGTAATTATGACATTAATTGGTTATATTCCCGGGACCTAACATGATTGAATTTTAGCATATACATTTCTATTTTCATTATATGGATGTTTTTTTTTCGATAAGATCAAGTAATGATATAATGATATTAATTTAAGTTTTAACTACCTATAACTTGGTAATTAATTTTAAATCGGTAGTGTGAATATTCAATGTAAGTTACAAATAGTTTTCTTATTATATAGATACATACAGGCACGCAGTCAGGGGGGGGGGTAAATCGTACAACTCAATCTGATGCTACTAACTCTGAAAATATAAGTTCCGCCTCGTATGGTATGGTTAAAATAAATTTAACATTGCTTAAAAATTATTTTTGATTAGTATTGAGATGTAAAAATTATTTTTTTAACCAACCAAAGGTAAATTTTAAATTATTAAGATTCTTATATTGATATGGGATTCTGCCTAAGAGGCTGAGGGAGTATGAAGATGGAAGCCCTCTACAGGCTCAACAAGTTTCTCATGGAAAACAAATTATGGAAAATGAGTAATGACCTGGAGGTCCAAAATGATTGCCCCCACCTCCCTAATAGACATTTTCCGGCTACGTGTCCTTATTTATTTTTATACATTCGTTAGTCTTGAATTGTATAAGTGGCTCAGTTTTTCAGATAAGTCTATACCTCGAGGATTATATTATAATGTTGGTACCATATGCTTAACACAATTATAAGTTTACCTATTAAATATAAATCAATAATCGCGTATTCTTGTGTGAATAAAAATAAAACCTTTTTGTATATAGGCAAACGGAGAGTACGGGCCCTTGATGGTTCACCCTCACTTGTCACTTATGTATCAATGTGGACAGCTAGGAACGTTTTCCAAGCAATCGGAATAATCATGAAGGAGTTTCATAATTTATTTGTTATATTTTATGTATGGTAATTAATTAATTTTAATATTAATACACTTCAATAATCTAACGTATTTCTTTGTAAACAAAATGTTCTCATTAAAATTCAATCAATCTATAGTTTACCTTTGTTAGTACATGTACATAATTAATTGCTATTTAATAAATAAACGCAGTACTATGTATAATACATTGTAGTATTGTACCTACATATTATTATACATAAATACAGTCTTATATATCACGAATGATGAGATTAGCGAACTAGGAACCGTCGTTTCTATATCGGGGGCACAGATATGTATAATAATACATATCTGTGATCGGGGGACTAAACTAGTTCCTATTTATGTAATGTTTATCACTATATTATCTATATTGTTGTTTTTATAGTTTATACTGTTACGTACTCTAGCATTAAGATTAATATCTAAATTTATATTGGGCTTATCCCGTTTCATTATAATAAATCAATTAATTATGATACTTAACGAGCTTAGACATAATTAGGTATTTAAGTTAGTTATGGGGTGAGGGCTGGAGTCATTTTTTGATACCTAGTGAAATAAAATATGCGAACAGAGTTACCTTCGTCCCACACACAGTTAAAACTTTATTAATTAATAGCACGATTAAAAAATTAGCTATATCTTAAATCGTGGTTAATAGTTATAACGTATAACTTATAAGTTATAACACTATGAACACTATCAATTTAAATGAATATAACATAAAACATGACGAGACAAATATTCTAACATTCCTCAATTTGTTCAATATACCTTTGTAAAATCTGGTCATACTGTTATTTATTTATTTATATATTTAAACATGCAATGCCCAAGAAAAAAGAAATATAGGTAATAAATCTAAAATATAGAACAAATATAAAAAAGTTAGTAGTACGTAATATATAGTAATATATCGGTAAGGTATAATTATAAGTTATTTATGACATTATCAAGATAAATATTAAAAAGTGAAATATTATTTTTACAAAATAAGTTAACATTTAGCCTACCTATTTACATGATCCATTAATCTAGCTATCTGAGCGTTTTTAGAGTAGTTGGAACAATGAAATGTAGTATTTTTACACTCGATTTCTCATGCAACGATTTTCTTATTTTATTCTAATTAAAAAACGAATGACTGTAGATACTTGAAAATTTCACTGAATGTTTATATTAGCATTTTCTATACACTATAAAATTTTGAAAATAATTTGACTCTTTTTGAGCTGTTTACGGACATTGCCAGTTTTCAATTTTTTTAGTTTTTTTTTCTATAAATATCAATAAAATTTTATTTGTTGGGAAATAAAGCGTGAAAATGTATTACAAGGCTCCTGATATATTTTTACAATAGCAGTTGAAAAATATTAAAAATACATAGGCACAATTTTTTTTTATAAGCATTTAAAGTTCAAATTTTGATAAAATTTATCAAATCTATAATTTAATAATTATTTTGTAATTAAATATTTATAAAACGTTCAATATTTATAGATAATGTTTGAAATTTTAAAACAAGGTTCCACATATAAATAGGTTATTCTGTAACAAAAAATATAAAAACACAATTTATTATTTATAGTTATTTTATATTTTTATATTTAAATTTGAACATATTAAATAACCAAGAATAACGATTTTAGTTGTATTTTTGTAACTGTAGGTATAATATTAATTCAACTTACTGGCTACCGTATTAATAATAGATAATAACAATGTAAATATAATATAAAAATCCTAGAGTGACAAACCGTCTCCGCTCAGAATTGTTTTTCGTATACAATAATTGTAATCATTGAATTCAAATTTAATATCATCCACTACAGTGAACCACTTGTAACCTACTGTACAGCACAGTGACATCCACTTCCAACCTTTTTTTTTGTTTTACTTCTTAAAATTCGTTTGCATGCAGGTGCCCTGCACGTTCCCCTGGATGATAAATTATTTAATTTTTTATAATAATATTAAATAATTTATCATAATATAATATTATTCTATTATACATTTTAAAGCAACGATAAAATGAAAATTAAATTTTCAATCAAAATAATTTAATCATTGCAAGACCGATACATTATTCGATTTTTGGTTCAAAATTGCTATATTATTTAGCTAATGCTTTTTAACAACAAACTATAACTACCTATATTGTCTTAATTACATTAAAATGTTAAAACGTTGATTCAATAAAAATAATATGGTTATTATGTTCATAAATAAATGATAATGTTTTAAATATATTATTATACATTTATACTATTTATACTATAGTATTATAATAATAATATTTCTAACGAGTATATAGGTTTAAATTTGCCGCCGTTTAGTAAAGTCCTAAAATGCATACAACATCCTTGGTTTTCGTATTTTTACAATAATCGATCAAATCGTTGGGTAAAATAATATTATGTCGTAATTTATTATAGCTGTAAGCTGATGCACCCTGCATGATTGTTTGCACTGTATCGTTTTATTTCATATCACCCACTCTCGAGTCTTGACAGCCAGCCGCTACGGCTACGGGCTGCCTTTTTACATATTGTATTCCGATTTTCAATAATCATCTTGGAATATTGTCGTGATCGAGTTGCGCCGTTTCGCTCGAATCGTGTGTTTTCAACTAGGCAGACACCGCGGAACCCCGAATGTCCACGACATGACGCTTTGAGTTCGGCGACAATACCTCTACATATATCAACTATTGATTTGCGGTTTAAATGCAGTGATTGTTGCACGGTCCGCGAAACAATGAAAATCAACATCAAGATACTTAACGGACAGGAATGTTCTTTCGACGTGAGTATGGGCGCTTTTTAAACGATACGTTATTTTCTGTTACATTGTTGAGGAAGTGAGAACACGCGCTTAGATCTGTGTGCGTAGATTGAGGCTTACACTTTGGCGTCTCCCCTTGTTTGTGTGTTCTATTGATGCGCGACAGCAGCAGCAGGAGCAGCAGCGGCAGCAGCAACAGCAAGTCACCGACTCGTAGAGAAACAATTCCGCTCATGGCCGCCGCGGCCCCCAGGGAAACGTCGCGCCGTGACTCGTTGACGGCCCAAGAAGAAGAAACGCTCAAGTATGGCGCCGAGCACGTCATCAAGCTATTTGTACCCGTGTCGATGTGCATGTTGGTGGTGGTGGCCACGATCAACTCAGTGTCGTTCTACAACGTCAAAGACATTTACCTGGTGTATACACCATTCCACGAAACCAGTCCCGAGCCTTCGACTAAAGTGCTAAACGCTGTGGCCAATTCGCTGATACTGATATCCGTCGTCATCGTTATGACAGTGTTCCTAATTGCTTTGTACAAATATCGATGTTATAAATTAATACACGGGTGGCTCATCATGTCGTCGTTGCTTCTTTTGTCCATGTTTACTAGTCTGTACATCGAGGAAATCTTACACACATATAACATTCCTATGGATTATATAACATTTTTTTTAATAATCTGGAATATCGGTATGCTAGGCATGATATGTATACACTGGAAAGGCCCATTGCGACTCCAGCAATCTTATCTGATATTCATTGCTGCCCTCATGGCACTTGTGTTTATCAAGTATATGCCTGAATGGACCACTTGGGTTGTGCTGTTTGTTATATCTATTTGGGACTTGATTGCTGTCCTCACACCCCGAGGACCCTTGCGTATTCTTGTTGAATTGGCCGAGGAGCGTAATGAACAAATATTTCCTGCACTAATCTACTCGTCTACAGTTGTGTACATGATGAACCGTTCAGATAGTGTCGATAGTACTACAGACAGCCAAAACGGATTTACTAGAACATGGGTCGAAGAACACCAGCAGCCTCAGACTGAAGAAGTTAGAGTTTGTAGAAGACTGATGGATGAAGATGATAAAGGTGTCAAACTTGGATTAGGAGATTTCATATTCTACAGCGTTTTGGTGGGCAAAGCGTCGTCTTATGGAGACTGGAATACCACATTAGCATGCTTTGTGGCTATACTTATTGGATTATGCTTAACACTACTATTATTGGCTATATTTAGACGAGCTCTGCCCGCTTTACCTATATCAATAACTTTTGGACTTGTGTTCTATTTTGCTACTCGTGGACTAGTAAAACCATTCGCAGACATGCTAGCCTCACAACAAGTTTTCATATGATTTTAATACATTAATTTATTTTTATATTATAACATTTTTTGTATAACTAAAATATGTACTATAAATGATAACAGTTACTATCCATTAAATACTTATACAATTTTTTTTTTTTTATATTTACTAAGTATATGAAATTTTAATAATATTTTAAATAAATGATTAATTATTAAAAATTATTATTTTTTCTGTATACTATTTCGTTCCTTAATAATAATGCATGGTTGCATTGAGTTATTTGTAGTTCAAATATTGGATGACGTCATACATTTTATAAGTTAATTATATCACTAAGTTTCAAATTATATGATTAATCCATAATTGCCAATTATCTTATAGTTCTGATTCAGAAATTTTTTTAATTGCATTTTAATGCGAACAATTCATTTTTAGGTTCAAAGTGAGATGACAATAGCAGAGCTAAAAAATCATGTATTTGAAGCACTTAAGGTTCCTGTTAAAGATCAAAGATTATTGCTTACCGGTCGTCCTTTATGTGGTAATTATTCTTTAACTTTATAATCTATTGATAAGGGATAACCTCTTTTTTAAAAATATTTATAGATGAAAAAACCTTAGTTGATTATCCACAAATAAAGGACGGTACCAGATTGAACTTAATTGTTAAACAGCAAATCATTAAAACTGACGAATTAGAGGAAATGATTACTAAGCATGTACGAGAACATTATAGCACAGAAGATACGGTCAAGGTATTAAAAGAATTCATGAAGGAATTTGACCGTTCTCTTACACAGTTCAGCTTAGATGACTACGAGCGTATGGCAGAATCATTGCTGGCCAATGATGAACAACAGAAGAGTCAATAATAACTGTCAAGTCATATTATTATGTAAAAAAAAAAAAAAATGAGGAAACATAAATAAATTAAGTAATAAACCTATTTTTATCCACATATTGATAATATTATAATATTATAATATTAAGCGTAATTGACTTTTAGTTCATCAATTTTTTGTATAGGTTTTTATAATATTATAACATCATAAAATTAATTTTTTAATTTATTGATTTAATTTATCACCAAAGGTTTTAACAACATTTTAAAATAACGATATATTTGTTATAATATTGGCGATATAATATTTGTATTGACTCAAATAACTCAGAGTTAGTAATCATCTCCTTTGCTTATGATTTCCTTGCATGTTGGTCTAAGTACAATTGTGTGTTCAAACTGAGCTGTATAACAGCCTTTGATGTCACATAATGGTGGATAGGCGTCAAGAATTCCTATACAAAAAAAATATTACATTCAATTAATAATAAAGTAATATTAATTGTATATTTTGTTTTAGACAAATGTAAAAACTTGCCTTTATCGCATAAGTCTTTTAGTGCCATTTGATATTTAGTTGCGCCCAACCTATCAAGCCAGCGTTTACAAAATGCCAATGTACCAAAGTTCTTATTGACTGTACCAAGCAATTTTTGTGATGCTTGGAGCCGTAGTGGCACGAATGGAGCATCAAAGTTTTTCATATAATGAGATGTATCCATATCATCACGGACAATACCACGTCCTGTGGAACCAAATGTTTCAATAGCATAGAACTCGTTCTCCTCCATCATAGTTGCTTCACCACCTTTAACAATTGGTACAGTTTTGCCTGCGTGTATTCCTGTAAAACAAAAAATAATACAAATTTGAGGTAGGTACCAAGAATCTTACAACGGCCTTAATGAGGTTGGATAGGTATTGTTTATTAAATATGGGTAAGGCCAAAGTGCTGCCATTAAAAATGTATAGAATAAAATTTGACACACTAGTAAAGTATTAATTCAGTAAAAACTATGATTGTTAATTTAAAACTGGAGGGTAGAATGAAGTTAGCTTGACGCATAAGGCCGTTGAATTGATTATTATGACCGTAGTCGGTATGTTACAATTGTGTCTAAATATTCAATAAGAAAAGCAATGCGAAGGGTACTGACTAAAGGTAAATGCCTATATCTATTTTTTTAATTCTGCACTTCTTTAAATTTCTACATTAATTCGCGGCCAAGAACATGAGCAACACTCTTTAAAATATCAGATATGTAGTTGCAAATTTTGATTGTTAATGTAGTTTATTGAAGTGTAGAAGCTATTTTAGTTAAATGAAGCTAAATATCATTAGAAAAAATCCAACCAACCAAAGTATGTTGGCTGGCTATACAATTATTAATTCACTCATAATCTAAAATAATTTAAATTGTTAATAATTTATAATTACTATATGCATCAATCGAATGGCCATTGAGATTTCTAATTGACTTAACAGGATACGTTTTACCATCAAGCTCAACTTCATAAGATTCCATTACTTCTTGAATTGCTTCACCAACTTCACAAAGTTTAACGTCGATACCAGCAGCCTTACAATTAAATTGTCAATAAGTTATTGTTAATAATACCAAAGTGTTAATCTTTAGAGTTTACTTTTATTCCTGTATTAGTTGCATCCCTCACAGCTTCTACAAGCTTATCATACTTGGGATTGAAAGTCAAAGTAAACGCACAATCGATTATACGGCCTAAAAATAAAATAATTAACCATGGAATTCAAAAGAGAAGAAAACATCAAATTCACCATTCACGTGTGTGCCAAAATCAATTTTGGTAACGTCATCGTATAACAAGACTGTAGGATCACCCGCATTAGGAGTATAATGTGCAGCACAATTATTTCTTGAGCATCCTGTAGGGAACGCTAGACCAGCTTTAAGTCCATCTTCTCCAATTAAAGCTCTAGAACATCGCTCTAACTCTTCACAAATTTCAATCATAGTCATTCCAGGTTTTACCCAGCTTTGGATATGTTTTCGTACCTAATACGTCACAGTTAATATTAAATAACAGTAATAAATAAATAAATTTACTTGTCTATGAGCTTCAGCTGCCCGCCTGGCATCATTATAATCATCATACTTGGACCTTTCTATTGCTCGTTTCTCTTCACTTGTTATTCGCTGTTTACCCATACGTCCATCATATTCAACTTCTTGTCCAACAGGATACTCACCTATGATAACATAGTAAATACATATTAATTAATGAGTTACAAGATAAAAATAAAAAAATAAAATAGGTATTAAGCTCCAATAATGTTTTCTGATAGTTAATATTATTTTTTCATAAGCAATAATAATTTAAATTTCAGACCCATTAGATATTATTAATGGTGCATATATTAATAATTATTATCTATAAAATAACTTTATACACGGTTTTCACAAGTAAGTTTAAAAGTTTAAAATATAAATTTCTTGGGCAAACATTTTAAATTTGTAAAATATTGTGGGACACCTGTATTGTTTATAGTAGATTAATCTTATCTTTGAATACTATAGAATAAACAACTATCTGACCATGATTAAAAAAAATCACACCACTTTAATCTACCAAATGATTAGATATTAGGTTCAAACAATTTTGTTTTTAATTAGGTATGCTAACCAGATTAATGAATATTATTATTCTTAATTTTAAATTGATGAGTACAAAAATTTGATTTTTAATAAATTAACACAACAATTTAGAGAAACTTGAAGAAATGAATTAACTTGTCAAGCCTTAAAGAATGGAATATTGCATAGACCATTTAATAGAAACAGCAATAAACAAACAATCAAATTTGAATACTCCATAAAACTTAAAGTAAAGTTATTTTTAAGATAGGTTAACTACTTGTTGGAAAGAGTTCGTGTATGGGGACAGATGGAGGATCAGTTTGCTTTTTTTCTTTTGACTCTGGTTCTTCGACCTTGGTTTCCTTCTTTTTTGCACGGCGTCTGGACTTTTTTTTTTCGGCTTCGGCTTCATCGTCCATATTAATATTGGTTACACCACTAGTAACTTCTTTTTCTACTTCATCTTTTTCTTTCGTATTTGTCCCATCATCTAAAAATTGCACATGGTAAAACGTAAAAAATTTAAAAATATTTTTAAATGCTTACCGTTCGTTTGTGCCTTCTTCTTCCTTCGTTTCCTTTTTTTCTTTGTGACCGTCGATCCATCTTCAACATCTTCTTCTTGTTCATCATCATCGAACACTTCTTCAGTCTTCTTTAATACATTTGACTTTACGTCATCCAATACTGCAGCCATTCCGCTGTGAGAAGTGAACTCAAAAATCGACAACAGTTAATAAAATAACAAAAATCTTAATTCGAATTTCGAACGAATCGGACTGGTAATGGTTATTGACTAAAGAGCACAAAACCGATCGGAACGACTGATTTCAAATACAGACTACGGTAATACAAAATTTGATAAAACATTCGATTTTTTTTAGGTTATTTTACTGGTTATCAGTGTATTAAGTTTAACAAGGTTATCTTCATGAAGCACGGACTAGGTTGGGTGCAATTGTCCGAAAAATGATAAGGTAATTTATACCACAATACCATACCAGCATAGTACAACGGTTCCTTTTCTGACGCGGGTACAACCGCGACGGCTGTGCCATCTATTGGTAAATGTTGTAAGCTTATAAATAATCCCTATATTAATAAAATGTTACAATATTCAACATTGTTACTGTATGTGCATATTTCAGTGCATATTTTAAATCATATTTTGCCTGTTTTTAGTGCATACTGCATGCATGCATATTCAACACTTTTTCATTGCATTAAATTCACAGCCCTGCTAAATACTTTTACATACAATCATACCTACCACACTTAATGTTAAATGTCAAATTGTCAACAAGCAACTGCTTCTTTAACTTGATAACACTAAAGAGGATGTCTGATTTTTAGCGCACCATTTAATTCTCTCTCTGAATTTCGTACGGGCATAAATATATATTTATAAATAATTTACAGCTGATAGGCCAACCTCAACTCCCTAACCAAACATTTTTTTTCCTTACTATTCAAAATTGAATACCAAAAAAATTTAGATTTTCTTTACTTTTTTAAACGAAATAAAATTTGTTTATGTTGAATATATTATGTAATTTAAAAAAAATCTCATAATATAATATTACTAGCTGAATAACCCGGCGTTGCCCGTGAAAAAATTGTGATTAATTAACTCCTTTTGGGTGTAATTCGCTCTGAATAGGTATGAAAGTGAAATCATATCATGTTTTAATTTTTAGCCATCCCGCGTGGCGTTGCCTGTGAGTTTCGCTTATGGTTATGCGAACAGTATATTTTCAGGTAGGCAATCTGCGGTAGATTGCGGATACAGTGAGGAGGGAGATAAAATATAGCTTGTAGTAGCACAGCTTTGTAGTTGAAAAAAAAATGTGTATACTAGGGATGGGCATGAAATCCGAATATCTGAATTATCCGAATATCCGGATATCCAAATCCGGATTTGAATCAAATTCTTATCCGGATTTCCCGAATTATCCGGATTATCCGGATTTATGGATTTGCTTTTTTATGTGACTTCAGACTTACAAATATTTTTAATGTATGGTAAAATAAATTATTTTTATATATGAAATTTAACAAAATGTTATATTATATCAAAGTTCGTATCATAAAAATCGTTCGAAATGTATACATTCCAAATAGATAAGTATAGTGTATACCCAATTAATTAATCTTTACTGCATAACCTTCGGATGGTTATTGAAAAAGGTTTTTTTGAAGATAAGTTAAATTTATCTTACAACAATAATTGTTATCGATATAATTGTTTACTCGGACATGTTCTTTTACAATTATCAAATAAAAATTATCGCGAAAAATATCAAGTGGAGAGTGGAGACATATTTGTAGGAATAGTATTTCTGTTGCATCAAACGTGTTAACATTGAATAATTGTACTATAATGCCTCCAAGTAAAATTTGGAATTTTTTTACGCGTGGCGAATCAAATAAAACTGCTATATGTTCTGTATGCAACGACGTTTTAAAAAATATGGGATCTACATCTATTTTATGGTCGCATTATAATCGGTGGCATAAGCCCACTGCAAACGAAATTAATGAAGAACAGCACGCTAAAGAACATACAGGGTAAGCATGTATTAATACTACACTGTTTGTGCTTTAATTAGTTATTAAAGTGAGAACTTTATTGCGCTATAATATGCGCTATATGCGCTTAATTGGGGACCTATTTCGTTGAACGTCCGCGTAAATAAATATATAATTGGTTGCTTGCTATGGTTAATCTGGCACGTTTGTTGATTTCTATTATTATTTTTTGTCAATATACATATTTATGTATATAAATGAATGTCTGTGCGTAGATTAGACCTCTGGTAAGAAGATAGGCTAATTTAAAGAGTGTTAAATTTGGTTTTTTCATTGTATTTTAGTACGGTTAGGTTAGTTTAGGATTTTGTATTATTTAATTATATTAATCCAACTTAGGCGGAATTAAGTAAAAATAACAAACTTGGTAATACTTTGATACTTTACTGTTAAATCATACACTTAGGTACGTACAAACAGTACGGGGTCCGCGATCTACCGCAGATAGATTGCCTACCTGATAATAATATACTGCTGCCGTCAGTATACTGATTTTTAATAAAACAAGGTAATCTAATAACATGACAATGAATAATGATCCTTGCAATCTACAACAAGATATGGCACTACATTATATGCAGTTTTCTCTGGATTTATCGATACTCTTGAATCAAAAACATATATTGTATTATAGTTATCATAAGCCCATCGTTTCATCAATTTCACTAGAAAATTGACAAAATATTACGATTGAACCCGTAAATGATAATAAAATTGATGTTAAACTTGTACCACATATTGAAAGCGTTGCTGTTGAACCCGAAGAAAATAGTCAATATTTATGTGATAATTTATAAATTAAAAGTTAATGTAGAACCTGCACGAGCTATTGAAAGTGTTACCATTGTATTAGTAGAAAATAATTAATTTTAAGATGACATATATGTATATTTGATTGTTATATTGTAATAATATTTTGCATTTATCATACCATGTCATCATAATATCTAACCTGAAAATATAGTTCTCACTTTTACGGTACGTCTCGCGACGCTCCCATTTTTTATTTAATTTTAATTATTGAATAATTGTTATTACACTAGATTAAAAATCCCAAAATATTTTTTTGTAGAGAAATTGATAGTAATGAGAGCAATAGCGATAATGAACAAATAGCTTCAACATCTTCAACTTTCATTTCTTCTCAGTCAACTTCCTCATCATCAATCAGCCCTGCTTTGAAACGTAAAAAGCACTACCATAACGATAACATTTGTAAAAGAAATTCAAGACCATTAGATAAAAATCGATGTGAAATTATTACGCAAAGTATTTGCAAAATGATAATTGTTGATATGTTACCATTTAGTACAGTTGAAAATAAAGGTTTTCGTTCATTAATTTCAACAATTGAGCCACTTTATACTATTCCATCGCGAAAAAGCATTACTACACGTATTGAAAAAATGTATATAGATAAATCACAAAGTATCAGAAATATCATAGAAAACATTAATTATATTTCTTTAACAACTGATGGATGGACATCAACAGCAATTGATTCATATTTAACATTTACTGCTCATTATTTTGATGATAATGGAAATTGTATAGTGTAACTCTTTCAATTGAAGAAATACAAGAAAGTCATACGGCTGAAAATTTAAAAGACAGTATTATGAATGTTATTGAGTCTTGGAATTTAAATAATAAAATAACGGGAATTAGTCATGATAATGCTGCAAACATTTCAAATGCTGTAAAACTATTTTACGATCAAGATATTTATTCAAATCGTTGTGCTGCTCATACACTACAATTAGCTGTGAAAAAATGTTTAGATTTAAATACATGTCGTCCTTTATTAAAAACCGCATCAAAAATTGTTGCTAGTTTTCGACAATCTTCTAAAAGAACATATGCCTTAGAAAATTATTTAGCTGAGAAAGAGTGCAAAAAACTTAATCTTGTACAAAGTTGCCCTACACGTTGGAATTCTACTCTAGGTATGTTAGAACGATTGTTGGAACTTCGTTCAGCTGTAGTTGTCATTATGTCTGATCGGACACTTTTTAATAGTAAGATCGCGAAAGATCAAGAATTACTAGAAGAAGACTGGGAAAAAATAGAAATACTTGTTACTTTATTGAAACCATTAAAAACAGCAACAACAGTTTTATGTGCTGATCAAAATGTCACTATATCAATGGTAAGTTGATTAAAAATTATAAGTATAAATTAATATTCAACAATAATTATTATTTTGTAAATATCATAAAATTGTTGTGTTATTTTCAGGTTTTACCAATTGTTAAAAGTCTTATTGTAAAACATTATAAACCCAATAATCTAGATAGTAGGTTTTCAACTCTATTCAAAGAGACCATTATTCACGAATTATCAACACGTTTTTCTGTACAAATTGATGTTGACAACGATTGCGAAAGAGAAATTAGTATCACTCAAATGGCTAGCATACTTGATCCTAGATACAAAAATATGTCATTTGAATCTTCCGAAAATATTAAAAATCGTATTAAACAAATAGTACGTTCAAAAATGGTTTTGTTAAGCAGAAATACTGATGTACGTATACCTACAGAAAAACGCACAGCACTTGATGAATTACTTGAAGAAGAACCAAATAATGATACTGACGAGTTTTCAAGGTATATGGCGGAATTTCAAATAAATCATAATGCAGATCCATGTGCATGGTGGAAAGATCATGAAAACATTTATCCAACGTTAGCCGTATTAGCTAAACAAATATTATGTATACCAGCATCTTCTGCTTCATCAGAAAGAGTTATTTTCAACAGCCGGTAATATATTATCCCCAAAACGTAATAGAATTACACCATGCCATTTGTCAGCCTTAGTTTTTTTAAAACAAAATAATAATTTTTAATTAAAAAAAATAATTTAAGTAATATGCATGAATATGTTTACTGTTTTGTATGAATTATTGTTGTATTATTAATATATATTATTTACCTAGTGAGATTAAATATAATTTTTGCTATGTTATAAAGTATTTATTTTGTTATTTTGATTTTTGTTAGATATTATTTAATAATTATTATATAAAATGTTATGTTACATTATTTTACATTTTTTTTTTAGTATAAAAAAATAATAATTAATTTTTACAAATAAAAATGTGCTTAAAAATTTCAATAAAACCATTTACATAATTAAGTAATTGTTTTTATTACAGCTAAGCGCAAAACATCACTAGTACTTAAAATGTGTTCGAAATTTTGTATACCCATGTCTGAAAATTATATTATAGAATTAAAATATTATTATTATATAAAAATGAGTCATTGAACAGCAAAATCGAGTTGAATAATCCGGATACTCCGGATAATCCGTGAAATCCGGATTTTCTAAATCCGGATTTGACAAATCCGAATAATTCGGATTTTTGAAATCCGGATATGCCCACCACTAGTGTATACAGTGTACCTAAAATAGTATTGAAGTCATAGTTGATAATCCCGAATTTTTAGGGGGTTATTTTATTTATTTTTATGGACATAGACGTAGTATAATGTGCCGGTGCCAACTTGACGGACATGACAAACCGGCGTAATTGTACCCATAGCTTTGTGAAATAATTCGAATATTATATAACTTTCAACCAAAGTTAATCATTTATAAACAAAAAAAAAGTTTCGATTTCCACCGTGAATTTTAAGATCCCTGTTTTACCACCTCTTTAAAAAGCGAATATTAGAAACTTCTTTTTATTGCGTATCTAGATCATTAGAGGAAACCTCTAAGTATTCCATCTAATATAAAATAATATAAAATTATAACTGTAAATATTTATGATGTTACGTGTGTCCGAACTGCTGGCAGTGCGGAGTGCAAATGAAATGAACGTGTTTAATGTATAAGCACCGTGGCAAGGCAATGGAGAGATAATAACTAATAAATAGAATTTGTATGTGCATTGGTTTATGTTATCGGTGTGCATTTTATCGTTCATTATAATAAAATAGGAGTATTGGTGGACGTGCGATGCATGAGATTATTTTTATCGATAAACTTCTCAGAACAACACGACGACCGGACGACGACGAACAAAAAGGATTGGTTGGCAGGTAGCTGGAGACCCGCGGGCCGCCGTGCCTCACAATACGTATTGGCGGTGAATAATTATAATTGTTAATTTCTCCACTAAAACGCAACATTTTTGAAAATCACTCCTTATTGCTCGATGAAAATACGAGAAGAACCTATATTCCAAATTTCAAGTCAGTACGTTGAGTAGTTTTTGAGATACAGCGATCAGTCAGTCAGTGGTATTTGGATTTTATATACATATATAGATTAAATTATTCTTGTACATAATTAAAATTTTTTTTTTTAACAAAAATTAGTTACTTATATGATTAGTGACATTAGTGACGTATAACTGATAAGTTTAAAAAATTTTAATGAACTATTTTAATTTTTTCGACTTAAAATGCCCACTTTGCCCGTACGCTAGAAATCACTGGGTTAGTGTTGTTACTTTTAATATGAGATTGATTTAACCTATTATCAAACTTTAATATTTTAACCCTTTCACTGTTGAATTAATTTTTTTCTGTTATAACATTTTATTTATTTTTGGATTGTATATTTTTATTCGTTATAAGTATTAATAACTAATATATACCTATTATATATTTTTATTTTTTAGTAGAATAGTTATTTTTTTATTTTTTTGTGTCTTTGTATTTGTCTAATATAGTTTATAAACATTTTTAAATTTTAATTATTTACACGATCATAAGCCATAACTTATATAATAATCAAAATATCATCAAGTAGCCAACGTAGCAACGCATGTTAAACTCAATATTTTTAATCTAATATTAAAAGTAACAACTTCGGGTTGGTTCTGTTGATCATATATTTGGTATGCTACGCGTGGGTCAAAGATAGAACCTATCTTTTTATTCTATTTCATTAGTCTAGGTTGTAAACCTATATCAACTGATAACGGTAATTTCAGCCAAAAAGTCCAGTGGCTTTGCAATTCAAGATCCTTTCCTACGAATTCGGCATTGTAACCTAACTATTCTACCTTCACACTTCTTCTTCCTCCTTCTCACACAACTATACAGGTACAGCCACTCTCTTTTCCTGCATCTCCATATCATCGGTATTCTGTCTATCCATCTCTTCAACTGAAGACTGACTTCTCACCATATCTTATCATACAGTGACCGAAAAACCTCAACCTATTCTCTTTTGTTTTCACTACAATATGTACCTACCACTCCTACACCACTTTTAATTAATAAATTTCCTATTATATCTTCCTTTGTCCCTTACACACCCAACTTAAAATTCTCATATCTGCTACACACACTTCGCTAACCTAACCTTACATTTCTTTTTTGTCTTTCCCTTTCATACGCCAAACATTCTAAAATCCTATTGACATCTTTCCTTATCTTCGCCATACCACACACTTCCTATTCACTCAGTCTCTAGTTACCTACAAGTCATCGTACTTGATTATAGGTGAAAATATTTAAATATTATTGAGCGACTCCCTTACTCAAAAGAATAAATTACGAAAAATATCATATCTGACCAAATTTCTGATTTTTACCACGGCTTCATTACTAAAAAAAAAAAATTGAAGGGAGGTGTTGGCGCCCGCAGGCAAATGCATTTTAGAAAACCAAAAAAAAATTTAGATCAAATTTTACTTTAGGAATACATATTCCAAAGTACACACAAAAATGTCTAGAATTTTAAACAGAAAAACTATTCAAATTGATAAGCTTACTAAAGAATGATAATACAGAGGGTACATTACAAAGTACAAACTGAAATGCCAAGAATCTTAAACAGAAAAAACTATTCAAAATATGTAGTAAATTAAAGAAGGATTATTCAAAGGCACCAGGTTATCAATGTTCAAAAAATTTGACTAGAGTTAAAATAATAAAAAAAAATGGAATGGAGGTGTTGGCGCCCGCAGGCAAATGCATTTTAGAAAACCAAAAAAACTAAATTTGGAAAAAATTTTACTTTAGAAATACAAATTACAAACTATGATACTCAAACTCTTCCACAGAAAAAACTATTCAGAATAATTATAGGTAGTTTATTAAAGAAGGATTATTCAAAAGACACCAGGTTAACAATGTTCAAAAATTTAGATAGAGTTAAAATCGTAAAAAAAAAATTGAAGGGAGGTGTTGGCGCCCGCAGGCAAATGCATTTTAGAAAGCAAAAAAAAAAAATTAGAAAAATTAAATAGTAGCAACACACATTTAAAAGTTCAAATTAAAATGCGCTGAATCTTAAACAGAAAAAACTGTTCAAAATATTATGTTCATTTATGAAGGACTATTTGTATGGCACCAGATTATCAATGTTTAATAATTCAATTAGTGTTAAAATCAAAAAAAAAAAATGGAAGGGAGGTGATGGCGCCCGCAGGCAAATGCATTTTAGAAAACAAAAAAAAATTTAGAAAAAATTAAATACAGGAACACACATTTAAAAGTTCAAATTAAAAAGCGCTGAATCTTAAACAGAAAAAACCATTCAAAATAATTATAGGTAGTTCATTTAAGAAGGATTATTCATGGGACACCAGATTATCAATTTTCAAATCTACACAAAAATTCAACTAGTCACATTACTAAAAAAAAAAAAAATTGAAAGAGGGTGTTGGCGCCCGCAGGCAAATGCATTTTAGAAAACCAAAAAAAAAAAATTTGGAAAAAATTAAATAGTAGGAATACACATTACAAACCAAAATACACAAACTCTTACACACAAAAAACGATTCAGAATAATTATACGTAGTTAATTTAAGAAAGATTACTCATAGGGCACCAGATTACTGATATTCAAATTCTTACATAATATTCAACTAGTTACATTAATAAAAAAAAATTGAAGGGGGGTGTTGGCGCCCGCAGGCAAATGCTTTTAGAAAACCAAAAAAAAAAATTTTGGAAAAAATTTTACATTAGGAATACACATTACAAATTAAAATACCCAAACTCTAACACATAAAAAACTATTCAGAATAATTATAGGTAGTTCATTTAAGAAGGATTATTCATAGGGCACCAGATTATCAAAAATTCAACTAGAGTCACAATACTAAAAAAAAAATTGAAAGAGGGTGTTGGCGCCCGCAGGCAAATGCATTTTAGAAAACAAAAAAAAAAAATTTTGGAAAAAATTTTATGTTGGGAATACACATTACAAACCAAAATACACAAACTCTTACACAGAAAAAACTATTCAGAATAATTATAGGTAGTTCATTTAAGAAAATTACTCATAGGGCACCAGATTATCGATATTCAAATTCTTACATAATATTCAACTAGTTACATAAATAAAAAAAAAATTGAAGGGGGGTGTTGGCGCCCGCAGGCAAATGCATTTTAGAAAACAAAAAAAAATTTAGAAAAAATTAAATAGTAGGAACACACCTTAAAGAGTTCAAACTAAGAGTCCATAATCTTAAATGAAAAAACTATTCAAAATAATCATAGGTAGTTCATTTAAGAAGGATTATTCATAGGGCACCAATATTATCGATATTCAATCTTACATAAATTTACATAAGTAAACAAGTATTCACATTAATAAAAAAAAATTGAAGGGGGGTGTTGGCGCCCCAGGCAAATGCATTTTAGAAAAACAAAAAAAAAAAATTTGTGGAAAAAATTTTATGTTGGGAATACACATTACAACCAACCAATACACAACACTTACACAGAAAACTTCTAAACAATATATTATAGTAGTCATTTAAGAAAATTACTCATAGGGCCCAGATTATCGATATTCAAATTCTTACATATATTCAACTAGTTACATAAATAAAAAAAAATTGAAGGGGGTTTGGCGCCCGCAGGCAAATGCATTTTAGAAAACAAAAAAAAAAAATTTTGGAAAAAAAATAGATAGGGGAACACACCTTAAAGAGTTCAAACTAAGAGTCCATAATCTTAAATGAAAAAACTATTCAAAATAATCATAGGTAGTTCATTTAAGAAGGATTATTCATAGGGCACCAGATTATCGATATTCAAATTCTTATATAATATTAAACTAGTTACATTAATAAAAAAAAATTGAAGGGGGGTGTTGGCGCCCGCAGGCAAATGCATTTTAGAAAAACAAAAAAAAAAAATTTGGAAAAAATTTTATGTTGGGAATACACATTACAAACCAAAATACACAAACTCTTACACAGAAAAACTATT
>CM017798.1:9184358-9431792 GCA_008086715.1 Sitobion miscanthi
TGTTGTCATCGGCGTTGTAGAAATTTCTGTGAATACACCTGTTACATTTTTCAACAGCCCTTCTTCGTTACCTTGGTTAATTAAAAAAACAAAAATCAATAAATGTACACAGTTGTATTACATTATATGGTAATTATTCAAATAATTATATAATAATTAAATATTTAGATGCCAAAAACTTATGAAGAATGGACAAGCATTGCGAAAGGCTTTGAAGATACATGGAATTTTCCTAAATGCTGCGGAGCAATTGATGGCAAACATGTGTTGATAATTGCACCTTCTAACTGTGGAAGTGAATATTACAACTATAAGGGGACTAACAGTGTAGTGTTGATGGCACTGGTTGACCATAACTATTGTTTTACTTATGTATCAATCGGCAGCAAAGGGGTCAGCATCGGACGGTGGTATTCTCCAAAATTGTGAACTTGGACAACTTTTGCAAAAAGATCTGCTTCCATTAGGATATTGCGTTGTAGCCGATGATGCATTTCTGTTGCGACATTATATGATGAAACCATATAAATGTTACAGAACAGCTCTAACTGTACCTCAAAAAATGTTTAATTATCGCTTAAGCAGAGCAAGACGTATTGTAGAAAATGCTTTTGGCATTTTGGTTAGCAGATTTCGAGTATTTGATAAAAAAATATATTGCAATTTAAAAACGGTGAACAAACTTGTACTAGCTGCGTGCGCTCTTCACAACTTTCTACGAAAATCTTCCTCTACATACCTACCACCTGGCTCTATTGATGAAGAAGATATATCGAGTGGTTTAATGAGAGAAGGTCGCTGGAGAACGGAAATAATTGAGCTTCGAAATTTGGAAAATCATAGAGAAAGAAGAGCATCAGACTTGGCCAACAAAATACGCGATAATTTGAAAAATTATTTTGTAAATGAAGGAGCTGTACCCTGGCAATATAGCCATATATACTAATAAATATGTATAAAGTCTAGACTAATAGTATCTGTTTAGTTAATTTAATTAGTTTAATTATATTATAATATGTTATAATATTTTGAAAAATTTGTACCTAAATGCCTACAAGTATTCTGTTGTTATCTTAGAAATATTAATTTCAAAGCTGCCCCAAGTTGGCCTGGTTGACGGTACCATTTCTAACCATTTTAGTATTTCTAATATTTTAACATTCATCTTCTTAAAACTATAACTAAATACTGTTAGGTATATTATAAATTTATAATATATCTAAATATAGAATCTAATATGTCTAATATCTATAATATATGTCTATATCTTATTAAATCTAATATGTCTAATATCTATAATATATGTCTATATCTTATTAAATCTAATATGTCTAATATCTATAATATATGTCTATATCTTATTAAATCTAATATGTCTAAATATTTATACTTTTTTAATTCAATGAAAACTTTAAAACTCTAGTTATTTTAACAGCATATTTTGGTAAAATAGTCATAATTTGTAAAAAATTGACTGTACTTCAAGTTACAAGAACAATTAAAGAGGAAAATCAGTTTAGTAAATAGTAATATCAATAAAATAAATATTACTTACCTCCATTTTCTACATTGTCCTGTGTATAACCAATTTTCACAGACTTGACATCTTTCATGAATGAATCCATCAATTTGAACCATTTTATATTTGGAACATATAGATCATCTACACCACTACCAGACTTCTGTGATTTTTTTATTTTTAATAGTTCTTGGTTGTAAGTACTGTTGTATGCCCACCACTATATTATAGACTATAGAGACGCTCATTTAACAGAGTATAATAACGCCTGTGTGTAGGCGTCTTATCTTAGATATTTTGCTTTTGCACGACAAGACTACTGTATCGGTCCTGTCGGCAATTCAGTCTAGAACCCGACTCATTCGAGTTAAGTAGTGTGCTTTTTAATATAAATTACATGTTTAAAACTAATAAAGTATAATATTCTTATTTAAATCCAAACGTGTATTCTTTTTAATAATAAACTATCAACAACATTTGATTATCACCCGCTACACAGAGAACGGTTTCAACAAATTGTCGTCTTCGGATACAACCAAGGACACAATATAAAATATAACAGAACATCACGGGCATATACGGTGGCGTTCATAACATTGGTGGCAGCGGTAGCCGTTTTTCCTTTTCATTTCTTTTGAAAAAAAAAATTCTGTCAAGTGAGTGATATATTCAAATAATTATTGCAAAAAAAAAGTGAACACGAAAGAATTATTATTCACACGGAGGCGCTTTTACATAAATATTGGTGAGGAAACTATTCTATAGTTCCCGATATTTACGTCACACGCATCTACAAATACACCGTAAGAGGTGCTACTTGTTTTATACCACCTACGTAAAAAAAAAACGTGTGCACCATATTTTATCGGTCGTTATAAATAAACAATCAACGCATATTGTCAATACCAATACGCATATTTATACGATAAGCTACACTACATCTCGTCTACATCGATTAATTAGTAAACAGAAATTAATTAATCGTTCAAATTAAACAAAACCCACCACTGTGGTCTCCGCGCATACCGGTTTCGGAGCGTAGAACTTCAAACGAAATAACTTGAAAACTACGTGGGAACGACACCGTGAGACGCGACGAGTTCAACAAGGGATCCAGATAGTCGGTCAAAGAAGTCAATCACTATTCACTATGCAGTTCGGAGTAATAACAAAGACCGTCATACTGTGAGTAAAAAAAAATATATATATAAAACATAAATATTTTTATATTATAATAATATTATTATCACTAACTTGAATAATAGAATAAAATTACTGTATTTTATTTTGACCTACTGACATAATTGTAATTTTTTTTTATTATTATTATTGTCGTTTTGTTTTGTTGTTATTATACATTATAATAACAAACTAACACTTTTAATGTATGTCTACTCAATCAAGTAGTAATAATAGTAGCAGTGATAGGAGTCCAGATACATCTACAGTAAATAAAGATTATAGTACTCCTATACCAAATAACTTTGACGATAATTTAAAATATACTGGCCCAAATACTAGGTCACGAACAAACCAAAATAAAAGATACCATAGGAAATCTAGAAGTGTAGAATCATTATTCTCTGATACTAAGGGTAATATTTCAACTTCAGTACCTTCGGATCAAATAGGTGAATATAACACACCAAAACAATTAAATAAAAATACCGAACTACTCGATTTAAAATTTTCGGGGGTGGATAATTCGTGTACCATTTCCAAAATGAACAATACAGTTCTTTCTTTAGAAACAGCCATTAAATTGGTTCCTTTTTTCAATGGTGAAGATTCAGCTGATATCTATCCTTATCTTAGCGCATGTGATTTTGTAATGTCCAATGTCGAAAACAACATAAAGCCAGTTTTGTTACAAGCTATTCGTACAAAATTAAGTAAAAAAGCTTTTGCGATAACTCAACATCGCGATGTAGAAGATTGGGCAGGACTTAAATATTTACTCGAATCAAATTTTTGTGCTAAACGTACACCAGGGTATCTACAACTTGAACTTACATCAACAAGACAGTCTCAGGGAGAGTCAGTTCATGACTACTCTACAAAGGTTGAAAATCTACTTAATGAATTATGTAATGTGAGCACAAAGGGGAAATCAACCACAGATGCCACAGCAATACGTACATATATAAAAGAAATTACTTTAACGACATACGTAGAAGGATTATTACCACATTTAAGAACAGTGATTAAATCAAGAAACTTTGAAACACTGGAAGATGCGATGAAGGCAAGTCTTGAAGAGCAAAAAATTTATCAATCATCAAAAGAGACTCAACGAATACTTAAAGGAGGAAACCAAGGCAGAAATAATAATCAAAAATATTGCGAAGTTTGCAATCGTAATAACCATTTTACAAATCAATGTAGATATGGAAATCGCGGTCAAGATACTGGCCAACAATATGTTAAATCAAAATTACATTCAAATCCAAATAATAAAGATGTAAAGAAGATAACATGTACTTATTGTAATAAACCGGGACACTCCGAAGATGTATGTTACAAAAAGAAAAAAACAAATAAATCCAATGAACAGTTTTCGGGAAATGGGCCAAGACCGAGTGGCTCGGGCAACCAATCGGTCAAAACATTAAAAACAATAGCCTTAAACCTGCAAGAACCTTGTCATTCAGAACTAAATTAATCGATAATCATGCTTTATATAAAATTCCACAATGTACAAAAAAGATCGTAAAGCTACTTGTAGACACAGGAGCTGATCTTAATTTAATAAAACTAGATGCGCTTCACGATGATGTTCAAGTATCAGACACAAAAATATTCATGTTACAGGGGATAAATGATCAAACAGTTAAGACCATGGGATTTACTATGTTGACAGTCATAAATGGAAATCAATCTTCCGAAAGTGAATTTCATGTAGTTCCGACAAATTTTCCAATTATAGGCGATGGTATTTTGGGGAAACCGTTTTTAACGGAGAATCAAATTGTCATTGACGTAGGAAAAGGGGAAATTACTTCAACATTAGATGACGTCACAACTATTCCAGCTAGATGTGAAACAATTATTCCAGTAGATGTGTCAGATCTACAGATTCAAGAACATCAGAGCATACTAGTTTACGCTCAAAATATAAATAGTGAAATAATATGTGGAAATATATTAAATCAAGTAAAAAATCATCAGATTCTCATAAGTATAATTAACCCAACAGAAACTCAAATTGTGGTACCTATTCCAAAACTAACAGAGTTATCACACGAAATAATAAATGAAGAATCGATAAAACATTTTGTACATACTAATAAAGTAACAAAAAATGAACAAAATAGGATTCAACTTCTAAAAAACTTGATCAAAACAGATCATATGAATCTTGAAGAAAAAGTATCTATTGAAGAGTTATGCAGTGAATTTTCTGACATATTTTTTCTCGAAGGAGATAAAATTACATGTACAGACGCTGTATATCATGAAATAAGAACACCAGGAACAACACAACCCATCTATCAACGACCTTATAGACTTCCATATGCACAGAAAGAGGAAATAGATAACCAAATTGAAAAATTGCAGAATGATGGAATAATTGGGCCCAGTGATAGCCCATGGAATGCTCCATTATTAGTAGTGCCAAAGAAGATCGATGACTCAGGTGAACAAAAATACAGAGTTGTAGTTGATTTCCGTAAATTAAACAACCTTACTGTGGGAGATGCTTTTCCAATGCCAGACGTCAATACAATCTTGGATCAATTGGGAAATGCAAAGTATTTCTCGTGTTTGGACATGGCGAGTGGTTACCATCAAATTCCAATGCGATCGGAAGACAGACAAAAAACAGGTTTTAGCACCGAAAAGGGCCATTTTGAGTTCAACAGAATGTGTTTTGGACTAAAAGGAGCTCCGGCAACTTTTCAAAGACTTATGAATCAAGTACTTATTGGTCTCAACGGTGTAAAATCTTTTGTTTACCTGGACGATGTAATCGTTATTGGAACATCTATTAAAGATCATGAAAATAACTTACGAGATGTATTTAAAAGATTTCGTAAATATCATTTGCAACTTCAACCACTGAAATGCCAATTTTTAAGTAAAGAAGTAAGTTATCTTGGTCACTTGATAACTGATGAAGGCATAAAACCAGATCCAAAAAAAATATCGTGTGTAGCTAACTATTGCACTCCAACTAATGCTAAAGAGCTAAAATCATTTCTTGGATTAATAGGTTATTATCGAAAATTCATCAAAGATTTCAGTAAAATATCAAAACCATTAACATCTTTACTAAAGAAGGATCAACAATTTATATGGACGGATGCTTGTGAAGATGCATTTCAAACATTCAGAACCATATTGACCAAGGAACCAATACTTCAATTTCCTGACTTTTCTCGACCTTTCAATATTACAACAGATGCCAGTAATTGTGCAATAGGAGGAATATTATCGCAAGGAAATATTGGGTCAGACTTGCCAATTTCCTATGCATCACGCACATTAAATAAAGCAGAAATAAATTATAACACGACAGAAAAGGAACTGTTGGCAATAATTTGGTCGGTTAAACAATTTCGTCCTTACATCTACGGTCGAAAATTTAACATTATAACGGACCACAAACCTCTATCATGGATGTTTGGAGTTAAAGATCCTGGAGCTCGTCTTACTAGGTGGCGACTTCTGCTAGAAGAATACGATTATTCAATCATTTATAAACCAGGAGTCCAAAATACAAATGCTGACGCTCTTAGCAGAATAGCAGTTTCTACTACTACGGAAATTACACCTCAATCGACTTGTGATTATCAGAAATTTCTTGAAGAAATATCCCAACGTATCATTGTAAACAATAATGTTACTGAAACAGCGGGTAATTTATTCGATGCTGCAGACGAATATGCATTAGGACATTGTGTTTCTCAAGATTTTTGTATGAAAAAAGGATTAGGTCTCGAATTCAGAAGAAAATATGGTCAAATTAAACAGCTAAAAAATCAAAACAAACAGGTAACAGAGATAGCTTCTTTACAAGTAAATGGAAGAACTATTCTTTACCTAATTACAAAAGAAAAACATTGGCAGAAGCCTTCTAATGAAAAAATGTTTTTAACTTTAAAAAATTTGCGAACCTTCTGCGATACAAATAAAATAAAAAAACTTGCATTACCAAAAATAGCTTGTGGAATAGATCAATTAGATTGGTCTGAAATACGCACAATGATTCGATTCCATTTTAAAGGTTCTGAAACCAAAGTACTAGTGTTCGTTGATAACACATATACAGAAGAAGATAAATATAAGATTATCGAAGAATTTCACAATTCACCACTTGGAGGCCATCAAGGAATTTCCAGAACAATCAAAAGAATAAAACAACAACATACATGGAAAGGATTGAAAAAAGATGTACAAAATTTTATATCGTCCTGTCAATCATGTCAGCGAAATAAAACCCTTAATAAAACCGTCAAACAACCTATGGTTATAACAACTACATCTTCCAAACCCTTTGAACGTATATTCCTAGATATTGTTGGACCAATTACCACGTCTAAAAAAGGAAATAAATATATATTGACATTACAAGACGATTTGACGAAGTTTTCTGCTGCATATCCGTTAGTATCTCACGATGCAAATTCGGTATCGAAGGCGTTCGTTGAAGGTTTTGTATGCCAACATGGAATACCGGAGTCAATCTTAACAGATTGTGGTACAGAATTCATGGGTAAAATATTTGCTGCCTGTTGTAAGCTATTGCAAATAGATAAACTACACACGACACCATATCACCCTCAATCTAATGGTGGCCTTGAACGGTCTCATCAAACGTTAGCCGCTTATCTTCGACATTATGTCGATAAACACCTTGAGGACTGGGATGACTATGTTCCGTATGCAATGTTTGTATACAACACGACAGTACATACAACAACTAAACACCAACCGTACGAATTAATATATGGATTCCCTGCCTCAATACCACATACATTAAGTAGAACTCCGCAACCTAGATACAATTACGAAGATTATGTCTTCGAGTTGAAACAAAAACTTCAAGAGTCACACAAACAAGCTCGAGAAAATATATTATTAAGTAAAGAAAAATCCAAAGAAACATATGATCAAAATAGACATGAAATTAACTTCAATGTAGGAGATCGAGTTTGGATAAAAAATCACCAACCAAAAGGTAAATTAAGTCCTAAATGGCTTGGACCGTATTCGGTTACTCAATTAAAAGACAATGAAAATGTCATAATACAAAAAGAACGAAAAGAAGTGAAAATACACATAAACGAACTTAAACTGTGTTTTCCGTAAAAAAAAAGATAATATCATATCATTTTGTATTATTAAAATTAAGTGTAAAAAAAAAGTAAAATAAAAAAAAAAATTGAAATTATTAAAAAAAAAAAATAAAAATAATAATATAATGTATTTCTCATATGAACTTGTAGTCAAATAATACACAATGGTGTTTCAGAATAATATGTATGATGGAATCTCTTATTAAAACAGAACCCTTGTACAACATCTCGTATGCAAAAGAATCACCAGGAATCTACTTCGACTACATCTCCGACATGCATACAACAGCTGCAAATTGGGAGATAGCAATATATTTAAATGTGTCCATTTATCAGGCACATTATTTAGAAATCAAAAATTTTCAGGAAGAAACTCTAGCACTTTGCAATGAAGCGACCGAAAGTTTTTCAGATGAATGCAGTTTCTTATGCTTAAAAAAGAAATTTTATACAACTGAAATTTGCTCATTGTTTAAGACTACATCAGAAAAAGTTTTGAACGAATTTGAATTTGAAACTAACAAATTAGTCCAAATAATCGAAGAACAGGATCATTCAAAACATAAACGTAATGTAGCAAACGATATAAAAGAAATTATATATACTCTGTTCGGGTCTATAAAAATAGATGATGTTTACAAATTATATTCAAGTATCAGAACAATGGTAAAAAATGGTCAGAAATCTCAAAATTTAGCAGAAAGTAAATTAATAATTACTCCTGCAAATACTAATAACGCAATAATGATCAATAAACCAACTATAGACGCAACGACGGAAATACAAAATAACATAAGACAAATTCGCCGTTTTATTTTAACAGAACGAGAAGAGTTTAGTGATGAAAATATTAAAATTATATTGGAAAAACAGATTATAAATTTCAATTTAATATATAATCAATATGCTTTAGAAGTAGGAAAAATTATTCAAATCCTACATTCTGCTATGTATGGAAAATTACACCCTTTAGTAATATCATCAAATCAATTATTAGATGAAATTAAATTAATCAAATTAAATCTTTCGCCTGACTTAAACATTCCTGTAAAATTAGATGTATCTGGTATATCTGAACTGTATAGAATAATGCAAACTACAATCGTTAAAAGTAATGATTTAATTATATTTATCAATACGATTCCTTTAGTATTAAGTAACATGTATAAACTATATAATGTTCTACCAAACCCAGTATATTTAGAAAATAAGAAATTTATGTTTATACAACCTAGGTTTAAGTTTATAGCCATAACTATTGATCAGGAATATTTTATTAACTTAAGCGAAAACGATGTTAGTTTGTGTACTGATACAAACCGTTTTAAAATTTGTAAAAACCTTTTAGCCAAAAGGGTAGTGACCTCAAACGAATGTGAAATAAATTTAATTTCTTATTCAGATATAACAGAATTAGCAGATTTTTGTAAAATAAAATACACTTCATTCAAACATGGGATTTTTCATAAGCTTATGTCATCAAACTCGTGGATTTTCACGGTGACAAAGCAAAATTTAGTTGTAACGTGTTCTAATAAAGATTCAATTACAGAAGTATTAATTGGATCAGGAATATTATCATTAAGCGAACAATGTTCCGCAATTTCAGGAGGTTATCGCATGATTCCGTTTAGAACAATTTATTCAGAATTAAAATCAGACTTTATACCAACTATAAATTTAACTAAATATATACATAATGCTAACACAATAAAAGAATTTGTATCACCAGAAATGGTATTTTCAAAGTATAAAGATGATAATGAAGTCACTATCCCAAAAGATAATTTAGATTATAAGCAATCTTCAATTTATATAAATTATTATTTTATTGGTTTAATAATACTATGTTGCTTACTAATAATTATTCTGTCAATTATCACAATAAGAAAAATATTTAAGTTTAAGAAAATTAATAATATCAATGTAAATCAACCGAGTTCGACGGAAAAAAATGAACAAAATCAAGTAGAACTTAAAATAAGAAAAGGAAAATCATTACCCAAAATAATTGTTTAAAAGTAGGATAATGATCTTCCGTCTAACCCGGGGGGTGTTGTATGCCCACCACTATATTATAGACTATAGAGACGCTCATTTAACAGAGTATAATAACGCCTGTGTGTAGGCGTCTTATCTTAGATATTTTGCTTTTGCACGACAAGACTACTGTATCGGTCCTGTCGGCAATTCAGTCTAGAACCCGACTCATTCGAGTTAAGTAGTGTGCTTTTTAATATAAATTACATGTTTAAAACTAATAAAGTATAATATTCTTATTTAAATCCAAACGTGTATTCTTTTTAATAATAAACTATCAACAACATTTGATTATCACCCGCTACACAGAGAACGGTTTCAACAAATTGTCGTCTTCGGATACAACCAAGGACACAATATAAAATATAACAGAACATCACGGGCATATACGGTGGCGTTCATAACAGTACACCTTAAGTTTTTTATTTTTTGTTTTAATTCAGTCACGCCAAAATTATCTTTTTTAAGTGTCTTGACGATATCTTCGTAGGCAGCGTCTCTCATTAATTTATTTCTATAATCTTTAGAACCAATATTCCATATACACTCATGCTTTTCGTACAATTCCACCAGAGCTATCGTGTCACTTTCAGACCACTTCATGTTTAAAAATTATTAAAACCACTTTTATAATGAAATAAAACAATTTACTACAATACGATCAGAAATGTAGAATAGTTATATTATATTATAAGGTTTAAAAACATTAAACAAAATTAAAAATATATACAAAGTTTAAAAATAAATATGAATACACGTGCCGGTTCAGGCGATATCAACAATATTTTACTTTACTATACCAACACTAGACTGTTTACACCATTAGGGTGGTGGTAGAGTACAGTAAAAACGGTGGTGGGGGTAAAAGCAAGTAGAGTGTACTTTACCACAGTGGTTAACTACTCTACTATACCAATTACTATCTTTAGTACTCTACTTATACTATTCCTGAGTGTTTACATTATGCTAGAAACGGTAGAGTACTCACTCTATCGTCGTACTATACCAAATACTCTACCAATGTAAACCCGGCTTTAGTTTGTGATATATTCTCATAACATATATACCTACATCTCTATCGATCATTCTGTGTCAATACTACGCACGTAACTATTATATGACGTATTCATTTTTCTTGACTAATTATTTTAAAATGTTTAAATGCGATCAATATTCTTTAGGATTCGTATACTAGACAAATTTGATCGCTCACTGAAAAACACATCTCGAAATGTTTAAATAAAATCAATGTACTTCGGAATTCACGATGAAACGTAATTTGATAGCTCATAGAAAAACGCATGAGGGTGTTCGTTTCCCGTGTATTAAGTGCGGTATTACGTTCAGTTACAAGACCAACTTCAATAAACATTTGAAAAATGCTCATGGCATGTATTTTTTTTTTTTTTTTTTTGTATTCACTTTAAATATTTATTATTATTATATTATAATTTTTTTATCAGGTATAGTACAAATCTCGCAACACGTTTTTGTACCGGACTTACAACCCGGTACATGATACGTCCGTAAAGATCGCGCATCAACTGCACGAGATAAACAAAATGTTCGCTTATCACCCGTGCGAGATAACATGATGAATGAGATTACGAGTAACGTGAACGAATGCTGGGAGGTTATAGACACCGTCGATTTTCTCGGACAAAATGATCGCTTATCGCCCGTACGATATAACACGATGGACGAATTTTGGAGTAACGTGAATGATGATGTATGCTTGGAAGTTCTAGATACCGTTGAGAAACTTTATAACTTTATAACTTTATAATTTTGAAGGTTAGCAATTTTTTTGTTTTTATAAACGCATAATAAGCAAATTATTCTTTTTAAAAAGATTCATACTCTATGCTCGATAACAACAAACGTGTTTCCAGTGCCAATACAACGTCGGCTGTTAGGGTAAAAAAATTACGCTTAAATCTCGTAAAGTCTCCAGGATTTACACAAATCTCTACATCATCAAACCAAACAATTACCTGGTATTATGTAAAAAATACCAGTAATATTCAAAACTATATCTACTTTCTTGACTAGATTAAATCCGAACTAATCGATTTACTAAAATCATTTGCGAATAAAAATCCGATCAAGTTTAATTTAAAGCTTGAGACAACATAAAATATACCGAATGTTGAATATTCGTCGGAAAACCGTGCTTTTAAAACTTCAGCCAAGGCGATTTTCTGTGACACCGGAGTACAGAAAATTGTTGGAGAGACATTTACCAAATTAATGCGAGAGCAAGACGAGTATGCAAGCAAGGGTAGTGGTTTCACATTACAGTGTATTGATGGATTAATGCTATAAATATACACCTATGGGCGGGTCATCTTACATACAATTACCAGATGCAATAGAAAATAAAAAAGCCGTGATCAACCCTCAAAACTTAGACATGCAATGCTTCAAATGGGCGACTCTAGCAAGACATGTGACAGGAACTAATAAACATCGTGTTACTGATAATTATTTTTAACACCAAGAAAAATATAATTTTACAAATCTATCATTTCCAACACCTCTACATCAGGTTATAATTTAAAAAAAAAATAATCCAAACGTCTCTATCAATGTTTACGGTATCGACAAACAATTTCAACCACCAAAATTACCGGAGTATAAAGTATTTCCACTAAAAGTAGTACACGAGGAAAAACCAAATCACTTTGATATTTTACTAATTTCAGACCAGGACGAAAACAGCCACTATTGCTACATCTCTAATTTTTCAAGACTCATCAGTTCACAAAAAACCAAACATAATGGGCAATTAATTTTCAGTAAACGGTACTTTACATCATTCGATAAACAACAATACAAATATAAGTTAAACGGAGTTGCAGGACTTGAGCAGCTTAAATTAATATGTGGGGAACATACTAATAAGCCCATACTACCTCGGGAATTACCCGTTTCCGCCAAAATTTGAAATGACCGTTTCCGACTATTTAAAAAAGGTTCGATTCCCGTTTTCGCCAATCTACCTGCTAGAACTTGGTTTAATTGTCGATTATAAAAAAAATAATTGGTTAAAACATACATTTGGATTGGTGTATTTAAATCCTGAAGACGTATCAGATTGTTTTGTATTTGATTTGATGTCAGATATGCCAGATAGTCATCAATATTCCTAATATACTGATTATTTATTAGAAACTTATATACATGAAAATTCAAAATTTCCTCCTAAAATATGAGCGTGCATGGCAGAAAGTTTATGTCTAACTACTAATAATTGTGAATCATTTCATTCACACTTTAATCAACAGTTTTATAAATCACACCCAAATATAAGTATATTTTTAAAAATTTTGGTCGAAAATGTCCAGACGGATTTTAATATATTAAAATAAATAGCGTCAATTTAAATATTCCGAATACATCGAAAAATAAATCCACTTTGTTAAAATGTGCTAGGACCAAAAAGGCTATAACTGATTTAAAAAAAAAAACTAATATCACGTTATTCGTTCGTAAAGAGTGTTGCATTTAATTATGTTAAATAAATTAACAAAATATATGAATCATTAACATTTACTTTATGATTGTATTTATTAAAACTATATGACTAAAAATTATGTATTTATGAATCAGTGAATTTTATTTTATTATTGTACCATGTACAATTATTTCAAGTTAAAACTTACTTACTTAATAATGCAATTAATACAAATTATTATAATTTTACCATAGCAGGTAGATTGGCGGAAACGGGAATCGAACCTTTTTTAATTGGCCGAAACGGGCGATGGCGGAAACGGTAATTTCAAATTTTGGCGGAAACGGTACATGCCCACTACCTCAGATACCCGAACCCGGGTCAATACTCGAGTTTACTGCATGGGATAAAATGCAGCGTCACCCTATAGTAATTTACGCGAATTTCGAACCAATTCTCAAGAAAAGTGATGAGAAAATTGGAGAAAAAACAACACCTTTTAAGCCATGAGTTACGGGTTTATGGTTAAAGCAAATGAAGAAATACCGGTAGAACTGCTTGAAAAATTCGAAATTCCAACATCACTTGTAATTTACCGTGGAGATGAAAATAATAAGAACGTGGTGAAACATTTTGTAGATTGTATTGTGGAAATAGGTCAAAAAATTGAAAAACTGCTTGAAACAAACTCCCCTATAATTTTCACTGCTGAACAGCGGACAAGACATGCAACATGTAATACTTGTAATTTATGCAAGATCAAATTTTCCCGTGAAAATCATAAAGTGGCTGATCATTGTCATTTATCGGGAAAATTTAGACAATCATTATGCAATACGTGTAATGTTAAACTTCAAACACCTAACTTTGTACCGGTATTTTTCCATAATTTATCAAATTATGACGCACATTTTATTGTTACTCGTCTTGGTTATGATACAAACTCTATCTTGGTAATACCAAACAGCGAAGAAAAGTTTATTACGTTTTCAAAATACATAAGCAACTCCTTCACATTAAGATTTATCGATACACTGAGATTTATGGCCTCTAGGTTATCAACACAAATTTAATTACACCTGGATTTGAAAAGTTTAGAGACAGTGCAAAACATTTTTCTACACAGGATTTGCCACTAGTTTCCCGTAAGGGGGTATACCCGTACGACTATACAGATGATTGGGATAAGCTTGAAGAAACCAGTTTACCGGTAGAAAAAGATTTTTACAGTTCGTTGGAAGAATCACATATAAAACATGAGGATTTTAAGCATGCAAACACAGTTTGGAACCATTTCAGCTGTCAAACACTCGGGGAATACTCTGATCTTTATTTAAAAATCGACATGCTGCTGCTGACTGATGTGTTTGAAAATTTCCGAGACCTCTGTATAACTACTTACCATCGAGACCCAGTATTTTACTACACGGCACCAGGATTTAGTTTTGAATGTATGCTTTAATACACTGGTCAACAACTTGAACTGATTTCGGATTATGATATTTTGTTAATGTTCGAGAAAGGTGAGGTTAGCCTATTTATTAAAAAAAATAATGTGGTAAAATATTTTATTTTTATTCTAGGAATTCGTGGCGGTTTGACTTAAGCGAGCATGAGATATGCAAAGGCGAATAATGAAAAGACACCAGATAATGATCCTACACAACCAAAATCATGGCTTGTTATCAGGATTGTGAGTATATTTTTTTTATATTTAATTTGTTACATTACTTAAATTGCAGGCAACAACTTGTATGGTTAAGCAATGTTACCATTCATGCCATACGGAGGATTTAAGTGGGTCGAGCCCAAACAAGATGGGTTAAATGCTTTAGACGATAGTTCATCAATCGGTCGGATGTATGAGGTTGACATTTCATACCCGAAAGAACTTCATGACAAGAATAATGATCTACCATTCCTACCGAAAAATAGTATTCCACCTGGTTCAAAAGTTAAAAAACTTATGGCGACTTTAGAATCAAAGAAAAACTATGTGATCCATTATCGGAACCTGCAGCAGGCTATAGCCAACGGGCTCGTTGTGGAAAAAGTAGCATATTTATTTTATTTATTTTATTTATTACACATCTTGTTTTATTAAAGGTTCACAGAGTTGTACAGTTGAATCAATCGGACTGGCTTAAAAAATATATAGAATTAAACACCGGGATGCGGAAAAAAGCGAGGAACGACTTTGAAAAGGCATTTTTTAAACTTTTAAACAACGCTGTTTCGGTATATTTATATTTATTTTATTTTTCAATTATTTTACTGTCATTTTCTACAACGTTAAAGGGAAGACGATGGAGAATTTAAGGCTTAGAATTAAAATGGAGCTTGTTTGTAGTGATAAACATTTGCAAAAACTTATAAATCTTACAAAATTCAAATACTGTAATACGTATGACGAAACTCTCAACGCCATATTATTAGAAAATAAAATTATCAAGTTTTGCAACCCAATATATATAGGTAAACATTTACCATTATCAACTATATTTTAATATAATTCTCATCAGGTTTTGCAGTGTTGGAAATTTTTAAGACCGTCATGTATGATTATCATTACAACGTTATGCAGGCTCATTATAAGGATACAATTGAGCTCATGTATACCGATACAGGTAAATGTTTCCAAACTAAACTAATTTTCATATATATATTATATTGTCATTTTAGATTCACTGATAAACTGTATCCAAACCGACGATTTTTACAAATACCTAGAGAATAATTCCAATTTACTCGATCGAATGGATACATCTGACTTGCCACAAGATCATCCATGTTACATTGCTGAACGAAAGAAAATCCCAGGTTTATTTTCCGATGAAACGAATTCAGAGGTTATGAGGATTTTTGTGGACTCAGAGCAAAGTCTTATGCATATAAGATAAATGGCAAGGAGAAGATCAAGGCGAAAGGAATCCGCGGACATGTAGTCAAAAACCGCATGAACTTCAACGATCATTATCGCTCCTTGGGGCCGCGGGACGACGATGAGAGTCGAGTGACGATATCACCGCCGTCGAGTGGGTAATTCTATATACAGGCATGAATACAAGTGTCGGAAGGTTCGATTTCTTTCGCAAATCTCGCATATCCGATGCGGTGGGATCGCCCGCTCTAAGGCCCCGAGCGGACGTCGAAATTGCGTTCGGAATTCACCGGGACGGCGAAACGCCTTAAGAGTCGTTGATTTGACGACAGAATTCAACTCTATAGGTTTAGGCGTTGGTGCGGTTGACCCGGGGTCGTGGGTTCGATGCCGGCGGCCATGATAAATCAGATTTTTTTTTCGGTCGTTTTACGATTTTTTTACAAAATTCGAGTTTTACCCCTTTTGAAGACGTCGGACCTCCCCGTTTAAGACATATTTATGTGCTAAATATATTGTCCGCCTGCGGCCGTACTTTGTTCACGTCGAGTGCCGCGGCGGATATTGGAGAGCGGACAGCGTCGTTATTACTATACACTGGCATATATTGATGCGTCGAAGAGTTTGAACTTATATTTTACAAACTTTTGCCTGCTCGGCCTAGGTATTTATATATCTGATGATAAACGATATAGCCACAGAATGTACTGTAGGTACATGCATATTATAATAAATAAATGTCTAAATATTAAGAGTTGATACGGTGATCAGGTGTAAGGGTTAGTTATTAAATTATATAAACTAATATCCCAGCTCGACGATGGATGTGACTTCAACGCAGAGTGTAATACGATATATTATTATTATTATTATTATAGATTGGTCGGTATGACTATACTATGGTATATTTTGTATGCTACACTAAATTTATGTTTACCAAATTTGACTCACCTAAAAACTAAAATATATTAAGTACCTACTACATAATATAGGTATTATGTATTTAATATCTAACCCAATAAATGTTGACTGTAAAATCAATATCTGTGGATACAAATAGTTGATTAGTTATATACCTATTAATTAATTTGATTTTATGCTCATGATTAAATATAAATATATACATAATATATTACAGTAATTAGGTGAGTCAAATTTAGTGTAGCATACAAAATATACTTAACAGATTCTAAATAATAAAATATTATTACAATAACAAAATAGAACTTTATGTATTTAATAAGCATTTAAATTGTACAATGATATGGCTATACTATTTGATATTACCTATGTAGGTATGTTTAGTTATGAGTATTGAGTGATCAATTAAACTGTTTGATAAACAATTAGCTACATTTATTAAACATCGTTTGAGAGGTTTAATCATAAGCATAAAATCAAATTAATAAATAACAATTATTAATCGATATACACAGCTATAATATGGGTTTTCTAATCTACGTTTATAAAGCAACGCACCTAAATCGTTTGACATGGGCTGGATTATACGGGATGGTTCTTTTATACTTGAATAGACAATAGTAATATAACTAACATGCATGTATACTGTGTAGTGCTTATCATACTACAGTATAGGTGAATTAATTAGTTGAGGTAATGTATATGACTATACTACTTGATATTACTTATATAGATAAATTTGATCATGACATGGGCTCGATTATGTTGTTAAATATTAAATATATAATATACTATGTAGTGGGTACTACAGTATTCAGATGAGTCAAATTTGTTTTAGCATACAAATGATGCTACAGATTTTAAATAATAACTATTAAAAAACAAAATAAAAATGTATGTATAAAATTAAAGTCTGGCAATTAAATTGTATGATTATATGACTATACTGTTTGATATTGCTTATGTAGGTACGTGTAGTTATGAGTATTTAATGAATATCGTTTTTAAGTAAGTAATTGATAAACAACAATATTATTAATTTAGCGGCGTCGCGTCGTTATTACTATATACAGGCTTGAATATATGCGTCGGAGTGTTAGATTTTTTTCGCGTATCACGGTTTAAAAGTCATAGAATTGACTGCTGTTTTCAACTCGATAGGTAGGTATGTAAGTTTAGGCGTACGTGCGGATGACTTGCAGTTCGTGGTTTCGATACCGGCTGCCGGATTGTCGTAAATTTGCGGCGGCTGTGATAAATCCGTTTTCTTTTTCGTGTTTTTTTTTTTGTTATTCACCTTTCGCTTCGAATTCGCCGGGACGGCGAAACGCCTTAAGAGTCATTGATTTGACAATAGAATTCAACTCGATAGGTAGGTAGGTAGGTTTAGGCGTCAGTGCGGTTGACCCGGGGTCGTGGGTTCGACGCCGGCGCCCGGAAATGTCGATAATTTGAGGTGGCCGTGATTACCGGGGATTTTTTTTTCGTCATTTACATTATCAACGATCCTTATCACTGTACTCGGTTTTTTCCAAATTTTTGAAATATTTTCGAGTTTTACCCCCCTACGGGGCTCTGGGTGGCCCCGTTCGGACCTTATTCGCGTTCTCCGTCGAAATGAGAGGCCTCGCGCGGCCGTACTTTTTTCTCGGCGAGCCCGCGGTAGCGGAAAAGACGTGCACACCGAGCGCCGCCGTCGCGCCCGCTTTTTTCATTTTTTTCGAAAATTCGAGTTTTAGCCCTCTTCGACGCGTCTCGGGGCCCCGTTCTCCCGTTTTTTCGTAAAAATCGCGTATTCTACGTCTGGGGGTGGCGGAGCCGGTCGTCCGCTTGCCGACGCGGTGGGATCGCCCCCTACAAAACCCCTGAGCCTAACCTAAATAAAATACCATATTTTAACATCTCTACAAATAAATAACATGTTATTTTTAATTTTTTTTTATATTTATTTATAAAACTAAGGTCTCTTTCCTAATTTAGGTAGGTTTGAAAAAAAATAACGGGCCCCTAATTAATTTTGCACCTCGGACCAAAAATAGCCAGTCCGCCCCTGGATATAGCCACAGAAACGGTCTGTAGGTACCTACATGCCTATTATAATAAATAAATGTATAAATATTGAGAGTTGATGCGGTGGTTGGGTTGGGTTCATTTAATTATATAATATAATAAAATAAACCATTTACCTTTCGCTATATTTGACGAAAATTTTCGGATTATTTCAATATTCGAGTTTACCGCCTTAATACGTTGGAGAGCGGACACTGTCGTTATTACTATATACAGGCATGAATGCATGATGCATATTATATTTACATATTTTTTTTATTTTTTTTTTGATTCAATAAACTGCGTTACCTATTTTATTATTATTATATATGATTACATTATATTATTATATCAACCCTACCTTGATGTCTTAGCTCGGGTCGACGACGAGCGTATTAAAAATATTTTTTGACCGTGTGAGTGAGTTAATAATTCGAATACCTGGTATTTATATATTTGATGATTTGGCATACATATACACGATATAGCCACGGAATGCATGTTATAATAATACAAATGTATACATTAAGTGTTGATACGGTGGTTAGGTTGCAACTATATAATAATATCCCAGCTCGGGTCGACGACGGATGTCACATAAACTTTCGAATATTTCAACTTATTATATTATTATTAATTTTTGATGCGACGCGTCTATATTCTTTAACATGGGGCCTGCATTATATGGAATATACCTACGATTATTTATGCGTGTCGGAAGGTCAATATTTACGAACGTCTCTTCGATATCGACGATACGCGCAATGCCACAGTATGACCATTATAGTCCGCGCCACGAGAGAACGCATACGAGCTCGCGCATTCAAATGATTGCGTTCGAACGTCTCGAGGCCAAATCTCCCCACCATGCGACAACTGGTATCTGCATACAGCGGCTCAAGTAATACAATAGCAAACGCACCGTGTCGTAATAATTGTGCGTAATAATTTACGCATAAATTATTATTATTTTTTTAGTTTTTTACCTGTAGTAAATCAAGACCTATTTTATGGAATATTCTCCGATCAAAATCCAAAAAAATTAAAAATTAATCATTTATTGTCAGTGCATAATATAACAATACAAAAAATTAAAAAAACAAAAATTACAAATTAATCATTCATTGCCAGTGCATAATATAAAATACAAATAATTAAAAATACAAAAATTACAAATTAATCATTCATTGTCAGTGCATAATATAAAAATACAAAAAATTAAAAAATACAAAAATTACAAATTAATCATTCATTGTCAGTGCATAATATAAAAATACAAAAAATTAAAAAATACAAAATTACAAATTACAAATTAATCATTTATTGAATCGGAGTCGGAAAATGAATCACTCGTGTCACCCGTAATTGTAAGGACGTGTGATGTCACTTCAGCATCTAACAATTCGTTGGATATAAAATCTACCTGCCAGAATTTTTCTTCTACCTTAATGATATGATCAACATAGTTCTTCCACATATCTGGCGTAACCCGTTCGACTCCTTCTTCTAATAATTTCTTAACGTCATTCATTTTAAAAGTGCTGTTGTTCATTTTGACGTAATTTTTCACTGATGCCCATGCCATCTCTATAGGATTTAATTCACAGTGATACGGGGTAGCCGTAA
Organism: Sitobion miscanthi; assembly: GCA_008086715.1. NCBI lineage: Eukaryota > Metazoa > Arthropoda > Insecta > Hemiptera > Aphididae > Sitobion > Sitobion miscanthi. The sequence continues at coordinate 9,205,151 of CM017798.1, forward strand.
CACTGTTTTATCTGCAGATTTCGCCAATTCGTCTATTACATATTCGTTAAACTGTGGTTTTTAAAATTTGCACCCGTTCCAACAGTTGTTCCTTGAGCATTGTTTGATCTGGTACCTCGCCTTTATCTGTCAACCAATCAATGATTTCTTGTTTTTTCCAAGATCTTACCGGAAACTTGTGCTTCTTTACGGAATGATACGACGCGTTGTCCATCACTATAACTGCATTCTCACGAAGTAGCGGTAAATGTTAGCGAACCAGTCATAAAAGGCATCACCGTTCATCTCATCGTGGTAATCGCCTGTATTTTTTTTGGATTCAAAACATAATAGTCCACCAACAACAAAGCCGTCAGATGAACCTATGTGTACCACGATGAGACGTTTTCCTTTACCGGACGGTTCCTTTTGTCCCGTCGTTAGTCCTCTAAGAAATGCGTCCCGTGGTGAATTGACAGTTTTATCGACCCATGTTTTCGAAGTGGTTTCACCAGCATTCACCCACGTCTCATCCAGATAATAGATGGGTCTACCTAACTGACGGTATTCTTTTATAGCCTGCAAGTACCTTCGACGCCAACATACAATATCGATTCTCTCGATAAGAGCGCTATTACGAGATTTTCGAACATACTCAAAATTGAGATGTTTTAAAAGTCTACGTAATGATGTTTCTGAAAAATTTGGTAATGTTGTATCTTTGTTGACTGCAGTTAAAATTTTCTTTAGAGTTGGAATTTCTCGCCTGTGCCAAAACTCGTGGACTTTTTTCCGAATGGCATCTTGATCAAAATCATCAACTTTTTCCGTAACAGTGGGTCGGACTTTGGTTTTGTTAGGTGATGATACAGTACCTTTATTTCGGTATTCCGATAGAGTAACACTCACTGTCCTTTGCCCTATGCCACTCTCTTCTGATATAATCTTGATCATCTCCTTGGCTTTTAATTTTGGGCCGTCTGCATTATTTTGCTTCGCCATTTTAGCCTTGTAGAGGTTTATAATCATCAATTTCTGACGAGAACCAATAAACTAAAAATAATAATTTATTGAACATTAAAAAAAAACGCATTGAAAATAAATGAAAAGTAAATATTTTCATATAATATATTCGAATAACTAATTCTAATGATTAAGATTTTTATTATAATTAATAATTATTACCACGACTAGGAAATGTATGTAAAAAAAATGTTAAAATATGCATTTTATTTACCAAAATATGCAAAATATGCATTTTAATTTTTATAAGATAAATACAAAATTATAGTTGCAAAATAAATATTTATCTATTGAAATACATCAGTGGTTGGCTGTTTGTCTTATATAATATAATTAAGAAAGGAATAAAATAAATAATTTAGAAATACAATTATAATTCACATTCACCACATGTGTTACATGCTACATCACATATTTTTTAAATTTTCGAAAATGAATGATATGTGTTTGACAAAAAAACCAAATTTTATACTTTAATCAGCAGAGCTAGAATTAAATACGAAATATTAATATTAAATTATAAATATTAATTACAAAATATACTATGAAACATGCATTTTTCGCATTCTTATAATCGAAATATGCAATAATATTTATTTTATTCAATATATGCATTAATATGCATTTTATCCAAAATATGCAAAAACATGCAAAATAAAAACACTACGACTTATCTCATCATGAGGTGATTCGTGGACATTACTGACAAAATCAACAATTAAAAGTCACAAAAAAACATGCTGTTGCATTCAAATCCTAGCCCTGATTATTACGTTTCAAGATATATATTATGTATATATATATATTATATATATATATATATATACATACTCTTAAATAAATGTTTTAAAATCTTACTTTCCACGAGGATTTCTTTTCATTGGTGAGATATCGTTGGATCCACTGTCTTCATCCATTGTGGCAAGTGAAAAAAAACAAAATATGTGCGCAAAATAAAAAAAGGACACGTTGTCAAACAAAAATCGGTAAACGACTAACGACTTGATGAAAAAATGTTTTTGTTATTGTAATCGCAGTGTATACACCTGCCGACAAAATCGAAGCGCTCCGACGGGTGGCGATCGTGCTGGTAAAGTGGTGGGAATGCGCGAAAAAAAACGTGTTTTGGTCGGCCGCCGTATGCGTTCTCTCGTGGCGCGGACTATAGTATAGTTCATACCGATTGGTCAGCGGCGTGGCGGAGTGTGGGGGACAACTTTGGCGACGTGAAACGCGCCCGCGTTGTCTAACGTCATCGTGTGTCGAACGCCCGTGAGACACACAACCCGAGCCCACAGAAAAACTAGATTTCCTTGTAATAAATTCTAGATTTCATTGTATTCTGCGTTGGGCGCTTTTCAAACCGGTGAGTACAAGTTTATAATACATGTATAATAATAATTAATAGTATAATGTTTGTATAGCTCGCGTATCTACCTACTGGTTTATTCATGACATTGTACGTACGCGAGCTGGTGTATGATGCGTTTTCACCTTTGCGCGTTTCGTATTCAATGTTAATACATTTGTATTTCCGCTTGCCGTGTTCATATCCGTGGACATAGACTTAAACGCCGGCCTACGTGCTCAAAATGCTTTAAACGACGCTGTTTGCAGTTCCCAATTACAAAACTGCATATCGCACACCTATATCAAAACAGTAACAACTCAAAAAAACGCTTTTTTCAAGAATGTCAAAAAGAGTTTGTCATGTCAGTTTTTTAATGTAATTTAAGTAAACAATTTTTTCTTAACTAGGCAACGCATATAATGTCAGTGGATAATTAAAACATTAAATGTTTCAATCAAGCCGATTTGGATTACATTTTGAGTTGCAGCAGTTTTGTATGAAATATTTTAGTTATATTATTTTCATTATTTCAACTTGAAACTGTTTTGATGATATTTTTTGAGTTGATTCACTTTTATCTGTTCAAAAAGTATAACTTTTTATTTAAAAATAGTGTAGTTTCTTATTTCGTTTCAAACTATGGATTCAATTATAAGACAATGGTTTAATAGAAATACGTTTTTAATGTTGTATAAAATATTGTACAAAACATAAACTTATAATTCTTACAAATATTCAACAAATAAACTTAAATCTTTAGCTTTTATTCAGTCTATGCAAGTTTAAAAACAGTTTTACATTCTTTTTTGACCAAATATCATAAAATAAAAACATTACTTCTTGTAACAAATCAGAATTAAATATAAAACAAAACTTAAACTAAAGTACATAAAAACCATTTTTTAAATTTGTTGGTGGTAAAATTAAAAAAAATATATGGGTTAATAGAAATACAATTTTAATTTTGTATTTTCTTGTACAAAAGAAACTTAAAATTCTTACATATTTTCAACAAATAAACTTAAACCTTTAACTTTTATTCAGTCTATGCAAATTTAGAAACAGTCTTCCATTCTTTTTTGATCAAATATTATAAAATAAAAACATAACTTCTTATAAAAAAATCAGAATTATATACAAAAACAATACTTAGGTACATTTTTAATGTTAAAAAAAATATCTTTTCATTCTTTATCATCTCCTAATACATTTTTGAAATACGAATCGTAGTATTGTCTTGGAATAGCATTCTTATTAATTAGTTCTTGAATGTCCTTTTTTTTGGCGTCAGATAAAGGAATTTTTCCAGAATATGCTCTAGTCAAATCAACAGAAATAAAAGATTGATTTGCCGCTCTTCTCTTGCGCACATACGTTTTTTTAAAAGTTTTATCTTCAAATGTTGTTTTATATAAAAATGCCTCGGGGTTCTCCTTCTCTACTTTGAGGATTTTGATATCATGCCATTTAACTTGTGTCTTGTCTTCATCTAAACTGAAATTATTGCCCCACGATTCCTGCAAAACTTTGACGTCGTAAAACTGTTCGTGCGTCATTTCTATAACTTTATATGGGTTTCCTGTTTTTTTGGCCGTGCGAATTAAAGTTGAATAAGTTTGAGGTGTATAGATTGAGCTTGATTTTAAGTTTCTCTTAATTTGCTTTTCGATAACACTGTGGACATTATCGCCTTCATTTTGGGAGTGACCACGTATTAGAAATTTATGCGTGATCGATTTGACTCTCATGTTTATATCAGCGTAAGCATAAACAGACAACAAATATTTGTTTTTTTGTTGCCCACTGCAATTATCCGAGTAGAAAATTATTTCAATATTTTTTCCGAGATTCTCGTCGATTAGAGCTTTTATATAGTTAAGAATACAGCTGCCTATTTCGACAGCTCCCCTCGATGCTTCGGTCTCATCCCAAAAGTAGCAAACAACGTTCTTCACATTTAAGTCACTGACAGTAAATTTCATGCAATTGATCCTTGACTTATAAAAGAAAAGCGATACTTGTCCTTTTGGTACCTGCATAACAACTTGCAAGTCATAAACTGCTACAATGGTACCATCAGTCCTTTGTTTGTCGTTTTCTTTTTCTATCCTTGCCAAAGTTTTTTCTTTGAGGTGCTGTTCATAGTTCTGGGATAATTTTCGTTTTTCTTCATCATTCGCATTTTTATAACATTCACAGACATCGCACTGATCTTTTTTTGGAACGAAAAATGAAATATTGAAATCAGTATTGAATATCCTGTTAAATGTTGACACCGTGGCAAAAGGCAAACCGTTGTTTTCGCGTGTTGATTTATAATCCCGATATAAATCCGCTAGGCATTTATCACTACTTATGAATTCTCTTGTAGTTTGAGCCCTCAGGTAGTGTGATTCAATCCGTGGAATAGTATTTATAAAATCTAAAACGCTTTGTTTAATTTGTGGATCAATAGTTGATTGATTGCCATGTTTGACTCTTAATTCACCTTCTATTACACCTAAATCTGTTTTTTTAGAAAGGGCCGTCTTAATAACTCTATCATTCAAATCAAGAGTGGATTTGAAAAATGTCTTGCAAACTCTGATTTTTGATCCATTAATTTCAAAATAAAACGAAGTATTTAGAGCCCTCAAATTTTGTGTGCTGGAATACCTGTATTTTGATTTTATTTCTTGCGCGTGTCGTACTATAAACCCTCGTTGTCTTTGGAGGTCAGCTAGTTCCCAGTATGCATTAAATAGTTGAAGCCTTGTAGGTTCATCGAAATTGTTTTTACAACTCAGCCGACAGTTGTTTCCACAGGGCGGACGCATTTTTCTTTCTGGAACTTGTTTTTTTGATTTAGACAAAGAGTGGTAGGCTTTGCCTGAATTTCTTAATACTTTCGCAACTTTTGTTTTCCACATCGATGGTTTTCTGACTCTTTTCTTTCCCTTTTTCTCTTCTGTGATAGACTCTTGTTCATGAACTTCTGACATAGCAGGATTTTGAGAAAGATCTACATTTTCATCTTCAGTATCAGAACTAGAATTGCTGCTGTCATTAGTTGACGAAGCGCTAGAACTGCTGCTAGTTGAAGATGAAGTGGACGAAGGAATAATAGAAGGTAAAAATGGTTTTGTTTTATTAGCAGGCAACTCAAAATTAGGATCTTTATCAGAATCATCATAGTCACTTTCGTTACTTTGAATCGGTGAATTAATAAAGTAATCAGTTTGTTCATTTTCTTTTATAGGTACTTTAGGGAAGCTAGAACTCGATGTAGTTGGCTGCAACTCCTTGCATTGCGATGAAACATTAAGGAGGACTTTTCCCTCATATTTTTCTCTTGCCAAACTAACTAATAAATGCACACGTTTGCTCATATTTCTAAAACATAGATAATAATAATATATTATTATATTCTCGATAATATTCTCTCGATAACCACCAATAGAGTACCAACTCAAAAATAATCAATTACGAACTCAACTACCAATATTTTTACTTAAGTTTTTTCAAATATCTATTTAAACTCTAAAAAAACATTATCTCACTTTATTTCAAGTGCATTATTTTCAAAGAAATAGGAACTAATAAGAAAAACAAATCTTTTCAGCAAAACAGATGTAACTTATAATATTACTATTTTTTCTTTAAAACTGTAAGAAGTCAAAATAAACATAAATATTTTCACTTACCCGAATAACTAAAACTGTTGCAACTCGAAATCCAGCAATGAATTATCGTAGATTAATGAAATTATTGTCATCAACAACTTATCAATTTAAATTAAAACTCGAAAACTAAACAAATTTTTTCAACAAGACTGTTATAATTCGAAATAAAACACTTTTGTTTGATCACCGTACATGGTCTCTGCTTGATGTCAGGAGAGTAACTAAGATAACAACGGTTTTATGGTGGTACCTTGTTATAATTCATTCAATAAAATGTACTTACACTGCCATCTGTTGGAGAATAATAAAGATAATGATAAACCTGTTTTGTTGATTTATGTAATTTCATTTGTAGAATCCGAATATACGTTTAACTAAAAAATCAACTTTTTGAGTTGTTACTGTTTTGATATGGATGTGCGATATTGTGTGTGCGGACGTCACCCCACAGTATGTTACTTTTGTTTAGTTCATACTCGATACCGTATGTATTAATAGGCCGCGCGTGGCCGCATTTTGTCCGAGACGAGTCGCGGGGACCTGATGAAGTTATACATTTTTGCGAGATCTTTAATATTTGCATATCGTCTTATTAAGATAGTTTTATTAAGTTCTGTAAAGTACCTATATGTGTTAAAGTTTAAAATATATGATGATGTTTACAATCGAGATAGTGATATTTACAACGAATATAGAAATATAATATTATGCACATATATTATATCTGTATTAAATCAAATTATGACTAATTATTTAATATTTGCTTGACATGGCAAGATATATCCTAACTTGTGATAGTAATATAAATGCGTTTTACATTATTCGTGAAGTAAATAGAACAATGTATAAAATAATTATGTACCTATCTAGTCTAAAAACTTAAAAATAATTTCCTATTACTACTCACCTATCATATTATGCTTTATTATATAAGCAATCGGGTATAGTTTCATTATAAATAATCTCATATATTTAACGATAATTGGAGAGCAATATACGATTTCTATGTTACATTGAAGGAAAATCATAAAAAAATATAGCTGACTTATATTTAATCTGAAAATCAATGTTCTATACCTACTCAACCGACGTGCTATAGGTTTTGTGTATTTCGAGGTGTGAATAGTGTTGAAAATCATATAAATTTGTAATGATAGTATAGAAATAATATTATATAGCTGATGCGTTGTGGCGGCTCTATGACTACAGTTTTTAAGATATTTAAACAAAAAATAATAACTTTTAGCAAAGTTAGCTATGAATGTTTTAAAAGGTATATATTAGTTGTATAATATATAATTTTTACAGTGAAATTATGATAATTGAACGCATTTTTGTTGAACTTATGAATTTTTTACATGTTTTATCATAAAACTTGATATTATATTTTAGATTGAACATTTGCAAGTCAATAATTTAGAACTGAAATGGTCTGTTAAAGTTACGTTTAATATCTAAAGCGATATGATTCATAGATTGATTTACAAACTAGTTATAATATTATGTTGATATTAAGATTTTCGATATTTTAGACATGAGCTTGACATAGAAATTATATTTGTATGAGATTTTATAAAAAACTATGATAATATTATGATTCAGAGGAAATCAAGATATGATTTTTCAAAATAGGTACCTATATTTCCAAGCTTGTGATGATAACATACAAACGATTTCATCATTATTTAACAAAGTATATAGAATAATACAAGAAAAGTATCAGTAATAAGCATGCGCATGTAGTACAATATAACTTTAAAAATAATAAATTCCTATTATTTTGTATAAAATAAATTATGGGCTATGACCCGTGTATATAAGATATGAATTAAAAAAGTAAATGGAAAATATATTTGATTTTTCTATATAAAATCATCAAGTGAAAGATTATCAACGCTTGACGTAGGTACATTTTATTTTGTTTTTGATAATATTAGATGAAGCAATCATTCCAAGCATCCATGTAGTATATAACTGTATAAATAATACATTTCTATTATTTTGTATAAAATAAATGCTGGGCTATGTGTATAAGATATGCATTAAAAGTAATTGAAATATACATGGTTTTCTATGTACGAAATCATTAAGTGAAAAATGATCACCGCTTGATATAGATACATTTTATTTTGTTTTTTACTAATATGTGATGAAGATAACTATAGGATAATATGCTTTTTATTATTGAAACCATGAAATTTAAATATGATTTTGTTTCATCTTTGAAGTAAATACGAATTTTCGTGTAATGCTTTTAAGAATATGATATTCTAGACTTTAAGCTGTGTTAGAGTTGTGTGATGGACATGTGTAAAGTCTTTATGTGTATGGTTTTATCTACTGCAAATGAAGCAATTAAAAAACTTCATATAATATTATATTATAGTGCGACGATATGTATCGGTCGTTGAGACTCGTTATAATGGTGGTCATGCATTTAGATACATTTAATAACTAAACTGTATGTACCTATACCTTTGATGGTACGGGTATTTAGGCAGGGGTATGATATTTTTTTATAATATTACATGATTATAACGAAATTATGATATTTTTACTGATTTTAGCAAGGTTTCTGTATTTACACACAGACAGCTATATTTTTATCAAAATTAGTACATTTTAACGTATATTCACATTGATGAGTATATTTTTAGGTTTCAGCATAAATTCTACCTACATATTTAACGAAAAAATGGATAAATTATATATGAAGAGGTACTATATTGCATTTAATTGCTGTTTATTGGATATCGTTGTATCAGTATGCACGACGATGTTGTGATATATTTTATGTATCTACTGTAAATATATAAAACTTAATATATGTTTAAGAATTTAGGTATCAAATAAATTATAAATCGAAATATTTGATGTAAATTATTATTAGAATAATCGATCGAGTCTATGCATGCGTGGAATGCTGTTTAAGTAAATATATATTTAAATTATGTATGTATGAATACTGTTTTAAATATATAAGAATATGTAAGGATATATACAAGTAGTGTGTTTATGTAAGTAATATACGTGTATGCCTATTATGTAGGTGACTTATTGATGTGTATATATGAATGTCTATATACCTATCCTATATACTATATGTCTGTTTCTACAAACAAATTAGGTACCTTATACAATGTTTGTATTTAGTATATATTATCTAGAGATTCTAAGAATTAATATGTCGTACAATGTAAATGTTATATCACAGAATAGATGAAATAGATTTCATCTATTCTGTGGTTTGGTGTAATATATACTATGCAACTCTATACTTAAAAGTTAAAAGTGAATATTTTGGAAATAATTCCTTAATGTATAATATAACTAATATAAGGCGGGTTTAGGTAATTATAATATATAGACTAGTGGATATGGTTAAAATGAAAAGTATGGATGTATAAAAATATTTATGTTTAATTCAAATATAATGAGATAAATGTTGTATTATTTCTATTAGTGGTCAAACTATACTCAAGACAACGTCAAAGACCCTCAGAGTCGATATCATCTATTCTCCTCAGTCAGTATATCTACTAGTTACATACATTTATAATATTGTGTGTCATCAATATATATTTTATGTATGTTGTCGGGTAAATCCTCTGAGCTGAATAAAATATAGTAAATCTACCTATTTTAATTGGGATATTTTTCTATATGCGTGTTTAAGCTGGGTACTATGGTCTCATCTAATGGAATTTAACTATCGAGATGATTATTAGACATAAACAATTTTGTAGTAGTAGGTATAACCAATTGATGAGCGATGTCGTACTTTTGAAAATACTTTTAGGGTGGATGTATTGGAATGTTTAAATGCATCTATGTAAATGCGACTAAGTATTTTGTAAGAATGTCTTTTATGTGTGAGTGTGTCTATATGTAATAATGTATATTCTTTAACGAAGTGTCTTATATTGATATGTAAGCTGGATAACAAGATTAGACGTGTGTGATGGTGTATATAATATGAATACTGCATATATGTACCATGTATGGGAATAAATGATTATCTATATAATACAATATGTAAGTTTTATAGTATGTTTAGGTGTTTGTTATAATAGATGTAATAATACTTTTTAAAATTTTGTGTTACACAGTATAGCATGTAGAAATTCCTCCTTAAACTGACGAAATTTCCCTGTAAAAAGGTGCTCAGAATATTATACAAATGTAAACTGCTTGTGTACGTATATAATATGTAAGTATCTAAATATGTATGAACTAACCTATGGGTATATGAGTGAGGAATGTGTGAATGCAAACGAATATCTCTATATTGTGAAATATAAAATATGCATATTTTGAAAAATAGAATTTTTTACAAGTTTATGTACCTATGTGCGTGTTTGAAATACATTGCGGTGTATAACGTTTGATTTAGCGATTCGTTTTTTTCGTATGCTATTATATAATAGAAAACTGTTATACTATTTTTATATGTATGTATGTATGGGTGTGTGTGTGTATGAGCCGTAATTTGTAATTGAATGAATAAAGGACTGGGTGGCTTATTAGTGGTATACTATATGGAATACTGGAATCGTGTGGTGATGTGTGTCTGTAATGTACGTATGAAAAATGTATATGTATATGTATGTAAGGTATAGTTGATACAAATGTACATCAGAATATTATACAAGTAGTATAGATGTACCATTCCCTGGCGACAGTCCCATTTTATATCAATAAAAGATCACAAAGAAAACAATGTGTTATAAGATCAGAAATCTAAATGCAATAATAATTAAAATATTTTTCATAAAATTATGATATTAATAATTAAAAAATTTTCAAAAATCTGAAATGTAAAATCCCCAAACATTTTTTAATAGAATTGTTCTATCAAAAATAAAAATCGAAATAACATATTTTTTTCACAAAAACATATTTTATTAATAATTAAAAATTGAAATGCAAAGATCCCCAAAATATTTTTTACAAAACTTATAATATTAATAATTTAAATTTAAATGCAATATAGTATTTAATTTAATTTTTAATAGAATTGTTCAATTAAAAAAGTCTAAAAACAAACTAGTGAACATTAAACACATAGTTATCAAATCCAATGTTTCATTTATGCTCCGATAATTTATTATGAATTCCTTAAAATTACCAAATAATTTCTTAAATTTTTTATAATCACTATCATTATCGTTAATAAGATTGGTATAAAGATTCTACATAAGTTTCTATACTATACATAGATGATTCACTTTTTGATAACCTTTTAATATATTTTCATACTCTTGGATCATATCTAAAAGTTTTTTTACAATTTTCCATTTCTATTATTTATATTAATAAATATATTTTATAACATTGAAAATAATAAAAAAACATGCATCAAACCACCCTAAATCTTTTTGATTTTGATTTTTAATTATGTATTGAGATGGCTTACAAAATCATTTCTATCAATATTTGTTTTATGATGCCCCCAAGCTAATGTATCAATACCATTTTCCAAAATAAATCTTTTATCATCATGAACACTGAAAGCAAAATGCTTAGAATATAACTATATTATTAATTTAATTTTTTAATAGAATTGTTCTATTACAAAAAATTTCAATATTTAACGCATGTCCCATTCGGACACGCGTTATTAAAATCCAAAAATCTTTGAAAACGATTTTACACATATGATACTATGAGGGGGACTTATAAAGAATTAAAATCAAAATGTTTAATGTAAAAATGAACATTCTAACATAAATAGCAACAGAGTTATACTTAATAGAAAATAATGAAGCGGAGGGTAACTTTTAATATGTAGTGTAGATAAGCATATAAATCATATCTGTGTTGGTTCCGACTTGATAAGATCAAATATCAAATGAAATATAGGACTAATAATTTTTAACGAGGTCAAATTATACGACCGCGTTAATAATAATTTAAATCGACAAAAAAAATGGAAAAATTTGCAAAAGTAGTCCCCATTGTACAGACATCGATTTTTTTATTTTTTATATTTTTTTTATATTTTTTTTTTTGTTGACATCTGTACAACTGGACTACTAAGTTATATAGCCGTCGTCGTATCATAGCACAATGAGGAGACTTTATTTGTAGACTCCAGGGACCAGTGAGGAGAACCTTAGCTATGATAACACAAGTCACACTAGTGTCTTAAATCCGACTATATTCAACATATAATCGAACAGCCACGTTTCGGTGTAGAGTTGTTAAATACCCACCAAATAAAAATCCCTCCCAGCCATATCGAACCTACTATGTATGCATACAAAAGCCTAACGTGTTTCCCCACTACGCCACGACACTCGGGCATGTAAAATAGTATAACAACAACATTATTTAAATAGTATTAAAATAGTATAATTATACCACACTGTATACTATTCACACTGTATAGTAGTCAGCAGATAACATTCTACAACAGGATGTTAAAAAAATAATCAGTCTAGCTCCATATTATTATTATTATTATTCGAATCTTGTATTATTTTACGTAGTTCGTTAGTGAAATTTTTAATTTTATTATAATATTTGTTTTTAATAAAACTTAAAATATTTTCAACTCATAACATATTATCTTCATAATCAATATCATCAATATATGTATTGATATATGTATATATGATATTATGTTGTTGTTCAATCAAATTTAAAAGTGATTCCATTTTTTTATTTACCATTTCTATTATTTATTATAAAAAATAAAAAATTTTTTTTAAATGCATATTTAAAATTATATTAATTTCTAAATAACATAACAACATACTATATTTATGTTAGACGTTCGATCATTGATCTCATTCGATGATCCAGACCAACGACTTGTTAAAAAACAACATCAACGTAAAAAAACAACGACTCGTTAACATAAAAAAACATCATCAACGTAAAAAAACAACGACTCGTTAACTCGTTAACTCGTTATTTTTTAATAGAAATATTTCTATTAAAAAATATGATATTTAAATAAATTTTTTATAATTTTCAATAAATTCTAAACATAAATGACCACATATAGGTGGATCATTAGTATTGAAATTGGAAACAAGTACAAAAAGATTATCTTTACCCAAATATTTTAAAAGTTCTTTTGGCGGCTCACCAACTATATGACCAAATGGATCAAAATATATTTTAAATGTATTGTTTATTTTTTTCCATGCAACCCAATGAGAACCATTTGAGTAGAATCATTTAAATTAAATACTCCACATTCATTTTCCCATGGTGTTGTAGGTAATTCATTTAACATAAAACACCCCTCTATAATTTTTATTTTATTTCCAAAATAATTTATATCTATATTACTTAATGGACCAATTTTTACATTATTTTCTTTAATCCAAAAGCGTGTATAAATACCTTCAAATTTTTCAATATTATTTCTAAATGTTTTTATTTCAAATTTATTCATTTTTTCAATTTTTTTTTTTTTTTCAAGCCAGAACCTTGTGATCTAATTTTTTCCATCTCTTTATTATGTCGAATTGTTTCTTGTTCCAATTTTTTTTTTATGTTGAGCATCAGTTTTTTGCAGTATAAACTGCACTTGCCCCTGCAATTGCAGCTTCAATCACAGCAATAGCTATTGGTAAAAATCCACCTTTTTTAATTTGAAACATGTTTAAGTTCTAATCTTGATCTGGTATTATTTTTTTAGCGTTTTTTAATTTTCTTATTTGTTTCTGGCTCAAGAATAAATTTATGTTTTCCACTATCAATTTGATTATTTTCAATTAGAATTGATACATCTTTCTTACTATTATGAGCTTCCAATATTTTTTAAATTGTTTTTTTATTTAAATTTAGATTCATTTTATAATACAAAAAATTAAATTAAATTAAATTAAATTAAATTCATTCCAAATCGTCTTTTTAACATTCATTACATTTGCTGTAAAAATGGCTGCAGTTTTTTCACCTATAGAACTATGAGGATCATAAAATCTTCCATTGCTTTTTGTTCTAAAATTTTATCAGCAATATGTCTTGTTTTAGTATCTTTATTATCTTCATAAAAATAATCAGTTTTCTCTCACAGCTTCATCTAATTTGTTTTTAGGTTTTTTATTTTTTTCTAACTTTGTTCCCGGTCCTAAATAATTATAACCAGGCCAATGTATTTGAGGTAAACTTGAACAATTCAAAAGAAAATTAACAATTCCTGAACCTGTAATATTTTTTTTGGTAAACATGAAACATATGATGATAAATAATCTGCACCTTTAATAGGTATATCAATTAATTTTTCCATTTTCTCTAATACAAATATTAAGAATATCAAATTTTTCATCATGGTAAATATTATTTCCTATACTTTCTTCAACTGATATATAATGTATACGTTTAATTATTTTTTCTTTTGATATTTTCACTTCCTTTGGTAAAACAAGTTACATATTTAGTAAATATTCAATATCTTCAGGAGTATCAAGAAGGTTTTCCATAATTATTTTAAACAAATGAAGAATACCAAGTTTTTCGTTTTAAAATTATTATTTCCAGCTCTTTCCTCTGCAGAAATAAACTGTAAATTATCTATCACTGGTTTACATTACTAATATAACGATATTCAATACGATTTTCTGTGTATTTCTTTAAACCCTCCCCTATTTGATTATCTTCAGCTAACATTTCATTATTTTCTTCCTTTTCATTAATTTCATTATCTTCATTATTTCTTTCTTTTTATTAATTTTTTTATTATTTTTTTTTATTATCAGTATTTCTTTCTTTTTATTATCCGTAGTTTCTTCATTATTTTCATTCGTTTTAATTCCATTCATTTCTCTCCAAATGTTTTTAATCATATCATTATATTTTTCACCACGACTTGATTTAGCTCTTTTCGTTGAAGGATCATTGTTTTGATATATAGAATTAGTTTCAATTAATATATTTTTATAAATATTAAATCGTCATCTGTATAAAATTTCGGATTGGTAGTATCTACATGAGTTAATATCTCCACAAACCTAGAGTTCCTGTATATGTTTTTCATTTAAAATTATATTATCATTTTCAAAATTTATTTTATCTTTTCCAATCATATGAATATCATCTTTATAATATATTCCAAAAGAATTAGTATCTTTTACAGTTGGTAAATATCTTGTCGCAATAGCACCTAAGTTTATAACATTTTTAGGTAATGGAGAATTACTTGTTGATTTTTGACTAGAATATTTGGAGTTCCAAAAAGTCTCTTCTGAACTTGTTAATCGTTTTAATTCTGGATTTCTAGGTTGATAATAATATGGTTATTTAATTTTTGAATATCTCCTTCAGTTTTAATAGCAACATCTTTAACTGCATTCATCGTTGTATTAACATTTGTTAATGCGTTTATTATTGGTCCAAACTTTTTTTCTTGTTCTTCAATTACATGTTTTTGTTTTAACTGTATTTCTAAATCTATCCTGTAAATCTTTTTAAGATTAATTATTTTATTTACATCTGTAGATTTATATTGTTTTTTTTCTTTTTAATATTATCTCATCTTCATCTTCATCATCTTTTTTTGTAATAAATCGCTTTTTCATTAGGATTAAAAATTTATTATTAAACCTATTTTTGTAATTTTTTTTTAGTATTAATTATTGTCTGAATCTTTACATCAGATGTGTTTTTCAAATTATTTCCTACCTTGGAATTGTTTTGTGTTTGATCTTCAAATGTAACATTTTTTTTAATTTTTTTTTTAATTCTTTTTGAATTTGTTTAATATCCATTTATTATACAAATTAAAATAAAACATAAGCATTCATCGATATATAAACGTATTACCTTTATTGTCATAGATTAATTTTTTATCAAGTCTATTGTTATGAAACCATATGTTTTTATTTTACTTTTTTTATCATATTTTTTACAATAAGTTCTATTAATTTCTTTAAATTTTTCTAAAGCTACATCTTCACTAATCAAATCGGACCATATTTTTAATATAATATTTGATTGATTAAAAACAATTAAAACATTCAAATTATTTCTTATTGTTTTTATATCTACTGAAGTATAACTTTGTGTTAAATAAATAACACTAATATTCTTTGATCTTGATCTTATAAAATATTCAATTATCATGTCTTGTTTTTTCTTTTAGAAAATCATCAAAAATCACTTAACTATTTGGTTCACAATCATCTACAGATATTATTTCATCATTAGAAAAATGTGTGTTTATAGAAGGTATATCATCAAATATTTTTTTTATTTTTTTATAGACTGGTTGCTCAATATTTTTTGTAAAAATATATAGATTTAAATATGGAATCCAATAATTTATAATCATATTATACAACAAGGTTGTTTTACCACAACCAGATGGTCCTATAATTAAAACACGTGAAGGTAATTCAAATAAAGATTTTTTTTTATTTTCATCTTCAATAAAAAATTTTACTTTTACTTTATCCATTTATTAAAAAAAAAATATATATTTGGTAATATAAATAAGAAATGGAAAATATTTTATATAAATATGATAATTATATAATAAATAGCCAATATGAAAGCTATATACCTCAAATTACAACAGAATTAAATAAACCTAACCGAAATACAATAGTTATAGTAGATGGTAAAGATAAATTTCTGAATATTAAAATTCAAAACTTTATTTATCATTAAAATATACAAGAAGATGGTACTAAATATCCAGCAAAATCTAATGTTATGATATCTGATAATGCTGGAGCATTTTTGTTTCAAAAAATTGCAATTAAATTAAATAATAAAATTATAGATGAAAGTGAGAATACCGGAAGAGTAAGTACAGTAAAAGGTTATATGAGTTATGCTGTTGATGGAAATGGTTCTACACAAAATTCAGGATTTCAATCTACATCTGAAGGGGGAGGAAGTGTTGAGCTCATCATTCCTTTATCACACTTTGGTTTAGGATCAATGAAAGATATAAAAAGTCCTCTTTACAATGCTAGATTTGAAATAATTTTTACAAGAAACACTGATGATGATGCATTGATTCTAGAAACAAACACTGAAGCTACAGCAGATACAAAAAATATTAAAGCAAAACGTGGTAAAATTAATATTTTAGAATTAAAAGTTCAAATGTAAACAATAGAATATGATGAAATAACAAAAATTCAAATAGTTGATGAATTAATTAAGAATCCATGTATTTTAGCTTTTAAAAAATGGCAATGTATTGAAGTCAGAAATCTTACTGGAAAAAGATAAGATTCGATTTATCAAATAATTATCGAATAATGAACATCCATTGTTTGGTGTTGTTTTTTTTTCAAAAAAACAGATTAGACAATCAAGATAGTAATGCTGCTTTTTTGATGATTGTGATGTTGTAAATTATTCTTTTAAAGTAAATGGAAAAAAATACCCTAATGAATTGCAAAATCAAGATTTTAATGACATAAAATGT
The DNA here is from genome assembly GCA_008086715.1 of Sitobion miscanthi. NCBI lineage: Eukaryota > Metazoa > Arthropoda > Insecta > Hemiptera > Aphididae > Sitobion > Sitobion miscanthi. The sequence continues at coordinate 9,222,564 of CM017798.1, forward strand.
TGTCAATCATATGAAGATCATATGAGTTATAAAAAAACCTATTATAAATCACATGAAGAAAATCCGTTAATGTATTTAGATAAACAAATGTTTAAAAAGAGACCATTTTTTGTTGTTAACATGAGTAGACACCAAAGTCAAATTGCGATCTCCAACTGTACACTAATTTTAAATGTAGATTTCAGTCAAAATTTACCTGAGAACACAATTTGTTATGTTTGTTTAATTTCTAGTTCAGTGTATACGTTTGATATTGAAAGAGGAATAGTTGATGAACTTCTTTCATAAAAAAAATCGTTCCATACTTTAATTTTTCAAGATATTTTATCTTGAAAAAACTTTTCATATTTTTTTTTGATTAGATCAAGAACACCAATAAATTCTTCATCAAATTAACAATATTACCTTGCAAATCTAAATATAAATTTCTATTTTTTGAAATCGATTTTTACTCACTGGTCTATATATCATTTTATGAGGTTTAATCAAAGCATTATTAGAATTATATTGAAATAAAAATAAAACTTCATCATAATGAGATAACTCATCAATATCATGTGTAATAGATTCTTCAATTATATTACAATGTACTTCTAATATTTTGTTGTTATTATTTAATGATGAATTTTCTCCATAATGTGTATGTATTGTATCAATCACTCCTAAACTAAATCTTTATCAAATGAAAAATAATCTTTTGTTGTTATTTTAATGTAATCACCATTATTTTCAAACTTCATAATCAAATTGAATAAGCTATTTAAATGATTAATTGAATAATTTCCTTTTAATTCTGTTTTACTATTTTCATTAGAAATAATGCCTTTTTTTATAAAACCTTGTGTATAAATCATTACTTCCTTTGTACCTATTATTTTATAAAAAATATCTGGTGCTACTTCGTATGAAGCAGGCCATGTTTTATTTATAGGGTTTGCTTCTGTTATAAAATCTCCAATATAGTCAATACCTAAACATTTTGACAAATATTCATCAAAACATAGACCGATTGAGGCTGAAATATTAATAAAACCATCAATTAATTCAAGAGTTATTTTAGGAAAATCGTAACAATTCAATAAATTTTCAATTTCATTTATTGTGTATATTCCTTTAAAAATTGTGTCCATTGGTATTTCACCATTTCTACCTAATCTAAATCTACAATCTTGTTCTATATTTATATAATTTTCATTAGAATTAGGATGATAATTATTGGTTTACTACTAACTATTGAAAAATCATATTCACTGTTTTCGAAACCTAAATATTTTTTTAATTTTTCATCTAAATTATAATAACAAGGAGATTTAATTGTAATTCTATTAGTTTCATCAGAAAATGATATAATAAGTGGTTCTATTTCTTTGTTCAATTGTTCAATACTATATCTACCTGTTTTTATATTTATTTTATTCTGTTTAATTTTTATATAACAGTCTGATTCAATATTAATAAAATTGTTGCCTTTCAAAACTATTGAATAGAGACCTAAAAGATGATCACCATCATCATTGTGAATAGGTTTGTTTAAATGAATACAACCCTTTTTACTTTTATAAATACCATTTATAAAAGTAAATTTATTTTTTATTAAAATTAAAATCATGTCTTGTTTTTACCATTCTTTAACATTTTTTCACAATTATAAATAAGATTCAATCTTGTTTCCGAACTTGTATTATACCATGTTATTTTGTTTTCTGTAAATTCATTTTTATATCTCTCTGGTAAATTTAACATATATTCATCGTTTAATACAACACTTACTCTTTTTCCAAACTTTGTATGAATCATTATGAACTTATTTACTTTGTATGGTTTTCCTTGTTCCAAATCATTAAATTTTATAAATGTATATCCATTGTTCATTTTATTTAAAGCATCTTTAAAGTTTTCCATTTCCATTTCTTATTTATATTAGAAAATATAAATTTTTTTTTATTTTCAATAATTTTTTTTAAATTTTCTATTTAAAAAATTTTTTTCAATATAAATATAAAAAATGAACGAAACTATATTTTGTCTTAAATGTAAAATTCAAACAAAAAATATTAATACAACTAAAATTCAACAGTTAATGGTAGATGGAGAATTTCATCAAAATGTTTTAAATGTAACACAAATAAAAGTAAATTTATAAAAAATCCTACAGTTGGACATAATATTTCCAATAAAAAATTAAATGATACAGATAAATGATATTAGCTAAAGAACTTCATAAACCAGTTAGAAAAAAATTTCCTAAACGAAGAATTTTTACTAAAGGTATTGATGATTTATGGCTGCTGATTTAGTTATAATGAGAAATTATTCTGATGAAAATAAGGGTTATTCTTATATAATAACTGTTATAGATACGTTTTCAAATTTTCTTGGGCTTTAGAACTCAAAAAGAAAGATGGAATTAGTGTTTCAGAAGCATTTAAAAAAATAATAGAACAAGCTATATCACAAAATCATCATGAACCAAAATTACTTCACGCAGATAAAGGTTTGGAATTTGAAAATAAATATTTTAAAAAAATTTTGCAAAAATATGGAATTAAAATGTTTGGTTTTATAACCTTATCAGCGCTCGTAAATATGAAAAAATTAGCACCTTGTATATCATCTATTATTTTTTTTAATAAAACATACTTTTCCTGATTAGCGGTTTTCGAGTATAAATAAATATTTTCAAATCTTAACCCGTTTGCACGTGTGATTAGATTATACATTATATTTGTTTTTCCTGATCCACTAGGACCAATTAGTATAGCACGTATTGTATCAGGTAATAACGAACCGTGTCTTGATAGTTTTTTTACTAACTGAACATCTAATTTATCTATCTGTTCAATCAAATTCATATTATTTTCTTATAAATACTCTAGAAATTTCGTCTCAAGATATTTTAAAACATGTTGGAAAGTTGAAAATCAATCATTTTTTCGGAGTCTTTTCACGTGATACTTTACCTAAAAAACCGTATACGATTGAACGTCGTATATTAAACTTAGATATATCTTCAGGGGATGGAAGTCATTGGGTAGCGTTTTATAAAAATAAGAACAAAGTTGTATATTTTGATAGCTTTGGTGATTTACCCCCACCAATTGAATTACAGCATTATTTCAGACAATTTAAAATAGTATATAACTATTCGAACTATCAAGATTTCAATACATTCAACTGTGGTCATTTATGTCTTGAATTTTTACAATGTATGAATTTATTACATTAAGTTTGACTGGAAATTCAACTATATTTTTACAAATTATTTTCCATCTTTAAACGTTTACGAGGATTCAGAAATAGCTTTATTATGTTTGCAAACATACAATTTATTTCCAAATATAAATTCAACTAATAACCGGTTGGAGATAGAGGTAATTCCTTCAACAAGTAATAGATATATCTTAAAAACGTTTATATTTATTTCGGAAGAAGGATGTTATGAAATTGAAGATATTAACAACACAATTGCGAAAGAGTTATTTCATTTTAATAATGAATTTGGAACACAGCTAAAATTCAATGTATATATTGATCCCGTCGATTTTAGAACATACATTAAATGCAATGGAATACTTAAGTTAGATATTTCAAACAGTATAGCATCTGTTTTTGGATTTGAAAAAAGAACCTATGAGCCAATGTATGAAGCTCATCGGTCGGGAAAAGCTGCTAATTTAAACACGATTAACTCTATAAAAGTAATGTGTAATATAGCACATGGGTCATTCAGCAACCAACTACAAAGTTATTCGATATATGAGTTTTTTCCCAAGTGGTAGAACAGGAACAAAGGTTATTCAATCTCCATTAAACCTTATATATTACAGATTAAACAAACAGATATTAATTCAATAACAGTACAGTTAGTTGATAAAAACAATAATCCGATCGATAACTTAAATGAGACATTAACAGTTGTTCTGCATATTAAACGTTTCAAGTCTCATTATTAAATCCCGGATATCAGAATGTACGAGTCAGTTACTTTAAGTTTAAGCGGGAACACAACCATATTGTCTGCAAATTATTTTCCGTCTATAAACCTTTACGAAGACTCAGAAATAGCTTTGTTATGTTTACAGACATTTAATTCATTCCCGAATATCAACAAGGATAATAACAAATTTGCTATACAAGTAGTTGACCATAATAATAATGATCGTATGTGGTGTTATATTAAACTGGAAGAGGGATGTTATGAAATTAAAGATATTAAGCATCGAGTTATGGAACAAATAAATATTTATAATAAAAAATTCAAAACTAAGTTAACATTTGACATTTCGGTTGACATTTCGTGGACAAAAAATGTGAAATCTCCCTGTAAAATGCTATACGGTAAATATTTATGTCGGAGCGGCAAATAGGTGGACAACGAGTGTGAAATCTTCCCGTGATTTGTGTCACTGTAAAATCATTGTGTTGAAGCGGGGTATCCTCCCTTGAACGTTGCGAAATTACCGCGGTGGAAAAAAAAAGACTGTGAACATACAAATGTATACTACTGTCATTTGGGGTGAAAGTCGATTCCCGAATGGACAATCCGCTCGCGGCGGATCAGATGCAGTGGGAGTGTAATTCGCTGGTATGCAAGTAGCTAGTCAAGTAGGCAATCCGACTACGTCGAATCACGAACAGCGTTCATTACTGTCACCGAAAACACAAAATTAAGTTATAAATACAAAACGTTTCGGGCGCATATATTCAAGCCTGTAATCATTAGCGACACGACAGCGGCTTTATTCGCGATGTCAATCGGCCCTCGGGCTGCCACGACCTATACATTTAGCAGGGAACTATAATCATACAATGTAATTGCCAGACTTTAATTTTATACATATATTTTTATTTTGTTTAATAATATTGCTTATTTAAAATCTGTAGCATCATTTGTATGCTATACCAAATTTGACTCACCTAAAAACTGTAGTACCCATTACATAGTATATTATATGTTTAATATTTTACAACATAATCGAGCCCATGTCAAACGATCAAATTTATCTATATAAGTAATATCAAGTAGTATAGTCATATACATTACCTCAACCAATTAATTCACCTACACTATAGTATGATAAGCACTGCATAGTATACATGCATGTTAATTATATTACTATTGTCTATTCAAGTATAAAAGAACCATCCCATATAATCCAGCCCATGTCAAACGATTGAGGTGCGTTGCTTTATAATTATAAACGTATATAATAAAAGCCATATTGTAGCTGTGCATATCGATTAATAATTGTTATTTATTAATTTGATTTTATGCTTATGATTAAACCTCTCAAACGATGCTTAATAAATGTAGCTAATTGTTTATCAAATAGTTTAATTGATTATTTAATACTCATAATTAAAACTACTTATTTAAGTTGTTGCAAATGGTATATAGTCGTATAATCATACAATGTAATTGCCAGACTCTAATTTTATACATACATTTTTATTTTGTTTTTTAATATTTATTATTTTAAATCTATAGCATCATTTGTATGCTAAACCAAATTTGACTCGCCTGAAAACTGTAGTACCCACTACTTAGAATACCATATATTTAATATTTTACCACACAATAAAAGCCATTAGATATATTACAATTTTTAGGGGAGTTGATTGTTTGAGGTAATGCAATTTGGTAATTATAAATTTTATATAGGATACAAAACTGCTGCAGATACTATATCATACAATAATTTATTATAAATGTATAGATCTTTATGTATTTAATTAAATTCTGGCAGTTAAATTGTACAATGATATGGCTAAACTATTTGATATAACCAATGTAGGTATGTTTAGTTATAAGTATTAAGTGATCAATTAAAGTGTTTGATAAACAATTAGCTACATTCATTAAGCATTGTTTGATATGTTCTAACATAAGCATAAAATCAAATTAACCAATAACAATATACACAGCTATATGGCTTTTATTATGTGGTAAAATATTAAATATATGGTATACTAAGTAGTGGGTACTACAGTTTTTAGGTGAGTCAAATTTGGTTTAGCATACAAACGATGCTACAGATTTTAAATAATAAATATTAAAAAACAAAATAAAAATGTACGTTTAAAATTAAAGTCTGGCAATTACATTGTATGATTATACGACTATATACCATTTGCAACAACTTATATATGTAAGTTTAATTGAGAGTAATATATGAAATAAACTATTTATAACATAATAAATTAATACTGGATTTTATTATCTACAATTTATATTATTTACAGTGTATGTGCAACGCAACTATCTCATTTAACACGGGCTGGATTGTATGGGATGGGTCTTTTTAATTGAATAGACAAAAGTAATATAACTAACATGCATGTATACTATGTAGTGCTTATCATACTAAAGTTTAGGTGAATTAATTGGTCGAGGTAATGTATATGACTATACTACTTGATATTACTTACATAGGTAGGTTCGATCGTTTGACATGGGCTCGATTTTGGCGTATCATTATATATTACTTCAACCAATTAACTCACCAAAACTGTAATATAAGAAGCACTACACAGTATACATGCATGTTAGTTATATTACTATTGTCTATTCAAGTATTAAAGAACCATCCCATGTTAAATAATATGGGTGCGTTAATAAGTATTATTTATTAAAAAGTTTAATTCATATAATACTCATGTTATTTCAAATAGTATATAGACTTATCATAATACAATTTAATTGCTAGATTTTAATTAAATACATAAAGTTCTATTTTGTTATTGTATTAATATTTTATTATTTAGAACCTGTTACAGTATATTTAGTATGCTACACTAAATTTATGATTACTAAATTTGACTCACCTAAAAACTGTAATATATTATGTATAAATTTATATTTAATCATGAGCATAAAATCAAATTAACAAATAGATAATTAAAAGGTATATAACAAATCATCTATTTGTATACGTTACGGTCAAAGTGTATGATCGGGCGTTGTAGTACAATGCCCGGGCAATGTATACAATGCCCAATTTCAATGGACAATGTGGACAATTATACACTTTGCCCGGGCATTGTACAGAATGACCAGAGCACAGTGGGCAATCACAATTTATTAATTAAAAATGTATAAAATAATTTTTGTTATCTTAATACTTTATTTTATGAGTATATTAACAAATTTTTTTTATTTATTTATACAACTTAAGCTATCATGGCATTTAGAAGTACATAGTTTACCTGCAGCCCTACACTTACATATATTTGTCTTGCATTGCTGTTTACAGTTACACCGGTCATATTCTTGACCGCCAAGATTTGAAAATTGTCTAGCTGCTTCTCTTAGTGATATCGGAGATGTTACTGGTACTGCTTCAATCTGGACAAACGACTCTTTGCATATTTCAAATTGATTTCTAGCGTAAAGTTGTTGAAGTTTACCTTCAGTGGTATCAATTTCATAACTATTGTTTTTTACTGAAAAAATTAGGTTTTAGTTATAACATAATAAAAAAATAAAAATCATAATTAAAATTACCAAACATTATGACTCCTAAAATGGATCGCAGATCACTCCGTGCTTTATCAACATCAGGTATTCTAATTTTAACACTTTCGCCAATTTTGCCTTCGCGAAGTCGATGTTTGGAGTTAGTCTTAATTTTTGAAGCTTGAACTTTTAAATTATGCAACGATTCTCTTCTTTTTTCAATTATAGTTTCCTGTCTTGATTGTATAATATAAGCTTGTTCTTCGTTAACATCAATATTTTCTTCAGAAGATGTATTAACAGATTTTTCCTTAGGTTGTTTCTCAGTTTTTTTTTCATGAGTGGTATTAATAGAGTTCAATGCCGTTTCTAAATCTTCATCAGTCTTCAGCTCATGTATAATATTTTCTGGTAGAGAAGTAGATTTCAAGCCTATTTTTGCCCGGGTACCAAACATAGCCTCATAAGGAGAACACTTAATTTCGTGATGTAAACTTCTGTTTTTCATAAATTGAATGAATTTAAGTCCCTCGCTCCATTTATTAGTTTATCCATCGTGGAGAAAATGTAATCGATAATCGTTATTGACGTTATCGTTGTAATGTTAAAAAAAATTATACTTTATACATCCAGACGCGGAATCGCGATAAACTTACATTGCCCACAAACTGTACACAATGCCCGGCTATTGTATTACAATGACCAAGCAATGTGCCCAAATTAAAAGCAGATTCAGTTTTGCCCAAATATGACGAGCATTGTGTACAATGCCCGGGCATTGTACTACAACGCCCGAATTATACACTTTGACCGTAACATATACACAGCTATTGATTTTACAGTCATCATTTATTGGGTTAGATATTAAATACATAATACCTATACTATATAGTAGTTACTTAATATATAACAGTTTTTAGGTGAGTCAAATTTGGTAAACATAAATTAAGTGTAGCATACAAAATATACCTATAGTAAAGTCATGTTAGCTATTTTTTTTGTATGCGCTCGGGCAGCACTGGTCGGGCGACGGACCAGTCCGTCGACGCCGCTGCACTCCGTGACGATCAGTTTTAGTAGAGCACGGCGCATGTGCTCTCGGTCGAACCGCCGTCAATTGTATTTTTCTAATGTTGTAACCGTTTTTACGCCTCGGCGACGTTTTATTTAATTGCCTAATAAACTTGAGCAATACCAAGTCTTGCGTTTTAGTTTAATTATTTGAATCCTGACAAAACCCCTAAAGCTAATTCTATAGCTTTCAGTCATATCGACCAATCTATAATAATAATAATATATCGTACTACACTCTGCGTTGAAGTTACATCCATCGTCGAGCTGGGATATTATTATATAATTTAACTAACCCAACCACCTAACAATCGTATCAAATCTTAATATTCAGACATTTATTTATTATAATATGTACGTACCTACAGTACCTTCTGAGACTTTATAGTTTATCAAATATATAAATACCGAGGCCGAGTAGGCAAAAGTCTGTAAAATATAAGTTCAAACTCTTCGACGCATATATATATGTGAAGCGTAGTCCACCGTCGTATGGCGTTCAAATATAGGAGTTGGTGTTGAATGAAATACACAAGGATTTGATAGAAAAAGAATTATTGATTTATTAAATTAAAACACTATTAAAAAGAATATATTGAATACTGATTTTACACTAATATACGAGGTTCTGATTAAAAACTAAATGATGCTCTGTTGTAATATAAAAAGATGCTCTGATATAAAACTTAAGAATTACTCGATAGAGTCACGATCGTGTCGTTCACTCTTTACGGAATTTACTCGACTGCCGGCCACCGACCGGGCCCGTCGCACAGTGTTTTAAAATCGAAAATAGCTGGCCAAAAGTCTATTTTTCTATATTTTTTTTTTCCAATTTATAATTACAAATAAGTTCCTTGCTTGCCCAACCAATACGATCGTATCAAAAAAGTAATGAAAAAAAATGTATTCATTGAAATATTTAATGGTGAATGTGTAAATATACTAAATTTTGTTTAATTTTGATAAATTATTGAATTTATAATATAAAACATTTTGTTGATAGAAATTACTATTTTGACTTGATTCTTCAAATTTAGAATTGTTATCTATTATTATAAAATAATTTGACGATCAATTTAATAAAAGTCGATATTAAGGGGGCTGCAGTCGATCGTGTTTTTTTGAAATTAATATAGGCAATTTAACATGATAGCGTTAAACTGACTTGTAAGTGTGTGCAATGTAAACGAACCTTAGTGTGTGTAAGACTAATCTCTCTCAATATTTACCAGGAACCGACCCGCCGTCGACATCAAACATCGTAAACAATTAAACGTAAACGACTAATTATGTGGGTCATAAAATATATTGTTGACAAAAGTAGGTTATTTTAGTATTCTTTATTATAATAACTAAACCTATTTTTGTATACACAATTTTTTTACTCATTAATTACATAATCACTTTTTTTACGTAAAAGGAATAACACAATCACTCGCATACACCGAAACACATGTATATTATAAAAAAGGTGAGGAAGGTGAGTACTAGTGAGGATGAACCATTACAACTTGGTACTTACTACTTACGTACTGCTATTTATACATATTAATATTATGTATTTATGCTATAATAATTTATTAAAATATATACACATGTATAATTAGAACTCGGCGTTATTTCACTCACATAAATGTATATAGTATTGTAAGTTAGATATCTTGGAGAAAAAATAATGCGATCCATAAAATATGAATATTAAGTCAAATTATTATGTTTTTATAGTTTATTTACAAACTTCTTCAGTAAAAAACTTAAGCGTAACTAAGGTTAGTCACGTAAACGACGGTTTCTATCAGCTCTTGAGTCTATTAACTCGGGCAACATCGCTTGGAAATAAAAATTTTCTAGCAATGTTTTCATTTTGGTTTCGAAAAAATCATCATCTCTTAAAATTTTTTGGTATAATATACCTATAAACATACGTAAGTGGAAATCAATTTACGATAGTTATTAGTATTACGAATATTTATTTGTAATTTAAGCATTATAATTACCTTTAGGTGACCATATTATAAAATAACAAAACAATCTTTGAGTTATTTGTAATTGACCCATAACTTGAAAATAGTATTTGTCACTTTTTTTTAACTGTAGATTTCCTTGATTGTCAATAGTTGCAAATTTTAATTTTCCAGTTTCTATAGCTTCTTTTGGAGTTAATTGTTTAATTATAGATGGACATTTTATTTCAACTATACCGTTATCATCTAATAGTCCATCCGGACTGGCTGCTAAAAACGGTAATTGTTCATAAATGAAAAGGCCAGATTCTTGAATTTTAAGCCCTGTTAGTTTTTGAAACTCTGTCTTCGCAAAGGGTTCGCACTCAATACCATATCTTGTATGCTCATTTCCGCAAAATGTTTTATACAACATTGACTTAATTGTATTAGCTCTAGACGTCGCCGGTCGAAGTTTACAAATGGTTCCAAAGTTTGACGCGGTTAAACGAATTCGTCTTTCTTTATGCCATAATTCACATTCCGATTGAAGTTTAGTAGATTTTTCAATTAATTTGATTTCATTACTATTTTTTATAATTTTATTCGTCATAAATTCTAATTTAAGTTTTTCGTAATCATTTTCATCCATATCCAATTCTTTACAAATATCTTCTTCACAATTGCCATAGTCTTTATCTGCAGGTAAGCTAACTTTGGTAACTCGTCTATTACTTGGTTCATATGTAAGTTTTCTGTTTGTTTTACATATTTTCGTCGTCTGTTTTCTATTTATAAAACGTTTGGTAAAAACACCAGGACTTTTATTGCAAATTTTTTTGTGTAAAACACTTAAAGATTTTGCCCCTGCATTATATGACAACACTGCCGCGGTACACCTCGCTTGATATGACCCTTTATGAGAAAAGTTTATTCTCTTTCCACCTACATATTTAGCAACAACGCTATTATAACCTTCGACCGAATTATTGTTTACATTATAAATCAAACTTGAGGAACGATGAGCTAATAGATTTCTTGCTGACAAAATATCAGCCCAAAGTCCACTTTCTTCCATATCTGGAACATGGTTTATATTTGTTTTTTCATTTTTTTTTTTACAAAAATATGCTGCACAATTTACATAATTTCCAAAAACATGGTATGGTCCATTCATAATATCATATTTTAATAAATTAACTTTTTCATTATGTGTTTCATTACTTTCTTTCCTATATTCTATTGCTTTAGTAACTGCACAACGGAGCTTTTGTAAATTGTTTCGCAAAATATTCCTCTGGTCTCCGGGCACAATTTGTCCACTGCTACATTTCCTTTTTCCCGCAATATCACGCATACGATTTATATAATTGCGTAAAACATGGTTTTTACATTCAATTTTTTGAATTATCATATCCGGACCATAAGGTTTAGCGAGTTGTAATTTTTTACTAACACTGCTATCACCATCACCAATTAATTTATAATATATTATATTATGCATTGCTAAACTTTCTTTGAACCCTTCAACTATAATATCTGACTCCATGGAAGTGGAAGTAGAAGTCCAATTTTTGTAGCATTTGTGCTCACGAACTATTTGTTTTGTGTTTGAGGCTCTTTCACATATGACACAGTACTTATTACGAACACTCATAAATAAACATTTTTTCGTTCTATACCCAATAATTGACGCTACACCCGATGAAGCATTGTAATTTGTTTTATACGATCTTTTTGACCAAGCTCCATCTGCAACAACAGTCACTAATGCACGACCTTGGTCATCCACTTCTCCATTTTGTATAGCAAGTTTTGCTTCTTCAATTCCAGCTAGTCTAATTTCATCTAACGAAGCATCAAATAAATGACTATACAATTTCTCGTGATATTTTTGATATGAACTATTAGCATAACAAGGCATATCTAGTACGGCCGTAAATTCATCCAATTGCGAATATCCCTGACCAGTATTAATGACGGCTGAAGTAATTGCCATATTGATATCAAAATCTTTCCTATCAGGATCTTCCGAATAAATATTTTCAAAAACTCCACATATTAAGCATTTAAAAACAAAATTGCTAGAAAATCCATTTCTTTTTTCATTTACTAACGTCATATTTTCTGAGAATGAACATTCGAAACCCTTATGTTTAATACGTCGAATGGATTTAAAAAAGTATGCAATATCAACGATTCGTCTACCACTTAATAAGTACCTAAAATAAAAACAAAAAAATTGTAAAAAATGGATGCACCCACGATGTGCCTTTATTTAAAATTATCTATAAAAGTAAACGAAAAAAAACGATTCTGAGCGACGACGGTCTATCAGTCTATAATATTATTTAGTAATTTACTATATTTGTTAAAATTATTGTGATGAAAGTAATTTATTTTACTAGTTAGCATTAGTACCTATACTACGCAGTAGATTTAATTCATTTTTGCCAAAATAATAATATTTTTAATTTACAACAAAATAGCATAAATCTTGGTTATTTATTAATATTTAATTTCATCCACATTTTTACATAAAAAACAAAAAACAAACAACGGTTATCATATATATTTTTAGATTTTTTGGTTACAGAATATCTACTTGCGTGGAACTTAATTTAAATTTTCAACCATTAGTTATAAAAGTTGAAAAGTTGAAAAATGTTAAACTAAAATCATTTGTAAATGTTGAATGATATGTATTTTGTCAAAATTTGAACTTTAAATGCTTATTAAAAAAAACTGTGCTCATGTATTTTTAATATTTTTTAGCTAATATTGTAAAGAGATATATCAGGAGCCTTGTATTCAATTTTCAAGTTTTTTGATCCTATAAATACAATTTAATTGACAAGTAAAGAAAAATAAACTAAATAAACTAAATAATTTAAAATTTAAAATATCCGTAAATAGCCCAAAACGAGTATGAACTTACTCGTCATTTTGCGTGTCGTTCAAATTATCACTAGTTGATAATTCTAATACCACTGTTTCGGCTTCGTCTTCTTTCTGGTACAATATATTAGAAGGCGAAGGTACAGAATCGACGGTATCGTCCACATTATCAGTATCAATACTCTATAATATTTTATAGCAAAACAAAAACAGTAATAACAAATATCTAAAATCGTTTGAGGATAAATAGTTATTTTACGCGATTTCGTAAAAATTTAAATTAAACGCTCATAAATTTTTTTGTTTATTGTCGCTTTGGTTTATTTTATAATTATTCAAAGGAAAATCATGGTAAAGTTTATATTCAACTTTAAGTAACCTAACCATAGGTATAAATACTAAACATTTTTAAAACTTCACGTAAAATACAAATTGAATAAATATTAATAATTAAAAAGGTAATAAGATAAGTAATTAAGGTAATTAATAGATTTGTAATATTAATACTTACTTTTTTTAAACCATTCAGGGCATTAATGTTACCTTTATTTTTCTTTCTCTTGGATAAAAGAGTTTTAGTTTTTTTTCCATAATGCCAGTCACTTTTACTGTCCATAGCACCAAAAATGAAAAATATGTAAATATTTTATACAAAAATTCTCTCTCTAGATACTGCACATTATACTATTATAGTTTCAAACAACAGCAGACTAATCGAAAATCAAAATAAGAATATGGTTTGTGCTTGCCGTTGAATAATATTACGTACCGGCAGGGGACCAAAACAAGAACGCAGGGCGATATATATATTTATTATTATTACAATAATATAATATTTATTAGAATTAAGCACACCACCGGCAATCGTTTTCTTATCTTGTAATATTATATTCCAGGAATCGAATGTTGGCAGTTTATTTTCAATTAGGACCGCCGCCGTGAATTTTCGTACGCGCAGGCACATGTCAACTATACAGATTTTATCAAATATACTCATGCTATTCAAATGACAAAAATGCAAAAAAGCTAGACAAAACTGTGGGACTTGGGTTCGACAGATTTTAATTTAGAAAAAAGATATTAATTAGTCATTGTGTTAGTTAGGGAATGGTCGAGGGGATTTTATTTATTCAAATTATTCGATAAAATATCAACAATTTACAAAATAAGAATTTTGGTATTTTATATATTTAAGTACGGCATTAATTTTTGTTATAATGATAAATTTTCACGACCATGCTTTAGTAGAGTTGTTAAAGATTTTCAATTAGTTTTCAAAATTAAAATCCGTCCAACCCAAGTCCTACAGTTTTGTCTAGCTTTTGGCCTGTTTTACGTGATTATTGATACCGGCTGCAGCCCCCTTAAGAGTCTCAACTACGTATCATTACGGAGGTACCTACTTATCTAATCGTATCATTAAGATAATGAGGCAGTTAGTTATATTTATCCACAAGACTCCCCTTCCAGTTATATGCCAAATTAAAACACACATTCTATACATTAATACTGCGTTAAATCTAGCTGCTTGAAGTTGCACATTTTAATTTAAACCATTTAGTTTCAAATTTTAATTTTGTGAGTTAACGCGTAGATTATGTTTATCTGTCATAATGCCGTTACCTTTAATTATTAGAAAAGATATTCATGATGTAATTTTTTCTAATAAGAATCTTTCTAATAATGAAAAGAAAAAAGTAGTCTTAAACTTTGTATGTGGACGTTTCAAGTTTAATCAGCAGACAGTAAATTCTCTCGACTTGCAAGCAATCGACGTTATAAAACAATATTTAGAAAGCCATTTTTTTAACAAGTAAGACATTTTAGTTGTATTTTTATTTATTTTTTATTACTCATTGCTAGTTAGAAATTATATTTCTAAATATTCATACGAAATCTCATAAAAAAATTATATGTATATTGTATACATAGGTACAAATATTAAAAGGCGATAGGATAATTATGTTGGTTGTTTTTTATAGATACTTTGATAAGTGGTCGAAATCAAATCGAACTAATGCTCGTTTTATTAGCAATAATGCGGATTGGCTTAACACCAGACTAGATTTTCCAGACATAGTGTATACCTTTTTTCCTAGTACATCAGGTATTTTTTTTAGTTAAATTTTAAATTACCTATATAAGTAGTATAAAAAATAAATAATAATTTAGGTTCAGTGGGTCGACCAATTACTGATTTTGATCAATGTAGTGATAAGGCTAAAAGAAAAAAAAACAGAAAGTCTCCGTCAGTCATTTAGTACGTCACAAATTATGTTCAGTGCATCAATGAAGCAAAGACTAGACGGAGATGAAGATAGTGCAAAACTATTAAAAGAAATAGAAAGTACGACTCCCACAAGAGGCAAGAGGATACGCGATGCTTGGAAGTCACATAAACAAAAACAGATCCAAAAGCAAATGATTACCGATGAAGCACTTGCATTAATAATTTCCGCATCTTTATCAGTTTATCAATATAAGCTTCTTCGAAAGCAAGCTATAAAACTTAATCATGATATTTATCCTTCATACAATACAGTTTTAGCGTCAAAAAATAATGCTTATCCTGAAGATATTTTAATTACTGAAGAAAGATGTGAAGTCAAGCTACAAGCTCTATTAAATCATACAGCTGAAAGATTATTCCAAAGTGTTTCTATTGAATCGAAGACTGGAAATTATATTTTGTATTGTAAATGGGGATTCGATGGTAGCTCAGGTTTTTCGCAATACAAACAAACTACATTAGGTCATTCTGATGATAGTAGCTTATTTGTTACCTCTATGGTACCAATACAGTTAAAAAATGAAATAAACAACAGTATAATTTGGCAAAACCCTGCATGTTCATCTACTAGGTATTGTAGACCAATTAGATTACAGTACGCCAAAAAGACTACAGAATTGTCTCAAGCCGAAGAACAGTATATAACTTCAAAAATATGCCAACTTCGTTCATATGTAAATGATAAAGGCAGTGTGAAATTTTCTATGGAATTTACTATGATTGATGGTAAAGTTTGCAGTGCAGTTACGAAAACTTCATCAATGATGTGTTACATATGTAAAGCAAAGATTTCTCAAATGAACAATTTAAATCAAATGAAAGAGGCAGTAGTTGATATGTCAACGTTTAGATACGGTTTATCAACATTACATGCATATATTCGATTCTTCGAATGCCTCTTGTACATATCATACAGATTGGACTTCAAGCAATGGAAAGTCAGTAAAAAAAATGGAACCGATTTATTGTTGGCAGCAAGAAAAAAAAACATTCAAAATAATTTCAGAGAAAAGTTAGGACTTTTGGTTGATTTTCCTAAGCAAGGTTTTGGCAGTAGTAATGACGGTAATACTGCTAGAAGGTTCTTTAAGAATCATCATATATCAGCTGAAATTACCGGCATTGATGAAACGCTGATAATACGGTTTGGAGTTATTCTTCAGAGTCTATCAAGTGGTCAAAAAATAAATTTGATTAAATTTAATGATTATTGTTGGGATACTGCAAATCTGTACGTAAGATTGTATGAATGGTATTACATGCCACCCAGTGTACATAAAATTTTGATTCATGGTAATAGGTTCTTTTGTAATACCAATTGGTCAGTTGAGTGAAGAGGCTCAAGAAGCCCGAAATAAGGATTTAAAAAGGTATCGAGAAAACTACACAAGAAATACATCACGAATTGATACCAATACGGACTTATTTAACAGGCTACTTCTATCCTCAGATCCTAAAATAAGCGGACTTCAAGAAGATAATCGAAAAAGAAGATCTTTCTCCGTGGAAGTCAAACGGCTATTATTAGACGAGAACGATTCCGACAGTGATTCAAACGCGGACGAAAGAGAAGAAACAGAAGAAGACGATTAAAAATATACAAAAATTACCTATAAATTCTCAATTAATTATATACCTAATTAAAAATGCTTACAGTTAATTATTAATGTACTTACTTAACTTGTACAATTATATGTATTGTAAATATTTGTATATTTAAGAAAACAATGATTAATATTATTTTTATGATGAACATAAAAAATTAAGAATTTAAAAACAAATTAAACATAATGGGTAAAATGAAATAAATGGTGGAAAAGTAAATTATCATAAATCATAATATGAAATTACTCAATTGAACGAATTGTTGAAAAATAAAATAAAAATTGGATATTTTTTAATTTTGGCCAGCTATTTTCGATTTTAAAACACTGTGCGTCGTAACGGTCCCTCCGGGGGCCTACGATATGTGCTGACCCAGCCATTTCGGTCACGTAGACCATCGTGAGAACCGAAACGGTCACACACTCCTTTTGCCCTGAGTCAACACATTTGAGTGTATATGCGAGCCTCCAGTATATACTATATATACATACACATATACATACATAGTATATACTATATACAGCATACCCACATACACACATATACAACATATGCCTGTATATAGTAACAACGATGCTGTCCGCTCTCCAATCGCCTCCGCGGCACTCTAAGGGGACGAAGTACGGCCGCAGGCGGTAAATAACTTCAGCACATAAATAAGTCTTAAACGGGGAGGTCCGACGTCTTCAAAACTCGAATTTTCAAAAAAAAATCGTAAAATAACAAAAAAAAAATTTTCTGAATTCAGACGGCCGCCGCAAATTGCCTTCAAACACGTCCCCCCGTCCGCCGGCATCGAACTCACGACCACGGGTCAACCGCACTGACTCCTTACCTACCTACCTACCTACTGAGTTGAGATACGGAGTCAAATCTATGACTCTTAAGTCGTATAGCCGTCCCGGCGAATTCCGAACGCGGTTTCGACATCCGCTCGGGGGTTTTGGAACGGGCGATCCCACCGCGTCTGCAAGCGGACGACCGGCTCCGCCACCCCCAGACGTAGAATATGCGATATTTACGAAAAAAATTGAAATTCCGACGCATGTATTTATGCCTGTTTATAGTGATACCCACTCGACGGCGGTGATATCGTCACTCGACTCTCGTCGTCGTCCCGCGGCCCCAAGCCTCGTCCCGTAGGAAGTGCGGGCACACGCTACCTATAAATTTAGCGGGGAATGCGAATACGTCTTCGACGGGGAGGTCCGACTTCTAAAAAATGTGTTCAACGCGACACGCGGCGAAAATTTTCGAAAAAGATTAATCCGCAAGGACCCCCTCCGCGAACGGGGTGGGGCCGCTTGCGAACTACGAATTTAGCGGGGAACGTGAAAGAGGGGCAAACGGGGCTGAGGGACGCGTCGAAATGTGCTAAAACTCGAATTTTCGAAAAAAAACGACAAAAAGCGTGCACGACGGCGGCGCTCAGTGTGCACTTCTTTTTCGGTCCCGCGGGCTCGCCGGGAAAAGAGGACGGCCGCGCGAGGACTTTAATTTTGACGGAGAACGCGAATAAGGTCCGAACGGGGCCACCCAGAGCCCCATAGGGGGGAAAAACTCGAAAATATTTGAAAAATTTAAAAAAACCGAGTACAGTGATAGTTGATAATGTAAATGACGAAAAAAAAAATCTGATTTATCACGGCCGCCGCAAATTATCAACAATTCTGATCCGCCGGCATCGAAACCACGACCCCGAGTCAACCGCACCGACCCCTTACCTACCTACTTACCTACCTACTGAGTTGCATTCTATCGTCAAATCAATGACTCTTAAGGCGTTTCGCCGTCCCGGCGAATTCCGAACGCGATTTCGACGTCCGCTCGGAACATTAGAGCGGGCGATCCCACCGCGTCGGCGAGCGGACGACCGGCTCCGCCGCCCTCGGACGTGAGTAGTATGAAAAGAGCGGTTCTGGATATCCTCCCCCTTAAGTTTTACATGTTAAAGCATAAGCTCCTCAGTATAGGCAATTCGTAGTACAGATCCTCCTAAACTTGCATTAATTACTCAATATAGGCAACCCGCAACACATATAAATTCGTTACAACCACCACCCGATCCGACACGTGACGGACATATATTTTATGCCCTTCCCCTTCAAATATATTACCTCCCCTTTTATTCACACTTTAAAAAAATATATATGTATAAGTAGTATATATATACCAGTCCTGGCGCAGTCCATATTATATCAATAAAAGATCACAAAGTAAACAATGTGTAAAAAGATCAGAAAATCTAAATACAATAATAATTAAAATATTTTTCGCAAAACTTATTATATTAATATTTAAAAAAATATTTTTCGCAAAACATATGAAATGCAATAATAATTAAAATATTTTTTAATATAATTGTTATATTAAAAATAAAAATCGAAATGCAAAAATGTATTAAAAAGAAATTGATATTTAACATGGCCGGAAATTCCGGCCATGTTATTATTATCTATATTTCTAATCTTTTTGATTTTGATTTCTAATTAGTGTATTGAGATGGTCTACGAAATCATTTCTGTTTATTTTTGTTTTAGAATGTCCCCAAGCTAATGTATCAATACCATTTTCCAAAATAAATCTTTTATCATCATAAACACTTAAAGCTTTTTTGTTTTGTTCTACAGCAAAAATATCATGTTTCTTAGTTCTAAATAAATTTTGTTTAACATATTTTGATTTTTTTGTAAGTAAACAATTTTCAAAATCATTAAAACATATTTTATTTTCTACAACATTTTTTTTAACACCTTTAGCTTTTTTAATTTCTTTTTCAGAATCTAAGATTCGATGTGAATATAATTTGGATCTTAAACCTATAAATTCAGTCATAATTTTCCCATTCAATTCATTTTTAAACTTGCCTAAAACTTTTTTGTTAACTAAAGGTAAACCATAAATATTATCTTTTGGATAATCTGAAGTGTCAAAATGATCTAACATAATTTTCATATCTTGATAAAAATCATTAGTTTTTATTTCTAATATAAGTGAATCTGTATCTGTATATAACAATCTAACTCTATTTCCATATTTTTGTTTAATTATATTATAATAAAAATCATACATTAACATTTTAGATAAATCTAAAATACACATTCCTACATATATTGGTTGTTTGAAAGTTATTTCACATCTTTTCATATGTACTGCAGCTAAATTTTCAGTAAAAATTGTTCTTCGATCAAAATTTGGTTTTGCAATTAATTTTTCTAGTTGGACTGCATTAGAACATAATCTTATATCAACATGATTTCGAACATTCATCATAGTACGTCCATAAACACTGTTGTTCATTAATTTGAAATATTCTTTTTCAAACTCATTCTTAGCTTCTGATCTAAGATTAGTATTAAAATCAATATAAACTTTTAACCAAGGAGATTGACTAAATTCTAAAACTCTGTGAATTTTCTCTATTTTTAAACCTAATTTAATATATAATTTTAGTGTTTCATAATGTATTATATATTTTTTCTTATCATACAAAGTTGTTAATAATTTTGGGAGTTGTTTGTCATCAAAATGTCTTTCCGGTGCTAAAGGGAAATCTGAATGTAGATCATGAAGTTCTTCAGGATAATTTAAATCGACTTCTAAAATATAACCTTTAGATGATTTGTCAGAAATATTCATTACATCAAAATCATTCAGATTATCAACCCATTTGAAATCTCCAGTAGGTAAATATTTACTCATTGCCCAACCATAAAGATTATTTGCATCCAAGTATTGTAAAAATATTGATTCATCCTTTTTTTTAAATTTATCTCCCATATATTTATTATTTGCTTTTGAATATCTTTGACTACATTGAGATAAACCACCTCTGATTCCAGATTCAAACAACAATATTTGATCTATATCTGTTAATAAATCTAATTTTACGTTTGTCATTCTTAACATACAATCCCATGCAAATCCTGGCGTTGTATAATACCACATAGGATCTAATTTATAATTTTTTAAAGAAATATCTCTAAAATTTTCTATTATATCTGTTAACAATAAAACATCAATCGTATTATATAAACTTGTGAATTCACGAATATTTTGTATATTAAACACTTTCCAAATTTTCTGTGAGTTTTCATATTCCTCTTTAGTTATATTTTTATCAATGAGAGAACTATAAAATTTTTCAATAGGAGGTAAACATTTTTCATTAAATTTTTCTTCACAATCCATATACTCATAGGGATAAGCTAACTTTCTAGTAACTAAATCTAAATGTTCTTCAGGAAAATATTTACTAAGTTCTTTAAATTTATTTTTTAAATTTAATTTCGAATCATTTCTTAAATTATTTGTTAACTTGTCTAAAGAACTAGGTAAAAATTTGAATGAATCTATAAATCTTAATTCTGTAGATATTTTTATGTCTTTACCATTCCTAGTTACTACACGTGGTATCTCTTTTGAAAAAGAAATATATTTTTCCTCATTATTTGGGATCAATTTTATTCTTTCATTATCGTTCCCAAATTCTTTTATAAATAGATGGGCATCATAACCTGAAAGATTATGAAAAACAATTGGAATAAAACGAGGATTTTGGTAATTAAGATTACATATAGAATGTGCTGCTCCTCTATATTCTCCAGTTAAGTGGTCATGATCCCGAACTTTTCTCATATTTTTATTTTTATTTTCTATTTCGTTTTTAAGTTTATCTTCATGCAATTTTAATTTTTTAACATCATCAGTATTTTTATAAGATTCAATATCATTTTTAATTATTTTAAGTTTATCTTCATACAATTTAAATTTTTTAACATCATCAGTATTTTTATAATATTCAATATTGTCTTTAATTATTTTAAGTTTATCTTCATACAATTTAAATTTTTTAACATCATCAGTATTTTTATAATAATCAATAGTGTTTTTAATTATTTTATGTTTATCTTCACACAATTTAAAATTTTTAACATCATCAGTATTTTTATAATATTTAATAATGTTTTTATATATTTTAAATTTTTTCTCTAACATTGGAGGTAAATCTGATAAATATCTTTCACAAATATGACATTTATTAGATTTATTATAATAATTATTTAATTGTTCTGCATTCAATGTTTCCATAGGAACTATTTTATCATATATTTCAGAAATAAGTATTTCTTCATTTTTCATACATTCATAAAATACTTGAGATACGTTTGGACCAGAATATTTTACAGGAGGTTTATAATCACCATTACTATATTTAATATAATAACAAAAATTATTAGGTATATGTTTCTGATAACATTTTGTAAAAGACTCTGTATCATTGGGTTGACAAGTATATATTGTTTAAGTGTACATTCATAGTCAGCATAAACCACAAAAGGGACTCTTAACGAATTATTATATTTTTTAAATTCTAAAGTTTTATTATAGGGTTTTGGTAGAACTATTTTAGCAGCTTTATTTTTACCACAATAATGTTTATGATCATTTAACTTATTTTCTGTATCAAAACTATTTAAACACATTTTACATAATTTTCTTTTATGACCATCTTTTGTTATTTGACTTCCACAAAGTTTCCATAAATCCTTAATCCAACAATAATGACCTTTATTCTCATTATCCTCTCTTAAATACAACAAATCTATATGATTTGTTTTTTCATTTGTAGTTACTTTTAATGGTATAATTATATGCTTATTTTTACTTTTTTTTTTTAGATAGTAAATATTAACAGATAAATTGTTAATTAATTTAACAAATTTTGGAACATCTTTGGTACTTACTGGAAATTCTATTTTAGATTTTTTAATTACATCATCATATTCATTTTCCCATTTTTTATATTTTGTAACTCTTTGTCCATCTTTTTCAACAGGATGTAAAGCAGAGAGTATTGCCCAAAGAAAACATTTATCATCTTTATTTTGAACATTTATAATAGCATGTTTATCTCCAATGTTTTTAGGTAATTCAATATATGAAGAACCCTTAAAAGGAACATATTTATTTATATTTATTCCCAAACTTAAAATTTGATGAAGTCTCCAATCAGATTCTTTCATTATAAAATCATCTTCTTCTTTTACAATTTTAATTTTTTCATTTGTATAATAAACATTTAAGTCAGAATTTGTAGTTAAAATTTTATTTGTTGTTTTAAAATTTTTTTCCTCATATTCCATATTTTCTTTATTATTACCTCTCTTATATATAGCAAGAAACATAATATTAACTTTTAAATTTGTTTTTTTTAATTCTTGTTTAAGTCGTCCTATTACTGGATTATCTAAACGATTTAAAAATGTTTGTATATCTTTAATACCCATATTATTTTTAATAATATAATTTTTTATTCTACTTTGAAATGCTGTTTCTTCATTTTTTAAAATAGGTCGATTATCTTTCTTATCAAAATCAAACAATTTTTTATGAAAGTTAAAAACTTTATGTGGTTTTGGTACTATCTCTTGTCTTGTTCTTATACCATTGTTTTGATGACGAATAGACTGCAAATGTTTAGACCAACTGTTGTATTTAACTGTTAACTTACAAATATCACAAGTTTTATCTGATTTTGTTATTCTCTCTTGTCTTATTCTTATATTTGTTGTTGTTGTACCCCTGTATGTTCCTCTAAATCGAGGTATAATTGTTTGATCTGGATCATTGTTTTGATGACGAATAGATTTCAAATGTCTAGACCAATTTTTGTAACTAACTGTTAAGTTACATTTATCACAAGTTTTGTTATCCATTTTATTATTGATAACATTTCCTTTAACCAAAGGTTCAATTTTTTTATTTTCCATTCTTTATTATATAGAATATTATTTTTTTTTTACATTCATTTTTTAATAAAAATAATTTTTATTAAAAATTCTATTTAAATAATATTAAGATCTCATACTAAATTCACACATTTTAATATTTCTTAAATCTTGAACAATCTTAATATTGTCTAGATAATAGTGATCATAATCACCTGTTGCAATAATTTGATCATTGGCTATATGACAAAGTTCTAACCAAGTTGGTGAATGTAATAGTTTAGAAATATAAGGATTTCCATCTCCTTGATTAATAATAAAAATATTTCCTTCAATCGGAATTTCATTTAGATTATATCTAACATTCTCAGAATTTTCAAAATATTCTAAAGCACAAAATTTCACATAACATTTATTTTTTTTTATACTTTTTTTTATATCATTTTGCATTAATTTCAAAAAATTAAAATTTTTTAGTCTATATTGATTAATTGGTATACCCTTGTATTTTTTATTAAGTCTACAAGGTAAAATTGTTTGATTTATATCATTTTTTTGATGACGAATAGTTTTCAAATGAGTAGACCAACTTTTGTAACCAATTGTTAAATTACATTTATCACAAGTTTTAGCAGGATACATTTTTTTATTTAATACATCCATTTTATTGTAAGTATCAATTTCTTTAAGTAAAGATTCAATTTTATTTAATCCATCCATTCTTTATTATATTCTTTATTATTTTTTTACATTAATTTTTTTTAATAAAAATAATTTCTATTATAGATATCATTTAAAATTCTGTTTTTTGTAACTCTTGGTTATAAAAACTCCCTATAATCTCTTTATTGTTTAAATCTATAATTTTGTAGGTAATAGGATTTGTGTTTAAAATTTCATTAACTATAAATATTTCTTCTTTCCAATTACTACTATATTTATTACCAAATGTTTTTTTAAAAGCTGTTATTCTTACTCTATCACCTACACTAAATTTAATTTTTGGTTTAGGTTTGTTTTTTGTAGAAAATAATTTGTTAGAAAAACAACATCTTCGTTAGATTTATTTACTTCACAAGGTCTCATACCAATAGATCGATGTATGTCTTCAAATTATATTTATATATTAAACTTTTTAAAACTTTAATCCATTTTTTAGAATTTGTAACTTCAAAATGTAATCTCATTTTACTGTTTAATGTCCTATTAAATCTTTCAATAATTGACGATTTTTCTTCATTTGGGTGTGATACATTTTAATTTCATATTTTGCAAAATTTTTTTAAAATGTTTATTTTCAAATTCCAAACCTTTATCTGCGTGAAGTAATTTTGGTTCATGATGATTTTGTGATATAGCTTGTTCTATTATTTTTTTAAATGCTTCTGAAACACTAATTCCATCTTTCTTTTTGAGTTCTAAAGCCCAAGAAAATTTTGAAAACGTATCTATAACAGTTATTATATAAGAATAACCCTTATTTTCATCAGAATAATTTCTCATTATAACTAAATCAGCAGCCCATAAATCATCAATACCTTTAGTAAAAATTCTTCGTTTAGGAAATTTTTTTCTAACTGGTTTATGAAGTTCTTTAGCTAATATCATTTTATCTGTATCATTAAATTTTTTATTGGAAATATTATGTCCAATTGTAGGATTTTTTATAAATTTACTTTTATTTGTGTTACATTTAAAACATTTTGATGAAATTCTCCATCTACCATTAACTGTTTGAATTTTAGTTGTATTAATATTTTTTGTTTGAATTTTACATTTAAGACAAAATATAGTTTCGTTCATTTTTTATATTTATATTGAAAAAAATTTTTTAAATAGAAAATTTTTAAAAAAATTATTGAAAATAAAAAAAATTTATATTTTCTAATATAAATAAGAAATGGAAATGGAAAACTTTAAAGATGCTTTAAATAAAATGAACAATGGATATACATTTATAAAATTTAATGATTTGGAACAAGGAAAACCATACAAAGTAAATAAGTTCATAATGATTCATACAAAGTTTGGAAAAAGAGTAAGTGTTGTATTAAACGATGAATATATGTTAAATTTACCAGAGAGATATAAAAATGAATTTACAGAAAACAAAATAACATGGTATAATACAAGTTCGGAAACAAGATTGAATCTTATTTATAATTGTGAAAAAATGTTAAAGAATGGTAAAACAAGACATGATTTTAATTTTAAATAAAAAATAAATTTACTTTTATAAATGGTATTTATAAAAGTTAAAAAGGGTTGTATTCATTTAAACAAACCTATTCACAATGATGATGGTGATCATCTTTTAGGTCTCTATTCAATAGTTTTGAAAGGCAACAATTTTATTAATATTGAATCAGACTGTTATATAAAAATTAAACAGAATAAAATAAATATAAAAACAGGTAGATATAGTATTGAACAATTGAACAAAGAAATAGAACCACTTATTATATCATTTTCTGATGAAACTAATAGAATTACAATTAAATCTCCTTGTTATTATAATTTAGATGAAAAATTAAAAAAATATTTAGGTTTCGAAAACAGTGAATTTGATTTTTCAATAGTTAGTAGTAAACCAATAATTTATCATCCTAATTCTAATGAAAATTATATAAATATAGAACAAGATTGTAGATTTAGATTAGGTAGAAATGGTGAAATACCAATGGACACAATTTTTAAAGGAATATACACAATAAATGAAATTGAAAATTTATTGAATTGTTACGATTTTCCTAAAATAACTCTTGAATTAATTGATGGTTTTATTAATATTTCAGCCTCAATCGGTCTATGTTTTGATGAATATTTGTCAAAATGTTTAGGTATTGACTATATTGGAGATTTTATAACAGAAGCAAACCCTATAAATAAAACATGGCCTGCTTCATACGAAGTAGCACCAGATATTTTTTATAAAATAATAGGTACAAAGGAAGTAATGATTTATACACAAGGTTTTATAAAAAAGGCATTATTTCTAATGAAAATAGTAAAACAGAATTAAAAGGAAATTATTCAATTAATCATTTAAATAGCTTATTCAATTTGATTATGAAGTTTGAAAATAATGGTGATTACATTAAAATAACAACAAAAGATTATTTTTCATTTGATAAAGATTTAGTTTAGGAGTGATTGATACAATACATACACATTATGGAGAAAATTCATCATTAAATAATAACAACAAAATATTAGAAGTACATTGTAATATAATTGAAGAATCTATTACACATGATATTGATGAGTTATCTCATTATGATGAAGTTTTATTTTTATTTCAATATAATTCTAATAATGCTTTGATTAAACCTCATAAAATGATATATAGACCAGTGAGTAAAAATCGATTTCAAAAAATAGAAATTTATATTTTAGATTTGCAAGGTAATATTGTTAATTTTGATGAAGAATTTATTGGTGTTCTTGATCTAATCAAAAAATAAATATGAAAAGTTTTTTCAAGATAAAATATCTTGAAAAATTAAAGTATGGAACGATTTTTTTTATGAAAGAAGTTCATCAACTATTCCTCTTTCAATATCAAACGTATACACTGAACTAGAAATTAAACAAACATAACAAATTGTGTTCTCAGGTAAATTTTGACTGAAATCTACATTTAAAATTAGTGTACAGTTGGAGATCGCAATTTGACTTTGGTGTCTACTCATGTTAACAACAAAAAATGGTCTCTTTTTAAACATTTGTTTATCTAAATACATTAATGGATTTTCTTCATGTGATTTATAATAGGTTTTTTTATAACTCATATGATCTTCATATGATTGACAACATTTTATGTCATTAAAATCTTGATTTTGCAATTCATTAGGGTATTTTTTTCCATTTACTTTAAAAGAATAATTTACAACATCACAATCATCAAAAAAAGCAGCATTACTATCTTGATTGTCTAATCTGTTTTTTTGAAAAAAAACAACACCAAACAATGGATGTTCATTATTTCGATAATTATTTGATAAATCGAATCTTATCTTTTTTCCAGTAAGATTTCTGACTTCAATACATTGCCATTTTTTAAAAGCTAAAATACATGGATTCTTAATTAATTCATCAACTATTTGAATTTTTGTTATTTCATCATATTCTATTGTTTACATTTGAACTTTTAATTCTAAAATATTAATTTTACCACGTTTTGCTTTAATATTTTTTGTATCTGCTGTAGCTTCAGTGTTTGTTTCTAGAATCAATGCATCATCATCAGTGTTTCTTGTAAAAATTATTTCAAATCTAGCATTGTAAAGAGGACTTTTTATATCTTTCATTGATCCTAAACCAAAGTGTGATAAAGGAATGATGAGCTCAACACTTCCTCCCCCTTCAGATGTAGATTGAAATCCTGAATTTTGTGTAGAACCATTTCCATCAACAGCATAACTCATATAACCTTTTACTGTACTTACTCTTCCGGTATTCTCACTTTCATCTATAATTTTATTATTTAATTTAATTGCAATTTTTTGAAACAAAAATGCTCCAGCATTATCAGATATCATAACATTAGATTTTGCTGGATATTTAGTACCATCTTCTTGTATATATTCAAATGATAAATAAAGTTTTGAATTTTTAATATTCAGAAATTTATCTTTACCATCTACTATAACTATTGTATTTCGGTTAGGTTTATTTAATTCTGTTGTAATTTGAGGTATATAGCTTTCATATTGGCTATTTATTATATAATTATCATATTTATATAAAATATTTTCCATTTCTTATTTATATTACCAAATATATATTTTTTTTTAATAAATGGATAAAGTAAAAGTAAAATTTTTTATTGAAGATGAAAATAAAAAAAAATCTTTATTTGAATTACCTTCACGTGTTTTAATTATAGGACCATCTGGTTGTGGTAAAACAACCTTGTTGTATAATATGATTATAAATTATTGGATTCCATATTTAAATCTATATATTTTTACAAAAAATATTGAGCAACCAGTCTATAAAAAAATAAAAAAAATATTTGATGATATACCTTCTATAAACACACATTTTTCTAATGATGAAATAATATCTGTAGATGATTGTGAACCAAATAGTTAAGTGATTTTTGATGATTTTCTAAAAGAAAAACAAGACATGATAATTGAATATTTTATAAGATCAAGATCAAAGAATATTAGTGTTATTTATTTAACACAAAGTTATACTTCAGTAGATATAAAAACAATAAGAAATAATTTGAATGTTTTAATTGTTTTTAATCAATCAAATTATTATATTGAAAAAATATGGTCCGATTTGATTAGTGAAGATGTAGCTTTAGAAAAATTTAAAGAAATTAATAGAACTTATTGTAAAAAATATGATAAAAAAAGTAAAATAAAAACATATGGTTTCATAACAATAGACTTGATAAAATATTTAATCTATGACAATAAAGGTAATACGATTTTATATATCGATGAATGCTTATGTTTTATTTTAATTTTGTATAATAAATGGATATTAAACAAATTCAAAAAGAATTAAAAAAAAAAATTAAAAAAAATGTTACATTTGAAGATCAAACACAAAACAATTCCAAGGTAGGAAATAATTTGAAAAACACATCTGATGTAAAGATTCAGACAATAATTAATACTAAAAAAAAATTACAAAATAGGTTTAATAATAAATTTTTTAATCCTAATGAAAAAGCGATTGTTATTACAAAAAAAGATGATGAAGATGAAGATGAAGATAATATTAAAAAAGAAAAAAAACAACATAAATCTACAGATGTAAATAAAATAATTAATCTTCAAAAAAATTTACAGGATAGATTTAGAAATACAGTTGTAAAACAAAAACATGTAATTGAAGAACAAGAAAAAAAGTTTGGACCAATAATAAACGCATTAAGAAATGTTAATACAACAATGAATGAAGTTAAAGATGTTGTTATTAAACTGAAGGAAATATTCAAAAATTAAATAAACCATATTATTATCAACCTAGAAATCAATTTTGATAAAGATGATATAATTTTAAATGGAAATAGATATAAAGGAATTCCAGGTTTGTGGAGATTATTAACTCATCAAATTAGTACCAATCCAGAATTTTATACAGATGATGATTTTAATATTTATAAAAATATATTAATTGAAACTAATTCTATATATCAAAACAATGATCCTTCGACGAAAAGAGCTAAATCAAGTCGTGGTGAAAAATATAATAATATGATTTGTCATATTTGGAGAGAAATGAATGGAATTACTGAAGAAACTACGGATAATAAAAAAAATAATAAAAAAATTAATAAAAAGAAACAAAATAATGAAGATAATGAAATTAATGAAAAGATAGAAAATAATGAAATATTAGCTGAAAATAATGAAATATTAGCTGAAGATGATCAAATAGGGGAGGGTTTAAAGAAATACACAGAAAATCCTATTGAATATCGTTATATTAGTAATGTAAACCAAGTGATAGATAATTTACAGTTTATTTCTGCAGAGGAAAGAGCTGGAAATAATAATTTTAAAAACGAAAAACTTGGTATTCTTCATTTGTTTAAAATAATTATGGAAAACCTTCTTGATACTCCTGAAGATATTGAATATTTACTAAAATATGTAACTTGTTTACCAAAGGAAGTGAAAATATCAAAAGAAAAATAATTAAACGTATACATTATATATCAGTTGAAGAAAGTATAGGAAATAATATTTACCATGATGAAAAATTTGATATTCTTAATATTTGTATTAGAGAAATGGAAAAATTAATTGATATACCTATTAAAGGTGCAGATTATTTATCATCATATGTTTCATGTTTACCAAAAAAAATTATTACAGGTTCAGGAATTGTTAATTTTCTTTTGAATTGTTCAAGTTTACCTCAAATACATTGGCCTGGTTATAATTATTTAGGACCGGGAACAAAGTTAGAAAAAAATAAAAAACCTAAAAACAAATTAGATGAAGCTGCGAGAGAACATGATTATTTTTATGAAGATAATAAAGATACTAAAACAAGACATATTGCTGATAAAATTTTAGAACAAAAAGCAATGGAAAGATTTTATGATCCTCATAGTTCTATAGGTGAAAAAAACTGCAGCCATTTTTACAGCAAATGTAATGAATGTTAAAAGACGATTTGGAATGAATTTAATTTAATTTAATTTAATTTAATTTTTGTATTATAAATGAATCTAAATTTAAATAAAAAACAATTTAATAAAATATTGGAAGCTCATAATAGTAAGAAAGATGTATCAATTCTAATTGAAAATAATCAAATTGATAGTGGAAAACATAAATTTATTCTTGAGCCAGAACAAATAAGAAAATTAAAAAACGCTAAAAAAAATAATACCAGATCAAGATTAGAACTTAAGCATGTTCAAATTAAAAAAGGTGGATTTTTACCAATAGCTATTGCTGTGGTCGAAGGTGTAAGTGCTTTGGCTGCAGGTGCAAGTGCACTTTATACTGCAGTAACTGATGCTAAACATAAAAAAAAAATGGAACAAGAAACAATTCGACATAATAAAGAGATGGAAAAAATTAGATCACAAGGTTCTGGCTTGAAAAAAAAAAAAAAAAATATTGAAAAAATGAATAAATTTGAAATAAAAACATTTAGAAATAATATTGAAAAATTTGAAGGTATTTATACACGCTTTTGGATTAAAGAAAATAATGTAAAAATTGGTCCATTAAGTAATATAGATATAAATTATTTTGGAAATAAAATAAAAAATTATAGAGGGTGTTTTATGTTAAATGAATTACCTACAACACCATGGGAAAATGAATGTGGAGTATTTAATTTAAATGATTCTACTCA
The DNA here is from genome assembly GCA_008086715.1 of Sitobion miscanthi. Taxonomy (NCBI): domain Eukaryota; kingdom Metazoa; phylum Arthropoda; class Insecta; order Hemiptera; family Aphididae; genus Sitobion; species Sitobion miscanthi. The sequence goes on from CM017798.1 coordinate 9,254,403, forward strand.
AAATGGTTCTCATTGGGTTGCATGGAAAAAAATAAACAATACATTTAAAATATATTTTGACCCATTTGGTCATATAGTTGGTGAGCCACCAAAAGAACTTTTAAAATATTTAGGTAAAGATAATCTTTTTTGTACTGTTTCCCAATTTCAATACTATAATGATCCACCTATATGTGGTCATTTATGTTTAGAATTTATTGAAAATTATAAAAAATTTATTTAAATATCATAATTTTTTTAATAGAAATATTTCTATTAAAAAATAACGAGTTAACAAGTCGTTTTTTTACGTTAACGAGTTGTTTTTTTACGTTAACGAGTTGTTTTTTTACGTTAACGAGTTGTTTTTTACGTTAACAAGTCGTTTTTTTTTTTTACGTTAACGAGTTGTTGATGTACTCATATGTATGTTTTAATAATTCGATGTTAAAAAAAATATATTTCTATTATAATAAATAATAGAAATGGTAAATAAAAAATTGGAATTACTTTTAAAGTTGATTGAACAACAACAACATAAAATATTACATATCATTAATATGATTAATGAATACAATAACACTGACAGCGACAATGATAGTGATGATGATGATAGTGATGATGATGATGTTAAGAATTAAATTTAAAAACATAAATAATAATTATTTTTTAAACATATAATACTTACGAAGTATTATATATTTATATATTTACAGTGTTGTATAATATTAATAATTATAATAATAATAATAATATATATATCAACGTTAGACTGATTATTTTTTAACATCCTGTTGTAGAATGTTATCTGCTGACTACTATACAGTGTGAATATAATACTTCGTAAGTATTATATATTAGAGTATACACCGTGATACAATTATACTAGCTTAATACTATTTAAATAGTGTTTGCTATACCATTATACATGTCCGAGTGTCGTGGCGCGGTTGGTTAAGGCGTGTGCTTTGAGACTGAACATACTAGGTTCGATTCTGACTGGGGGAGTGTAGCGCTGCGCTCTTTCATATGAATTGTTTCTACTGTGTTTGTTCTCATAGTAGGATTTGAAATTGGGTGGGGGGCATTATAAAGCCGGTAATCGTAGCGCTTCGGGCGATTGGTGATTTACATGCGAATGTAATAGTCACGTGGTGCGGCCTACGTTATCACCTTGATTTGTATCTACCTCAGTCTTGTTCAAAGGCTGACGTATATAATGTCCACCTCTGACTTCAAATTCTATAAATAAATACATGTCTAACCCCGCACCACAATGCTTTGGCAAAAAAAAAATAATAAAAATAAAAATATCTCTGTTGTACAGATAACTAGTTAAAAAAAATAAAATAAAAAAATAAAAATAGTGAGAGGTGGCCACCATTTCTGGATGTCTGTACAACACAGATATTTTGCAAATTTTTTGTATTTTTTTATTAATAACGAGTTCGTATAATTCGACAGAGTTAAATATTACAAGTCCTATATTTCATTTATTATTTGATATTTTCAAGTCGGAACAACACAGATATGTTTTATATGCTTATCTACACTACATATTAAAAGTTTACCCCCTGCTTCATATTTTTCATTTAAGTATAACTTTGTTGCTATTTATGTTAGAATGTTCATTTTTACATTAAACATTTTTGATTTTAATTCTTTATAAGTCCCCCTCATAGTATCATAGTGTAAAATCGTTTTCAAAGATTTTTGGTTTTAATAACGTGTGCCCCATTTGGGTGAGCGTTAAATATCAAACATTTTTTAATAAAACAATTCTATTAAAAATTAAATTAATAATATAGTTATATTCTAAACATTTTGCTTTCAGTGTCTGTACCTCCCATACCAAGGCTACATATTTTAATATTTCCTAAATCTTGAACAACACAAATATCATGAAGATATTTGAAAAAATAAGTACCGGTTGTATTTATTAAATCATTAGCAATTTTACAAATTTCAAGCCATGTTGGTGATTCTAGTATTTTAGAAGCATAAGGCTTTCCATTTCCAGAAATATTGTGTCCATGATCGACAATTAAAATATTTCCTCTAATTGGAATTTTATTTAGATTATATTTCATAATTTTAATATTTTTATTATTATTAGTATTATAGTATTCATATTTACAAAACTTAACAAAGATTTCATTATTTAATATTGAGTTTTCTATTTCGTTTTGCATTTCATTTTCTTGTAATTTATTAAAATCTTTGATAGTTGTTTCCATTATTTTATTATACATTTCATTTCCTTTAACTCAGGTATTCAATTTCTTTTTAATACATTTTTGCATTTCGATTTTTATTTTTAATATAACAATTATATTAAAAAATATTTTAATTATTATTGCATTTCATATGTTTTGCGAAAAATATTTTTTTAATTATTAATATAATAAGTTTTGCGAAAAATATTTTAATTATTATTGTATTTAGATTTTCTGATCTTTTTACACATTGTTTTCTTTGTGATCTTTTATTGATATAATATGGACTGCGCCAGGAATGGTACATCTATACTACTAATGATAAAGGTCTCCTTGCATCCTACAAAGTGTCTCTTTTAGTTGCGAAGTGTGGAAAACCACACACTATCGGCGAAACACTTATTTTACCTGCTGTAGAAGCAATATTAAAATCAATGACAAATTTAAATGTAACTGACATAACTTCATCTATTGCTATCAGTAATAATACTGTGTCCAGGCGAATCGATGAAATGGCGTATGATGTTGAAATAAAATTGTGTGATATTTTAAAAATTACAACATTTTCACTACAACTTGATGAATCCACTTTACGAGATAATGAAGCCCTGTTACTTGCGTACGTGCGATATGTAAACATCGACCAAAAAATAACGGAAGAACTACTATTTGCAAAATCATTAATCACGGATACTAAAGGATTAACCATATTTAATGTAGTAAATAATTTTTTCATAGAAAAGGGTATTCCTATTAAAAATTGTATAGCTTGTGCCACTGATGGAGCGCCTGCAATGATTGGACGTCAACGTGGTTTTATTGCTCATTTAAAAAATGCAGTCCCTAGGATTTTAACAGTTCATTGTGTCATTCATCGTCAACATTTAGTAGCTAAAAATTTAAGTAATGAATTGTTTGATACCATGCGTTTTGTCATAAATGCTGTTAATAAAATCAAAGCTAAATCATTGAATGACCGTTTGTTTCGACAATTATGCCACGAAAATGATGAAGACTTTGAACGCCTTGTTCTACACACCGAAGTTAGGTGGCTATCAAAAGGAAATTGTTTGACACGCTTTTATAATTTATTTCAAACTTTACTAGAATTTCTGCAGCCACTTGATAAACAACTTTACGATGAATTACATAAAAGAGAGACGAATATCGCATACCTAGCAGATATTTTTGAAAAACTTAATGAAGTCAATAAAAATTTGCAAGGTGATAAAATTAATTTTATAAAATCTAAGTCCATTATTAGTGCATTTATTTCAAAATTAAGTCTTTTTAAAGAAAAGATTAGTCGTCGTGAATTTAATAATTTTTCTAACTTATCAAGATCACAACAAATTTTAGATTCTGACTTAGAAATATACTGTGCACACCTTGAATCCCTTAAAGATAATATGAGTACTAGATTTAAGGATATCAACGACCTGATTATACCAGAATGGGTATTGAATCCATTTTTAGCAGATATACAAAATGTCCAACCATTAATTCAAGAAGAACTACTCGAAGTGAAGCACAATGAAGAAGCTAAAATCGATTTTAAACATAATGGATACGAGTTGTTTTGGCTCAAACAAAAAACTATGTACCCTCAACTTTGGAAAGAAGTGGAATTACTAATTATGGCTTTTCCGTCGACATACCTGGTCGAAAAAGGCTTTAGTGCGGTTCAACAACTTTTGACCAAATCAAGAAATAAATTAGAAATATGTGAAAGAGGAGATTTAAGACTAATGCTGACATCTATTGAGCCAGATATCATTTCGTTAGCAGGAAAACATCAACCTCAGGGCAGTCATTAGTCAAATAAGCATTTTTTTGTATTATAATTTTATATTAGCGAATTCGAATCAAATTATATAATTTTTAATTATTGGTAGGTATTTAAATTTAAAATTAATTAAATTGTAGCGTTAAAATGTTAAATGATATTTTGTCTTAAATTAAATAGCTTATTAAAAAATAAAACGTTTATCATTTTAAAAAATTGATTGGGGGGGGGGGGGCGGTGTGAGATTTTTAAAATCTAAAAGGGGCGTTGAGTAAAAAAAGGTTGGGAATCACTGATCTACAACATAATATCATGTCAAACACTTTATCACCTAATCTATTACGCCTAGGTGTTAGGACTTGAATTGCCTTACTAAACAATCTCTCGACTGGTGCTGAGAATGGAATCGTGGTATTGTATTTTAGGAATACCTCTTTCTTTCATCAATTTTCTTTTCTGTACTACAGATATTCCCATAAAATTCATTGTCACTACTATCAGAATCTATTTCTACAACAACAGACTTCATACATTGTTCAGAAGTGGCAGCTACAACACTACACTCGTTTAAAAATAGTGTATTACAAATATTCATAAACCTAACTGGTACCCAACTGAGTTTAAATTTAGGATGACTTATGGACGAAATAATGAAACTTTTACTTTCCGGACTACTTAAATCAAATAAATAACTAAATCTAGTTTCTATGGCTTTTATAATTGTAAGACTTAATGGCTTACAATGTTTTTGATTTTGAAATGCTATTAATAATCTCCTTAGTACTAAAATAGTTGGTGCTACATAGCCCAAAAAACTCCTATTTCCCCCTTGTAATTTGTCCAACGATATAGCTAAGGATTCCATGATTTTGCAATGTTCATCTAAAAATACCCATTCATTTAATTTTAATTTAGTCAAATGTAAATCATCAAATAACTTAATAATTTGAGATTTGTGTTTTAAGATTTTCAGTGATGCATCATACAAAGAATTCCAGCGCGTTATAACTGGTACTGGAAATTTACAACCACACATTTCAAATACTTTATCTGAAGCAACAGAACTTCTACTGATTAAATTCCAACAACTATGCAATTTTTTAAAAGTTGATTCAGAAAGTTGTAAATAGTTAGTATCTGTGATTTTAGCAATATCTGTGGTTACAATCAAATTTAATGTGTGTGCACAACATTTTAAATGTTGTGGTAAATAAAAAGAATGATCTGTATCATGTAAATCAAGTTGCTCTTGCTCCAAATTAATAAAAAGTTTCTCTACATCCATTATTTCCATACTATCTATTTCTAAATCAGAATTATCAGAATCTGAACTATTTTCATTTAAGTCACCAACTTCTGAAGTTGACTGAACTGATGAGCCTATCGAAAATGTTCTAAAACTATTTCCAAAGTTACTAGCGTTGTCAGTCACTGTATGAGTAATTTTCGAATAATGGATTCCATAATTTTGTGTTATTTCTGTCATGACTTCAGCTATATTTAAGTAGTTGTGACTTCCTTTGATACGTTTAAAGCCTAAGACATACGATTTACGTTGATATGTCTCAGAATCAATCAAATGACAAGTCATTCCTAAAAATAACAACATTAATTAATTCATTTCTATCTAAATTAATAAGTTTAAATTATAGTATAAAATATTATTGTTGAAAACTGACAGATAAATGATAACAAGTAATGTCATGAAAAATAACTGATCATAAATCACAATTATTTAAAAAATATAGAAGGTTTAATAAATTAATAATTTATTAGGTAGGTAAGTACTAATCAAATTACAGTAGAAACTTTATTCAACAAAACTTTAAATAACTTATTTTTATGGAACCATACATTTTAAACTATAAATATTTCTATAAATCTATTTAACAATTTAATATCTCATAATTTTAGTAATTATTGTTATTATACAAAATTATTCATGTAATAAATATTTAAGAGGCTGTCAGCACACTATTTGTTTTCTCTATTTGGACCACGCGCAACATAAGCAAAACGCATTTACGTAGAAGCATTTTTTCTATGTTTCTAAGTAATCTTAAAGTAAAATCACCCATTACAAAAAATATAAAGAATAATATTTTTGAAGGAATGACATATCAATATTACATTTTATTGTTAATTGACTTTGTATTCCACTTTAAAAATAAACAAAAAAAAATGTTGTAAATTTAAATTATGTTATTATTATTATTATTATTTATTATAATCAACGCCGGACAACTTTTATGTATAAATTGTTTTGAGACAATATTTAGGCAAATCAATTTATCTTTTCCTCAAAAATATTATTCTCTATCTTTTTTGTTATGAGCTATTTTACTCTAAGATTTTAGATTACTTAAAAACATAGAAAAATTTATTCTACTTATCTGCGATTTGTCGATGCTGAGAGTGGGCCAGAGAGAAAACAAATTGTACGCTGACATCCTCTTAATGTAACATATTTTTATTATTTATTTAATTATTTACATTAATTTCAAAAAATGTATTTTTATGTTAAAGATACTTTATTAAGTTATGAGAACATTTATAAATAACATATTTTTCTAAGAAAACTTCAAGTTTGTTAAATAAAGGTTTGACTTCATATTGCAAAACTTAAATAAATATCATACATACCCATGTAACTTTTATTATTCCCACTCCAAATATCAGCTGTTGTGCAGATATAATTTTGTTTATCAATCAAATCAGTTAGCATTAATACATAGGCATTGTAATTTGATGTCAACTGTTTTAACATTTGTTTTCTATTTGGCAGAATTGTTTCATCGTTTGATTGTGTTAGTCCCAGAATCAATTTGCGAAAAGTTGGTTTTTCACAAGTTATAATTGGACGCATCTCACTTACGATATACTCAAAAACCAAATCATTAACCTGTTAATAAAAATGTTACAATGTAAATCACGTTAGGTAATTAAAAAAATGTTATTTTATTAATTGTGTACCTACTAATATAAATTATAATGTATTAATGTATGATGTTTAATGTTTATGTTAAAATTCAAGGGCCAATGATGCATAATATGCACTGTATATAGTGTTTCTTCTTATCATATATTTAACTTTTATTTGTACCAATATAATCTGGCACTTGGTTTGCATATATAAAATATAGACTCCTACGTTATAAAATAAAAATTGATAGATTGAAGGAAAGTAGCGTAGCTCCCCACTTTTTTGACAAATGTTAATAAAGGGGTAGGTACCCACTATTTTTTTTTACTTTAACACTAAAAAAATATGGTTAAAAATACAAATTATGTAGATATAATTAAATTTTAGGTTAACTTATACAAATTAATAATAGGAACTTTTCAAAAAAAAAAATCTCAAGGTTGAAAGGATTACTAGTTGCCTGGCCCTATGTTGCCTGCCTATCTATTACAGTTAATTTTTTTAGGTAGGTAATTTAATTAATATTATATATTTACCTTTTGCTTAGAAATTGTTTTTGAATGATTATTCAATAATATAGTTTGCTTGGTATTGGTGTATTTATCTTTATCTATAAGATAATTTTTCCTGGATTCTTCAACTTTAGACATTATTGAAGCATGTTTATACTAAAATAGGTACAAAATATTAATATTGTAGTAAATGTGACTTGTAAATTGTAATTATAATTTAAAAATAAATAGCTGATCCTAAAATATATAGATAACTAGAATTTTATCTAGATGAAGATAAAGATAACTGAGTAGAAATTTATCTAGATAAGATAAAAGATAAATTATTTTTATCTAGATAACTTATCTAGATAAATTTATCTAGATATTTCCCAACACTGTCAACAAATTAAAATAAATTATGGTTATACATCAACTACAAACATTAGTTTGTGATTATTATGTCAAGTTTACACTAATTAATAAATAAAACATTTTTTTAGAATGATCGGTATATTAAGTTTATTTAAAATTAAATAATTGAATAATAAAGTGGACAAAAAACTTTTGTTTAGAATGTTTATTTATTTGCATGTGTCTATCATCAAATTATTTTTTAAACATTAACATAATAAATACAATACTACATACTATAAAATATAATCTTAATTTAATTCTAACAGATTGTACTCAACTCCTGTAACTGATAATTAAGATTTTGTATCTGTATATTAAAATTATTTATACTTTCCCAATAGTCGGTATATCTAGAGAGATAAAATCCAAGGATCTTTTCTTTCTCTTCTTTTAAAAAAAGCAATTTTTCTTTTAATACAAATTGATGTATATAATATTCGTTAATATAAGTTACATTGAGAGGAAGAGAAGCACTTATTCTGGCTAAAAACAATTGATATTTTATATATTTTTATTCTGTTTAAGTCTCCATCTTCTCATGATATGGTCTTTTTCGTCTGATTCTGTATAACTTGTAATCATTTGTTTATAATAGTCTATTTCATATAAAATATTATTGCAAGAATTCATTACACACCATTGCTCTAAATTTAATGTAATATTTTTTTTCGTTAACTTACACTCTAATAACACAATAATTGAAATTTGTTTGCTGATTAATAATCCAACCGTAACACTTTTCTTACCAAATGGACGTATGTCAAATACCGATTTTGACACAATTACCGGAAGACCCATAACGAATTAAAGTTCTTTTCTTTTTAATAACTAAAACACCTTTCAAACTATAAACGTAATTATTTTTTTAAAATTTGATATATTATAACTGATGAGGGATATACTTTAAACTGAAAGCATTTTTACTTTGTGAGCGTATTATATACTAAACCTGAAAAAAAATGCAAAAATGTGGACGTATAACTTATTCGGCTACTGCATGTAGTGAAGGGGAGAATTACATATACTTACCTTTTATCTGAAAACATTTAAATTATCACTACACGCACTAACCCACTAGGCTATGCGTCCACGAGATATTACATCAAATATTAACACATATAAGTTGTTTTTAAAAAAATCAGCATTTATTTTTATTTACTATAACATAATATAATAAAAACATGCTTAGCAAACAGTATAGCATGACCCAGTTTCGCAATTACAAATGTGTTCGGTTTTACAATATTTACTTAATATGTTTTGAACATACTTATTACCCTTCATTAATAATACGTATAAACATCTTGGACTGAATCTGCAATGTTCAATCCATCTAGCCTTTCCCAATTATGAAGAATAAGTCCACAACAATAGCATTCCACGACATCATCCACTCCTGAATATTTTAAGCCACATTCGGACAATGTATATTTATTTTGAGAGGTATTTAACGAGAATAATTTGAATGTTTTTAATCTTGATGAAAACGAAGAAAATTCTGGATGAACCGCGGTCGGATTACTTCGTATACGATAAACTAATGATTGGAAATCATTTGAGCATTTTTGAAAATTCATTTTTGAAAAAATTAAATAACTTATGAAACAATTTAAAACTTTGAGAAAATAAAGTAAAATGAGACACAACTTGACTAAACGGCGGATCATTAGTGACTGAATATGAAAAAAAAATGATTAGCTTATAACTTAAAAGTATTTAAATTTGAAAAAAATATAGACATTCATTAATTAGTTAAATTACAGTGAAACCAACATAAATAAAAAAAAAAAGAATATAGTAAATATTATTACAGTTTTATAATAAGGTTTGTTGGAAAAAATAAAATTTTATGTGTACACGGTAAATATTTTTGAGTAAGCGGCAAAACCGATTTCGAGTGTGCCAACTCCCTGTAATTTTAAAATAGGGTAAATATTTTGTGTAAGGCGGGAATTCGTGGACAAAAAATGTGAAATCTCCCTGTAAAATGCTATACGGTAAATATTTTTGTGTGAGCTGCAAATAGGTGGGCAACGAGTGTGAAATCTCCCCGTGATTTGTGTCACGGTAAAATCATTGTGTTGAAGCCCGGTATCCTCCCTTGAACGTTGCGAAATTACCGCGGTGAAAAAAAGAAAAGACTGTGAACATACAAATGTATACTACTTAATCAATACATTGATTTTTATGAATATTGTATTCTAGATCTTCATCGCTGTCATAGGTAATACTATTATTTGCTTCACTACTGATTTGACCATACTCGTAGTAGTCCAAAACACTAGAGCCAATTGAATGATCATCATCACTCATACTGTTTAAATCTATTGGCTGTTGATAAAAACATGACAACATTATTGAAAGTATACACTATTTATAAATACAAAAGTTATAATATTATTATTTATGTTTTACTATAATTTATTACTGAAGTGTTTACTTACATTATTGTTTTCCATGTATTATACTTTATTTTGTAACAATATTATAAACAACGAAACAAAATATTACTATGGATATTATAATAAAAAAACAATAATAATATTAATTATTGATATTGTAAAACTGATTGTATGTTATCAGTATAACAATAATAATATTAAAATCTAATAGATACGACCTTATTCGTCGATTCTATTATTGTGTCAATTCGTCATATCTAAACATACGATGGTTTTTGTTGGAAATAGATATTTCGGGAAATTATAAAAATAATTAATATCTAATCTCTTTGGAACACTGGACATACGACCTTTTTCATGGAAAATATAGAAAAATATTTTTATCAGATGATGGTTATATCTCAATACTAGCTTTAAGTGAAACTTGGGGCCTATTGTACTCGCTGAGAGTAGGTACAGATTTTGGAGTAAAAAACGCGACAGTTGTAAAACGAAAATTTAGGATTTGTGAGGAGAATTGGTGATATGGATTGGAGATAAGGCTTTACGTTTCGGCGGGAATGTTTAAAAGTTAGAGTGTCTAGCAAACCGTCACAAGCGTTGTAAATTGATAGGCGGATACGATCTCCTGTTGTTAAAAAGTGTAGAGTCGATAGGTGTATTCGATTATCAAGCAATCAGTCATCAAATAACATAGGTAGGTAATCCGTCTGCGTCGAATCGCGAACATAATGAGAAGCGTATATCCCCAGGTATGCAATCCACATGCGGTAGATTGCCGACCACGTTGGTAGCGTAGGTAACCGAAGGATGGAAAATATAGTTAAACCCCCCCCCCCCGTGTTATTTGTAAGTGAGTACTAATTTTGGAGACACATTCGAATTATAAATGTCGTAGCACTTATATGGAAGGTGATTTCTGATAATTTGACAGTCTCATTTCGAATGCAGGAACGTTTGAAAGTCGAGTTTCAGTATCTAGAAATCTCCTATGGCCCATGAAAACCGGTAATTTAATGATACTTTCCCCCAGCGTATGTCCAGTGCTTTTTTGTATGTGTAAGAAAATGTAAATTCGAAAACCTGCGTTTTTGAGTGTCTAGTAAGTCAGTCATCATCCGTCTAAGACGGAACCAAAATAAGCAATCAGCCTGTGTAGGTTAGAGTGGTATGTTCCGTCGTATGTCTGGTGCTTTTTCTTATGTAAAAAGTGTAAAGTCGAAAACCATGTTGGAATGTCTCAATCAAAATCGATTAACTTTCAAGTTCACCACCTAGGTACGCAATCCGAATTCGTCGGATACTCGGATCGCGGACAATGTGTACGACAAATAAGGTAGGTAATCCACCTGTGGTGGATTGCAGACCCAACGTCAAGCGGCTATAAGTGAAAACCCTAAACACAACTTACGAAATAATTAACGAAAAATACAAACAAACAATTATAATATGTATTTATTGTATGATATATAACAATGAAAATTTTGAGAAATGTGCAATTATAATTCCTAATTTAGATACATAATATTATATTAACCAATACAATATATATAAACATGCATCTGTAGTGTATATATATATTGCTATCCTGCGGTAGATTGCAAACCCGACGTCTAGCGGCTATAAGTGAAGAGAAAAACTAACCCAATCACACAACATTTGAAATAATTTATGAAAAACAAAACAAATATAATATGTATTTATTGTATGATATAATATAACAATGACATTTTGTATTACTATATGTGTTAAATTCCTAATATTTTAAATAACATATAGGTACATAATACATATATAATATACAGCCATATAATGTAATATCAACCAATAAATATTAACCTGTACCTGTAAAGTGTATATTATATTATGTTTTTGAAAAATAACGTGAAAATAAAATCGAAAAAAAAATGCAAAAAAGTCAAATTACGGGCGGCCGTGTTTTCATATATGGCAGTGACGGTTGCCGTCCGAAGAGCGTAATGACAGAATCAAACTCAGACCTACCCTATCAACCTACATTTTGGGGGACCTACGCCTAAACAACCGAGCCACAATTTGTGTTGCCATCAACGATCAAAACTTCAACACTTAAACTATATTTTCTACAGAGTGACGTAAACCGATATATTCGATATACATCGATGTAATCGTATATAATTCGATGTATCTACACACTGTTTAAACTTTAATTGTAATTTATTCAATCATCTGACCTTTGTTATTATTATTACATTATTATAATGTATGTTTGAATAATACATTTATTTAAATTAAACCACAAAATTGTGTTTACGTCAAGCAATATACCTACGTTATTAAGGACCAAACAATATGTCAACAATAATATAATGCAATATTAAATGAATCAAAAACAAAACAACAAAATCGTGCACTTGTGCGTTGGGACGATGACCGACTGACATTTTGTGAACATGAATTTTAAAGTGTACAAACTGAATTTGCGTAAAAAATAAGCCACGGGTTTCAAAAGAAAACTTAACAAATAGAGCACAAACGGCAGTTGAAAAGATGAAACGAATCGAGAAAAACCAAAAAAGCAATAATAATGACCGACGATTGTGATAGTTATGGACCGCACATCAGCGGCTTTTAAAACAAACGAACTATAATATTAATTATATAATAGAAGAGTGGCGGGGAGGAGAAAATGTCGAAAAACAGCGTAAAAAGCGTAATATTTTTCGAAAAAATGTTTATTTTCGAAACATTTGAAAACCAACCGACCGCCGCCGCGGCGAAGGTACGCGATTGGACGCGCAAGGAATCGACGGGAATGGGTCGCGGGTCGTGCGGACTGTAGAAACGGAGCGGTGTTTAATTTTTTACGCCACGGTTTCATTACAGCCGGCGTTTTCCGTTCCATGGTTCAACTATAGTCAGCCTTTCTTCATTTTATAGAATAGGACTAGCTCTCCGAGCGTCGATGGGGGAGACCCCCAGATCCCCCGGTGTTTGCCCTAAGTGTTGTCGATGTCGGGAGCCGCAGTGGTTTTGTGGTACAGTCGTCAACTCGAGCCGACACGGTGTATGGGTGATACGGAGGTCTAGTGATATGGATCTTCTCTGATTGAAATTAGTGATAAGGCTTTTTTTGGATTAACGATAAGAATTATGGATTTCTGATAAGGATTTTGGATTAATGATAATAAGGTGGATTTGTGATAAGAATGTTGGATTTGTGATAATGGTGGATTAGTTAACCGGATAGCTGTAAAAGTTTTTTACTGCCGTCGAAAACGCCAAATCAAGTAAAAGAATACAAATATTTTGGACGGTCGAACTATTCATAAAGCCGCTTTGATTTATTTGGGGACTAGCAAGTCAGTTACCTACCTCGACGTTGGACGTAGTCACCCTGGTAGGTAATGCGTTTTTTTTGGATAGCGGACAACGTGTGACTTCTATGTCACGGCAACAGATATGTAACGTTCATTACTGCTGTGAAAACGCAAATTAAGTAATAAATTACATGAAAAAAAATGTAAAACATTTCGGGCGTCCATGCAAATCATATAGCCACCGTATTTCTTTGGGTATCTAGCAGGTCAGTCAGATAATGTGCGGCGGCCGGGTCACTTTATTAGGTTCTATGTCTCGGCAACAGGTATGCAGCGTTCATGAATGTCACCGAAACGCAAAATTAAGTAATAAATTACGTGAAAAAAATGTAAAAAATTTCGGGCGTCCATTCAAATCATATAGTCGCTGTTTTTTTTTTGGGTGTCAAGCAGGTCAGTCACCTCGAATGACGTTCGCGAAGTATTAAGAGAATGTCAGCGTGAAAGTAGAACGTATACAACACTCAAGAGATGGAGTTGTTCGCCGTATCGCCGCCGTCGCGACAGCTTGTAACCACGCCCATTTCGTCTGCGACGTAGTCGCTTGTATTAAGCCGATCCAACACTATGTGTGAAACGTTGGCTCCAACATTGGCGTGCAAACGTTGGCTGAACATTGGAACCAATGACTGACAGATGCAGCTACACGTTGTGACCAACGTTGGATCGAGTGTCATGTTGGAATGTTGGATTCAGTATACTCTCTACAGTTCGGTGTGAAATAGAAAAAAAATGGACGACGTGTTTTCATCTTGTAGTCAATTATTAATTGCGAAAAAAACAGAAAAAAAAAACGTGAAAGAAGGTGGTGGATGACGTCGTTAAACAGAAGTAGAGAACGGTAAATAATAAAGTTGATTCTAAAATTGATATTTCTATTTATTTTATGCAGTGTTTGTTATGAAATCGTATAAATTAAATTTACTAGATATAATGCCTCAGATATGCTTTTGGCTCTACGGGCAGAACCTCTATCGGGGGAATTCCAAAACTTCTGTCGAATATCGAATGTCGAATTTATTCTTACTAAAATTGGACCGAAAATCAGCAAACAAGACACTAACATGCGGAAGGCAATACTGATCCAAGAGCGTTTGGCACTCTCCGATTTCTGGCTACAGGTGATAGCTTTGTAAGCTTGGAATACCTATTTAAAATATCACATCAATCAATAGGCCGCATCGTACCGGAAGTTTACCTAGCTATTATTGATGCACTAAAAGATGAAATAAAAGTAAGTACCTAATTAAATTAATATTATGATATTAATAAATAAATTTAACACATTAATCTGTTTTTATGTATTTATAATTTATTTAATGCATTTTACATTACAATATTGTGCACAGGAAATACATAGTTATTTATTATATTTTTCTCCTGTCTGGTTACCATCTATAAATTGCTCAGAATTTGAATAAAATTCAAGGACAGTACCTGATTGTGTTTGTGGGGCACTTACGTTTTGTTGTTGTGATAGGGATGGTTGTATATACGCATGACTAGCAGTGAGATGTGGTGTGTATGATGTTCCAGGAGACTGTTCATACGGAGAAGGCGAATGAGAAAATGCATGTGTTGAATATGTCGATCCAGGAGAAATACAACTTTCCAGCGATAAACAGGGAGATGAAACAGTATTAATAGTTCTGGGAAAATGACCTTGTGTTTTTGAATCCATTTCCTGGATAAGTGCTTCAAAAACCATGTTATCAATTTTATGTTCCAGTAGTAGACGATTCCGGGGAGATAGTTGACGAAGTTTCTCGGCTAATAGCTGTGCATATAAGTCAGGGCCATCTTTATTTTGCTGTGAATTTGGCTTCTTAACCAAACTCTGAAAAACATCACTTGCTTGTTTCAACTTACTAAGCTTACTAATTGGCTATTATCAACACTTCTTTGTTTTCTCTTCATTAATGGACTTTGTGGGATTGAGAACATATTCCTATTTTCTTAAATGTTTTCTCTCCTTACATTTTGAATTCTATTGTCTCCAAGTGAAGAAGCTTCTAAACCATCTTCTTCAACATTAATATGATCTAAATCTCCTTCGTTTTGCATGAGATCCTCTGTTTCATAAATATTTCCATCAGCAACATCCTAAAAGTAACATCATTTTTATTTGAAAATTTAAAAATTCTATGCTATTTAATACAAAAATTGTTACAGATTTTTAATTTAATCCTTCTAAAACTAAAAACTTCTATAATTTAATAATAGCTGTGGTTTATTATGATATGTTAAAATACAGTGATTCAAAAATAGGTTCCATTTTATGTGAAGTATAAATATTTGTATTTTACAGCTGCTAAAATCACAGGAAGATTGGAAAACAATAGCAAATGGGTTTCAACGGGATTGGAATTTTCCACATTGTGTAGGAGCAGTTTATGGAAATTATATACTATTGCAAGCTCCATTTAACAGTGAATCTGAGTTTTTCAACTGCACGAAGTCATTCAGCATTATACTCATAGCATTTGTTAATTCAGAATATTGTTTATATTTGTTGATGTTGGTGCGCAAGGAAGAATGAACAATGCGGGTGTGTATGCTACCACGAATGTTTATCGCAAAATAATTCGTAATGAACTTCTCCTTCCACCACCTGAGCCCTTATTAGGACGACTAAAGAAGGTTCCATATGTTTTTATAGGCGACGATGCATTTCCCATGAGTAATACTCTTCTAAAACCTTACGAAGGAAATCATCAAAAAGGTAGTTTAGAACGAATTTTCAATTATCGATTGTGTCGTGCACGTAGAGTTGTAGAAAACGTTTTTGTTATTTATGCATCAGTTTTTCGAATGTTCAGATCACCTATGTTACTATAACCAAATAAAGCTGCTTTAATATGCATGACATGCTGTTTACTTCATAATTTTCTACGGAGAAGCGCAACATCAAGAAAAATCTATGCCCCAACTGGTGTGTAGTGGTGTAGTAGTTCAAACAGCAGTGGTCGGGGTCGCCGGGCAATTACTGTAGAACTACGTGATGCTTGTTTTGTAATATGTGTATTTGTGTCGAAATGTGTATCTAGGTAGTGTGTGTGCTTAAAAATAATAGTAACTAATAAAAAAGATGGTAACACGGTTTTAGGTAAATATAGGTTGCTGTATAATATATAAATAATACAACACAAAATAAAATATAACTCACAGCAACCGCAAGGTAAAAATAATCTAACAAATAATATGTAGCCCTTCTGGCCCAACAGAGTAATAAAATATAAGACACCTTTGGCCTACTAATAAATATGTATAATATAATAAATAACAATAAAACTCACAATTTGGTGGAGCACAGTCTGGCCAGCTGGTCCTAGCTATATAATAGGAATAACTCACACACTCACACAGAAACTAAGGACAAATTAAAATATATAATAAAATAAGTGGCGATTAGCGCCTTGACCAGTATAATTAACAACGGCGATTAGCGCACGTAATAATATATAATAAAATTGGAGATTCACTCCGACAGAAATAATAATACTCAGCGATTTGCGCTTATACAAAATAATATAGTATAAAAAATAAAAAACAACAAAACTTATATTAGTATAAAAATTCTGGCGATTAGCGCCTCACAAAAAAGTATTATAATAAATTATAGTAAAACCAACGGCAATTAGCGCACGTTTTTTGTATATAACATTCACGGCAATGCTACAGAACGGACTGGTTGCCTGGGCGGCCGTGTTAAATAATAATAAGTCGCGTAGACGGTATGGCGGCAGCGACGATCAACTTATAATCTATATTTTATTCATTATATAATTCACAAGACACGGTAATTAATACAAAAATAAAACAATACAAAGATAACAATTATACGTGACTGTGAGTGTGTGTGTGTGTCCAGCTATTATTCTATTTTATATATATTGTTGCGCTGCAACAGATAGTACACATCTTGTGACCCCGATCCAGTAGTCTCTGAATCCACTATTTTCTTCCTCAATGTCCTGTAGGTCGACATCAGTGACTCTTTCTTCTTTTTCAACGCAACAACTGGCATTGTAACACTTAACTCGTTAGCTGCTTCAGTCCATGCATCCTGCAGGGTGTTTTTATTCTTATGTCCTGGATAAAGACTGTTCCACAGAACTGGATGTTTCTCATACGCTTCCAGGAATTCAAGCGTTAGTTCATTATTCCACTCCATTTTGTATAATGTAATGTTATAACTATAGAAAGATAGGGTATTGATTTACACACGAAAAAATAAAGAATAAATAAATAAAAGTTGAGATTAAATTTGAATTGTTTATTTGTACTTGAAGAAAAATCTTTTATCATTTAAATCGAAATATATTTTAATATAAAAAAGTGACAATATATCAGGAGCTTTGTATTGAATTTTCACACTTTTTGGCCTACCAAATAAAACTATATTGATATTTAAAGAAAAAAAATGTTCGTCATTTTTAGAGATGTGAGTTAGTATTATACAGTGGTATAAAATTGTATTATACGAGGTATTATACACATGTGTAAAATTATTTTCTTTTATACAGATGATATAAAAAAAAATAAGGCCTTATTTTTAGTTATTACCACACTTAAAGATACAAATTTAAAAAAACTTATCATTTTTACTTAATTATTGTAGAATGTTTACCCATTGTGTACTCATTCTAAAAATATCCATAGCTGCGTAATTTTATCCTTATCGACTATATCAAACTGTATATTGTTATTGACGTTATTGTATACTCATATATTATCATATTATAAAATATAAGATATAACTATATAAGAATTAAGTATAGTTTTCTATCTGTTTCTATTTAAAAATTAAACATAAAAACTGATACCTTATTACGAGTACATTTTCATATACCCACATTTATTATATTTTTAAATTGCAACAAAATGCCTAAAATCGTTATTCTTTGAATAAAATACCAAACAGAATATAGTACTTATATATTATATAATATATATATTACTATATTATTATATTATATAATATACAGTATTATAATATAATATAATATATTATTATATATATTACTTAAATATAATACTTACCAGTTACTTAAAAAAAGTAAAGTCTTGTAAATACTAAAAAAAATAGCTACAAATACACTTATTTCACACGTCACGGTCACGACTCCAATTCAAGACTGAACACAACAGGACTACACATGTCACACCGTGTAGCCGTATACCAAATGCTGGTTGCACCTTGCTTCCAACGTTGGACACTCCTTTGACGCGTGTCAAAAATACCGACTTTCGGCAGGAATCGTTCCAACGCCAACGTTGGACCCAACATTTGTCACTTGACATATGCAATTACGGCTACACGACGTGGCAGATGATCGTGTGGCCAACGTTTGAAGGTATTGGACGCATCATGTAGCACCGGCTACGTAGCTCTCTCGGGAGAGACGGTATCATTAATGTTCAGACCATCGTGTCAAATGTTTCGCGTCGATGTAATCGCACCATTTGTTTTCTCGCTCTGTCTGCCCCTACCGCAACATACTGAGGCCACTAGAACCAACCTTGTGTTGTTAGCTTTGGTATAAAATTGAATTAACCCATTATCAAACTTAAAGTTAAGAACATTATCTATATTTTTACGACATTCGATTTTTATACAAGTATTGAGTATTTAAAATATAACAGTATTCAAAAATGCTCATTTCTCGCGTTAAAATTAAAATATCGTTAATTAATAAAAAAAAAATTTCCTCCAATACTAAGCCTAACGTGGCTATGTGGCAAGTGAGTCAGAGAGTGAAAACAAATAGTTTACTGAGTTAATAATATATTACCAAATGCATTTTATAAAATAATCGCACGCGTCCACAAACTAACAATTAAAGCTACTGTAACGAACCCAATAATATACATTCTAATATTATTGCGTATATTATTGTGATCGTTTCGCGCAGTACATAATAAATAACATAACACTAGGATAAATAAATCAACTCATATATAT
Source organism: Sitobion miscanthi (assembly GCA_008086715.1). Lineage (NCBI taxonomy): Eukaryota > Metazoa > Arthropoda > Insecta > Hemiptera > Aphididae > Sitobion > Sitobion miscanthi. Next base: position 9,273,941 of record CM017798.1, read on the forward strand.
AATTAGAATACGTCGTTGGACGCTAAGAGAAAACAAGCCAGTCTTGAATTTAGACCTTCATGGGGATAAATAAAACCACTTTTGGGAAACCACCCGAGGGCTAGTTTTAGACGAATAATATGATATTTGGCAATCACGATGAACCAGCCGAGCGAATATAAATATAATTTATTAAACCACATTTCAAACTATATCGTGAGCTCTAATACTAAACGCCGATTTATCTATTGACAAGGGCGTATAACATGTATTGCAAAGATAATAAACAGGATGTGATTCTCGGAATAAGCAGGCGTGGGAACATGTATGTAAATCACGTCCTGTGAGGTCCGCAGATATCGATAGACAAGGGGGGAAGTAGGAGATTAGAAGTCCCTATAAAACCCGGCCGAAACGGCCTGTAAATCAGACGTGTTCCTCCATCGTACAAGCGAGCACCTTCACGCTAGTCAACACTGTACATTGACAAATTGGACATAGAAATATTTCAATAAAATAAACAATTTAACTATACCAAGTCTTTGCTTATTTATCAACCTACTTGAAGAAAATCACTATCAAACGGTCTTGCTACCTGCAACTCTATAAACTAAGCAGTCTAGTTGACAGCTGGTTTATAACATTGGCGCAGTCGAGTACGGAACTTCCAAGGAACTAAGAGGCGAGTCGAGCAGTCAAAGCAGCAGCAGTCAACAATAGAAGGCAGCTGTGACTCGATTCAATTCAACAGTGACACGGAGGCAACTTTTCAAGTTACCGTCAAGGACCGATCACCCTTGGCAACTCCGGGAAGGAACGGACAACATTAGACAGGAAAGCAGACGAACAGGCAAAATGAACAACGCAGTAGGTGCAGGGATTATGTAAGTTGAATAGTTAAGTTAAAAGTAAATTGCATATAAAATTGTAGCTTTGGGTACACGTCTCACGTTGGTTTTTGGAGGAAGCCAACGGTAAAATTTTTTTTTTGTTTGGTGAAGGTGCGTATTTTAATTATATTATTGGTACAAATTAAATTGAAATAAAATATAGAGTGTTGAAATAAAAATTAAATAGACAGCGGTAGACTGATCTGAGTGAAATAAAAATTAAATAGACAGCGTAGGACTGATCTAAGTTGAAATAAAAAAATTAAATAGGCAGCGGTAGGCTGATTTGAAGTTGAATTAAATAGGAATCAACGAGTGAAATAATAGGAATTATTATAGTTATTGAAAAAGTGATAGAAAAAATTAATGCACGCGTAGCAATTGAATAACCGAAATAGGTTGATGAATAAATTTTTGTGATAATTGAATAATGAATAAGAATATATAAAAGAAAATTGAATTTGAAATATTGTTGATTAAAAGAAATATAGAGAATCTAAATGATAGATTAAATTGTTGAATAATTATGAGATAATAAAGAATAAAAGAATAAAATATAGATTGAAATATTGAATAAAGTGATTATTAAAAGGAAATAAATATTGAAATAAAGTATATAAAGAATTTTTGTTGTGAATTTTGATGAATAAAAATATTGTTGTTGAATAAAAAGAAATAATTGAAATAATTTTGAATTTAAAGGCAGTACATGACCTTATATGAGTTGAATTAAAAGTATTTAATGATTGAAAAAGAATTATAGACAAAGAGAATTAAATTGAGAGAAATATTACAGAATAAAAGTAATAGGGGGCTAGCCTAGAATAAGTATAATTATAGAAAAATATATAGAAGTAATATTTTGAATAAAATAGGAAGTTAAATTAATAATTAGATTTTAGAATTAATAGGGAAGTGGATATTAGTTATTGAATATTTAATTTTTGGAGTAGCTACCCAATATTAAAATTTTGTAATATCCAAAACACGTTATCGTAGGGAGAGCGATAGAAATCACGCGGCGTTAAAATTACGTAAAAATACGAGCGTTCATCTGTGTGTGTGAGTGTGTGTGTGCACTGCACAGTACGTCGCGGCGTGCGTAAATATATGCGTAAATATATACGTACATAAATAATATATAAAATAAATCAAGTTGAATAAATTGAATATTTTTTTTTTAATGTTATTAATAATAATTGAATATATATGAATAAGGAATCAAGTGAATTTGATATTGAGATTTGTTCTACGAATGAAGCGATAGAACAGACTAAAAATAGGACAGTAAAAGAGGAATTTTTAATTGATACTACAGAAATAATAGAAAATATAGAGAACGTTAATAAAAAGAATTATTTTAGGACTTTAAGTCAAACAGAGGAGGTAGGAAAGGTTCTTACTCCGCAGAAAAGCGTAAAACAAAAAATATTAGGTAGATCAGGTTCTAGATCTGACCCAGGTGTAGTACACATACAATTAGAACAAATAATTAGGAAAAGAGTAGTAAACGTAAAAACTAAAATGGATTTAGACAAAGCAGTTGCTATGATTCCAATTTGCACGGGTAAAAAAGATGTAGCGGAATTTATAAACACATGTGAGATAGCACTTAAAGACATTGCAGAGACAGACAAATCACTTTTATTAAAAATAATAACTTCTAAGTTAACAGGAAACGCTTTGGAAGTAACTAAATATCGCACATTAGATTCTTGGGAGTCGATAAAATCGATTTTACAAGGGGCATTCGAACATAAGATTTCAGAAAGAGCTTTATCGATAGGCTTAAATACAGCACGCATGGCAGAAGGGGAAAGCGTAGCGAAATTCGCGAATAGAATAGAAGAGTTATATTATAAATTATGCGCAGCTAGTACTGTAGGGTTAAACAAAGCTGAGGAAACAGTAGTAAAAAACCAAACGAAAAAACAGGCTATGATCATATTTATGACAGGACTACCACACCATTTATATATAGTGTTAAAGGCGAGAGGTCCTAAATCTTTAGAAGAGTGTATTCAAATAGCTCTTGAGGAAGAAATAGAATATAATTCTAGAATGAAAATTGAGGATTTACAAGTCAATGCGGAAAGTCAAAATTTTAGTAAAAACGAGAATGTAAGCGGGAGTGTTACAAAACAACAGAATAATGGTAAAAATAATAATTTTTATCGCAGTAATAACGGGCAAATGAATCAAAATGGTTATAATAATGGAAATAATAAATTTAATAAAAATATTAATCGTAACGGATACAATAATTTTAATAATAATCGTAACGGATACAGTAATTTTGATAATAATAATCGTAACGGATACAGTAATTTTAATCGAACCGGATTCAATAATTCTAATAATCGCGGCGGATATGGTAATAATTATAGAAATAGCGATAATAATTATAGAAATAGCGATAATAATTATCAGAGAAATAATAATAATAGTAATAATCAAAGTAGAAGTAACACCGGATGTTACACGTGTGGAAAATCTAGTCATTTCGCAAAAGATTGCTGGCAGACAAACGGTCGGCCAGGCGGAAATCAACGGCAAAATACATATAATAATAATCGCGATAATGGTGCGCGTAATTCAGGCAGCGGTAATACTAATAGGAACAATGCGAATGTTCAAAATTTACATTGCAGCTATTGCAATAAAGTAGGGCACGAGATTTCAAACTGTTTCACAAAACAAAAAAATGAAAAGAATTCAAAAAATTCCAAAGGGCAAGTTCCAGTGGGCGTCAGGCTTGTCCAAGAGATAATGCAATCGCCACAAGACGATGCTTCCACATCACAACTACATTACTAGAAAACCATATTACCTTAAAATCACCTAGCTTTAATAAAGAACAAATTAAATTATTAGTAGACACGGGGGCTGAGTTAAATATTATTAAAATAAATGCACTAAAAGGGGATACAGAAATTAACGAAAAAGACAAAATTTATTTAAAAGGTATTAATGAAAAAATAGTTTCAACAATAGGTAAAACCAAAATAGATTTAATAATAAATAATAAAGCATTCGAAACAGAATTTTATGTAGTAAATAAATTATTTCCGATAACAGGAGAAGGCATATTAGGGCATAAGTTTCTAATAGACAATCATGCGATTATAGATATTGCTAATAACACAATAACAATAAATGAGAATAAAATAGAAAATGAAAATAGTATTTGTTTTATTTTAAAGCCACGTTCAGAAACAGTAGTAGAAATAGATATTGCAGATAAAGCAATGAATAATAAAAATATATTAATTAATAAACAAGAATTATCACCGGATGTATATTGCGCGAATATTTATAATACGGTTAGAGACGGAAAAATAACGATTAGTATGTTAAATATTTCAGAAGTAAAACAAAGTATAAATGTAGGTCAAATTCGTAAAATTTCATATGAAGATGACATAGTAGCACACATCGATTACGCGGCGATTGACAGTTATATTGACATTAACCGCGTGAGTAAAATAAAAAATTTGATTAGGACGGAACATTTAAATGTCGATGAACGAAAATCGATAATAAAAATTTGTGAAAGTTACGCAGATGTTTTTCATTTAGAGGGAGATAACCTTTCTAAAACAACGGCGGCAGAACATGTAATAAAAGTACCTAAGGATTTAAAACCGATTTATAAAAAGCCATACCGTTTACCATTTTCGCAACATGAAGAAATAGAAAAACAAATAGGTCAAATGATGAAAGACGAAATTATAGAGAGATCAATGAGTCCGTTTAATGCACCACTTATATTAGTTAAAAAGAAGGAGGATGCATCGGGTAAACAAAAGTTCAGGATAGTAATAGATTTTAGAGCACTTAATGACGTAACCTTAAATGAATTTCACCCATTACCAAATATTACGGAAATATTAGACCAGTTAGGGCAATGCCAACTGTTTAGTCTTTTAGATTTAAAGGCAGGTTATTTTCAAGTTCCATTATCAAAAGATTCGAGAGAGCTTACAGCTTTTTCAACGGGACAAGGTCATTATCAGTTTAAACGTTTAGTTATGGGCTTAAGTTCAGCTCCGGCAACGTTTCAAAAAATGATGACAAATGTGTTGTCAGGGTTGATAGGAATAAAATGTTTAGTTTATTTGGATGACATAATAGTATATGCGAAAAACTTACAAGATCATAATGATAAATTAATTAACGTTTTCGAACGATTACGTATTCATAATTTAAAAATAGAACCAGATAAATGTAGCTTTTTACAGCGCGAATGTTTATTCTTAGGCCATGTAATTACCGATGAAGGCATAAAACCAGATAAAAAGAAAGTCGAAGCTGTTATGTATTTTCCAGTACCTAAAAACGTTAAACAAATAAAAAGTTTTCTAGGTCTAAGTGGATATTATCGTAAATTTATAGAAAATTATAGTGCTATAGCTAATCCAATGGTAAAATTATTAAGAAAAGACGTAAAATTTAATTGGGATGAAAATTGTCAGAAAGCTTTTGATAAATTAAAAGAAATACTTTGTTCAGAACCAATTTTGCAATATCCAGATTTTACAAAACAATTTATACTTACAACAGATGCAAGTGGTAAAGCACTGGGCGCAATTTTATCTCAAGGTACAGTAGGATCGGATTTACCAATAGCTTATAGTTCAAGAACTTTAAATAAGGCAGAATGTAATTATTCAGCGACAGAATTAGAATGTTTAGCGATTATATTCGGCGTAAAAACATTTCGACCGTACTTATATGGTAGAAAATTTACAATATTAACAGACCATAGACCTTTATCTTGGTTATTTAATTTAAAAGATCCATTATCTAGATTAGCGAGATGGCGTATTGAACTTGAACAATATAATTATGAAATTATTTATAAAATGGGAAAATTAAACACTAATGTTGATGCTTTATCACGAATGTATAATATTAGCGAAATTAAAGACGAAAGTTACACGAACTTTATGGAAAAATTAGAAACAACAATAATTAGTAATAAAAATATTAAAGAAGTACACGGCGAGTTAATAGACTCTCCATCGGAATATCATATAGTGTCGGAAATAGAAAAATATTATAATTTTAGATCAGGTATTAATTACGAATTAAAAACGAGATTTGGGCGTGACAAAAAGTTGAAATCAAATAAGGATTTAGGTGACGTAGTAAAATTTAAAAACGGAGATAGATATATAATATTTTTAATAACGAAAACAAAACAAAAACAGTTAACTACGTATGAAAACGTACACATATCATTACTGAATCTTAAACATTTTTGTGAAAAACATTCGTTAACTAAATTAGCAATGAATCAATTAGGACGACAAGATGGACTGGATTGGACTAGGATTAGATCAATGATAAGATACATTTTTCGTAATACAAATATAGAAATAATAATTTGTACTAAGTTCGAATTTAGTGAGGAAGAAAAATTTATTATTTTTAAACAATTCCACGATTCGAAACTAGGGGGGCATGGTGGAGTCAATAAAACGGTAAAAAAGATAAAAAAACAATTTAACTGGCCAAATTTGAAACAGGAAGTGAAGGAGTATATAAAAAACTGTGCAGCTTGTCAAACAAATAAAAATACTAATAAACACATTCAATACCCAATGGTTATCACTACAACAAGTACAAAGCCATTTGAAAAAATATTTCTGGACATTGTGGGACCATTAATTACAACGGGTTTAGGCAATAATTATATACTTACAATGCAATGTGATTTAACAAAGTTTAGTTTAGGCACACCTTTACAGTGTCACACAGCGAACGTAGTAGCTAAGGCATTTGTGACAAATTTCGTTTGTATACACGGTATTCCAGATACAGTTTTAACGGACCAAGGTACCGAATTTCTTAGTAAAACTTTTACAGAGGTATGCAAATTATTAAAAATTAATAAGATTAAGACTTCCGGGTACCACCCGGCTAGCAATGGAGCACTCGAACGTTCGCATAAAACATTAGCAGAGTACTTAAGACACTATGTAAGCAAAAGTTTAGATAATTGGGATGAGCTTCTACCATACGCGATGTTCGTGTATAACTCGACGGAGCATACGTCCACGAAATACCAGCCGTACGCGCTACTATATGGTAGGGAGATTAGTATTCCGGTTAGGTTGAAATCAAATCCAGAACCTAGGTATAATTATGATGATTACGTTTATGACCTTAAGCAAAAATTGCAGGAAGCGCATCAGATAGCTAGGGAAAGATTGATTAAATGTAAAGAAAAAAGTAAAAAACATTATGATAAAAAAGTGAAAACGGAAGTGTTGGAGATAGGAAACTTAATACTACTCAAGGATCATACTCAAAGAAATAAGTTAAGTCCATTTTGGAGGGGACCATACGAAATATTGGAAGTATTAGATTCGGAAAACGTAGTTATATCGCGAAATCGAAAAAAAATAACGGTACATAAAAATGACGTGAAAAAATATTACGAAAACGATGACAAAAAGGACGAACAAAACGATTAAATACCACGAATAATTAATTATATAGTATAGAATAGATAAATAATAATACGATAAAAAAATATATAAGAGAAAAAATATAAAAAAAAAATTAGTAGAAAAAAAAAATAAATAATAATATTAATTAAAATATAGTAATAATCGAATAAAATAAACATATACGGATAATAAAAGTCGACGTGGGATGTGAACAAGGTAGCATAACAAGATAACGAATATATATATGTATATATATATTATAGGTTGTGTTGGTTATGGACGACAATAGAAGGAATATCAGATAAAAATGACAATAAAACAGACTACGAGGGTGTCTCAGAGATAAAAATGTATATTAAAAACGGTATCAATGTAGCAGGAAGGGTGATGGGAATGTCAAATCACCAAAATGATAGAATAGTAGTACCACAATTTAAAAATGAGGGATGTAATATAGAATCATTACAACTATTATGTAATACTCCATATGAAAATACGAGTAAGAAAAGTACTGAGGAAGATTATTTTTTGGAGAAAACGTGTGTCGTGCATGTAAAAACTATGGATGGTAAGGACGAAAGAATTGAATTAGGAAAGACGGAATACTATGTAGTAATAAAGCCAGAATTAATTACGGAAATTCACGATAGTAAATCAACGCCAAATAATAGTATAATAATTACAACGGAGAGAATTAAACAAGGATAGTTAGTAAATCAATTTAACGCTGGTCTGTACCGCAAACATAACTTTAATTGAATAGTTTGATTGTGAGACAGATCCGCAGTAAATAAGATAAAGTCAAACAATATTAAATAAATATTTAAATAAATTAACCAAACTAAAAATAAATGTAAAAATATAATAAATAAAAAATGGAAAATATATATATATACAAAGGGGGAAGGAAGTTATTGGAAAAAATATATAAAATAAATATAAAATAAAAATAATAATATATATAGGAACATAAGCATAGGAAGTTATGTAGGAATATAGAAATGGAAAAAAATATATTTTTTAATATACAAATATTAAACTAACAAATATTATTAACATGGTGTTGGAAATTAAAATACGTACGGTATATATATATTATGTAAACAAAAAGAAAATATTGTAATAACCTTAAAAAATTTATGTTATAAATACTAACACTAAGATAAGTGATATTGTGAAAAATGTTAAAGGAAATATATATATGTTAGTCGCATAAGGAAACTAACATAGATAATAGTTAATATAGAAAAATATATTGTAATACTAATTATAATCTAACAAAAAAAATTAACCAATAATAATAAGTTTTTTTTAATACAATTGTTAATGTTGAAAACAGATGTAACAAAAATATATATAGTGGATTGTACTTATATATCTTTTGAAATAGAAAATAAGTCAATACTAATGTAACCAAAATATGTAATTATGATAATTATTGTAAACATGATTGTAATTGTAACAATTAACTTGTGAATGTAAAATTGTAAACTAGGGAAGGTGCTTGTATAAAATGAAAAGAGCCACATTTTAATGTTTTAGACAGTAAAATATGTCTTTAAGAGGGGAGGTGTAACGAACCCAATAATATACATTCTAATATTATTGCGTATATTATTGTGATCGTTTCGCGCAGTACATAATAAATAACATAACACTAGGATAAATAAATCAACTCATATATATAATTAGAATACGTCGTTGGACGCTAAGAGAAAACAAGCCAGTCTTGAATTTAGACCTTCATGGGGATAAATAAAACCACTTTTGGGAAACCACCCGAGGGCTAGTTATAGACGAATAATATGATATTTGGCAATCACGATGAACCAGCCGAGCGAATATAAATATAATTTATTAAACCACATTTCAAACTATATCGTGAGCTCTAATACTAAACGCCGATTTATCTATTGACAAGGGCGTATAACATGTATTGCAAAGATAATAAACAGGATGTGATTCTCGGAATAAGCAGGCGTGGGAACATGTATGTAAATCACGTCCTGTGAGGTCCGCAGATATCGATAGACAAGGGGGAAGTAGGAGATTAGAAGTCCCTATAAAACCCGGCCGAAACGGCCTGTAAATCAGACGTGTTCCTCCATCGTACAAGCGAGCACCTTCACGCTAGTCAACACTGTACATTGACAAATTGGACATAGAAATATTTCAATAAAATAAACAATTTAACTATACCAAGTCTTTGCTTATTTATCAACCTACTTGAAGAAAATCACTATCAAACGGTCTTGCTACCTGCAACTCTATAAACTAAGCAGTCTAGTTGACAGCTGGTTTATAACACTACTGTTTGCTAAATATAATAAATAAATAAATAAATATGTACCAATACATCAATAAATGAATCTTTTATATTAAGACGTGTACAACTTTATTTTATTTTTTTGTTTTGTTGCATTTTTATATGATCGGGTTCTTTAATATCATTTATCAATATCCGTTACAATATTGAGGATTTATAAGTTCTGGCAATAAACATTCCATATAGAATCTGTAACAACCGTTTGAATTCATATTGTATAATATAAGTTACATAATATGTTTATGTAGTAGCCGGTAATACATACGTTTTTAAATAATCTAACATTTTTTCGGACCAAAAGTGTTCATCGTAAATGATTTTTTCAACTGAAATCCATTTTTCAGAATATATTACTAAATAACATAGGGTCCTTCTGGTTGTATGCAGCTGCCCCTGAATCTGATAGTAATAATCACATGATTTTTTTAGTTCAGTTATTTTTTCATCGTTTATATTTTTTATACTGCAATACTTAATCTAGAAAATGAAATAAATCAGTTTTATTATTTTTTATTCTTAAAAATGTATGAAATAATTTTAGGTATATATTATCATAATACTTTTCCTTCCTTTATCGCTTGAATTATGGTATCACAGTCTTTTGCTGAATATGAACATTTAATTTCATTCAATGAATCACTGGTTTTGCGATACACAAAAGCTTAGTACCAAATATAAGGGAGTTCAAAGATATCAATCCAAGAACCTCATTGTTAACAATAAAAGCACAGTTCTTCGATATAACGTTCATAAATGTGCATGCGCCTTCCGAAGATAAATCGCAAGAAGAGAAGGATGATTTCTATGAGAGCTTGGACTTAATATGAAATGCATTACCTCAATACAGAATAAAAATTGTCTTAGGTGACCTAAACGCAAAAGTTGGTAAAGAGACTGTATTCAGGCCAATAATTGGTAGTCACAGCCTGCACGAAGTTACAAATGATAATGGATTAAGACTTATTGATTTTGCAAGTGGAAATGATCTTGTAGTGAAAAGTACAATGTTCCCTCATAAAAATATTTATAAGGGAACATGGATGTCACCAGATGGAAGGTATGTCAACCAAATCGACCATATTCTAGTGAGCACAAGATTCAAAAACTGTATTCAAGACATAAGAACGATGAGAGGAGCCGATGGTGATTCGGATCACTATCTGGTTAAAGGAAAAATGAAAGTCAAAATAAAAAAGGTAACTCGGAATAAAGGAATAGTGGTAGACACAGCTAAACTAAACAATATGAATACGTGTGAAACATTCACGTATCAGATGTATAAAAAAATCAGAAGGATAGATACAGGTATAAATGACTCAATTGATGCAAAATGCAAGAAAATTAAAGATACTATAAAGGTAGTAGCAGAGTCAGAAATCGGGAAAGTAAAATCTGTAAGAAAACCGTGGTTCAACGATGTGTGTGAAGATGCTCTAAATCGGAGAAAAGAAGCTAGAAATCAGTGGCTTAATGACCAACATGATAGAGAAAAAGAAATTGTGTATAAAGAATGCCAGAAAAGTGCAAGTAGAGTATTCAGAAATGAAAAACGAAAATATACTCAGAATTTATTGGAAGAAGCAGAAGTAGATTCTAGAATGAATAGAGCGAGACAGTTGTACCAAAAAATAAACAGTATAAGAGGAGGATTCAGAAAACATAATAAATTCTTGAAAAACGAAGATGGCTCACTAACTACAGGACAAGAAGAGATGTTGGAAAAATTGTGGCAATATTTTGGCCGCATGCTCAACTGCGAAAATCCAGAAGAAACTTTTGTATGGACAATAGAAGAAACCAACGATTGCGAATGCCTACCCCCACTAGCAATGAAATAAAACAACAAATATTAAGGTTAAAAAACCAAAAATCTCCCGGAGAAGATGGGATTCAGGGAGAAATATTAAAAAAATTAGATGAGGAAACAATATCAAGAATACATAGTATTATTGAAACGGTTTGGCTGGAGGAAAGACTCCCGGAGGAGTGGAATACGGCACTAGTGTGCCCTATACACAAAAAGAACGACCCCCAGATATGCAACAATTATAGGGGAATTGCATTACTATAGGTTACGACCTATAAAATTCTTGCATATTGCTTATTAGACAGAAGACGTGTATATATTATTTGTGGACTTCAAGAAAGCCTATGACTCTATCCATAGAGCAAGCTTAATCAATATTCTTAGGGAATTTAGGTTTCCAAAAAAGCTAGTTAATCTGGTAGAGGCAAGTATAAATGGAACAAAGATTAAAGTAAAGCAACAAATATGTTGTCACAAGCAGTGGAAGTGGTGACAGGCTTAAGACAAGGGGATGCGCTTTCTCCCATACTATTTAACTTAGTATTGAAGAAGATAGTAAGAGAAATCAATTTATGTGAAGGGGTTGAGTTAGGTCGATCGACAATTAATATTCTGGCGTATGCGGATGATATTTCACTATTGGGAAGGAGTAGAGAGATGATAATAAAAATGGGAAAATCACTTATAAAGACTGCGGAGAAAGTAGGACTTAAGATTAATGAAGAAAAAACAGAGTACATGGTGGTCAGTCGGAGAAATGAGAATCAGATACAAGAAGAATTCATTGAAATGGAAGAATACAAATTTAAAAGAGTAGACCAATTCAAATACTTACGGTCAATTATAACTCAAGATAACGACATAAAAACTGAAGTTTCAATGAGATTACAATCAGCTAATAAATGTTTCTTTGGACTCAGTAAAATTTTTAGATCAAGAGCAATATCTAAGAATTTATAAGTTAGAATGTACTTAACTCTGGTTAGACCAATTGTCCTGTACGGGGCAGAAACATGGCCTCTGAGAAAGACTGAAGAACGAAGGATGGCAGTGTTTGAAAGAAAAGTACTCAGAAAAATTTATGGGGCATACTATGATGTTCTCACAAATGAATGGAGGAAATTACACAATACTGAACTGCAATCCCTTTTTCGGCGACCGGATATACTGAAAGAGATAAAAAAAAGAAGGTTAGTCTGGGCAGGACATGCCTGGAGGAAGCATAACTCATTAATTAGAAGGGTAATAGAGGAAAACCCAGTAGGGAGGAGACCTCTTGGAAGACCGTGATTAAGATGGGAGGACTGCATTAAGAGAGACGCTGAAACAGTGGAGCCAGAGAGTCATTGGCAGGAAATAGCAGAGGATAGAGATAGGTGGCAGTATGTTTATCCAGAGGTATGGTCTTAAATGGCCGAAACCAAAGAAGAAGAAGAAGAAGAATATGTGATACGGACTGTTAGTAACTGTTCATTATATCATTTGCCAAATCTTAAAGTGTACAAAAAATCAAATATAATATTAGCTCCTAAGATGAATAAATTTTACTGATTTGTGGTAAATAATAATATTAATAAAAAAAAAACCTGAAATTTGTTGCGTTGTAGACTTATTCTCCTTTTTTCTATACTTGATAGCTGTTACAATACCAGTTCTAAACCTCATTATATTTGATAAAATATATCTACGTACATTTATAGGATATATAATTTTTTTTTTTGCAGCAGCAGTAAGTTTTTGGCAATAATTTCATAATAAATGGTTTCTACATTCGATTTTCTGTATTAAAAAATTAGGACCATATGGTAAAACTTCGTTGAGACGTTTAGTGACACTACTGTCTCCATTGCCTAAATAATATAAAAGGTATAATAGTATAATGAAATTTGTTTGTAATAATAAACTAGGAATTATAAATAGTAATACAATAAAAATAAACATATAGGTACCGATTAATTTTTTATACTTCAAATTGTGCATTTCAATACTTTTTTGAAATCCTTCTACTACACCGTCAGCTTCAATACTGGTAGCCGATTTATTCCAGTTTTTAAAACAGTTATATTTAGGCTTTTCAATTTGTTTTAAAGCCACGCGATGACTTACGACACAATATCGATTTCTAATCCCGACGAATAGTACTTTTTTTGTCCTATATCCTATAATAGTTGCCTATAGAAAAATTATTTATCAACTTTCCGCGCATTTAAAATTTAACTATCATACCACTCCATTGGCCATCTGCTACCACAGTACATAGAGCATTTCCATTTTCAATTGCTAACCTCCTCTCTTCTTCGCCAGCTTTTAACATTTCTGTCCTAGCACTATCGTGGATACTAGAATACATCGATTTGTGTACTCTTGAATACGTCATATTAGCCATACAAGGCATTTCTAATGCAGCTGAAAATTCTGTCAATTGTCTTTGTCCAATGCCTAAGTTATATAATTTGAAAACAAGAAAAATATGTTGTATCTTTTTCTAAAAAGTTAAATATTTTAATTAAAAATTACCAATTGCTACAGTGCCATTTAAAACCGCTTTATTTATAGACAAATAGTCAGCTTTTATATTTTCTGACGAAATACGCATTTTAATACAACACATCTTACACTTGAATTCAAATGTAGAAAAATAGCCATTCAATTTTTCTGAAACATATTCCATATCACTGAATGTACAGTTAAAACCACTTTCATGTCGAAACATTCTAATTTGTTCAAATATGTGGAAAATGTTTACTATCCTTTGACCAACTAATGGTACTCTTCCACATTCAGTAGTCCTACGAATTAAAAAAAATTCAAAATAGTATAAAATAATTATAATTATAGAACCAGTAATTTCTATACATATAGGACATAGGTGCTTAGTTATAAATTATTATTAGCTGCGGGTTTAAGACAGCATTTGCTTTTATATTATAATTCTAATAATGCATTGATTCTACAACTTGAGTATTTGTGATATTTTTAAAGTAGAAAAACAACATATTTTATATAAAACAAAATAAAACATTTTTCTAACATTTTCGTAAAAAGTTAAAGACTTGTAAAAAATACTATGTATGAATTTTCGACTATAAATTAACTTGCTAATTATTGCGACTATCAGTTATTACTTATTACTTACATTTTAGTACGTTCGTCATCATGAATAGTTTGAAGATTAAAAGCTTCTATTTCATTTACTTCACTACAAGAAAAATTAATTAAATCATTTCTATGCTCCGGTAATTTAAATATTATTGGAATAGAAAATGCAGCTGGAGGTGTTATATTAAGTATGTCATCTGCAGATATTTGTTGTTCATTTAATATTTCTGTCGTAATAGAAGTATCAGTATTTGCACTGTAAAAAATTATTATTTATTTAAGTTAGTTACTACTTGCTGATTAAAGATTTTCTTACGAAAAATATTTGTAAAGACTACCAAAAATCATGCAATAAATACACTCCCAGTTACTATACTTATATAATACTCAACTATCCATATCATAGGCGTGCGCAAGGGGTGATCTTTTAGGGGCATAGTAAAATGCACGTAATATAAATTTTATTATAATGCATTATACCTATACTGTATAATACTATGTTCACGGAGATCATGTCCATTTTATTTGTTCTGATGGTGAGATCAAATTAAATATTAATTGTGGGTAATAAGTACCCCTACAACAACTCAATTAACAAAAATCGGACACTCGCTCTGCTGTTTAGTAGCTACTAACCTAGGTGTCGAGTAAGTAGGTCACTGTGATGGATGAGTTAAATTTGAATGCAATGATAGGTATCATTGTATACAAAAAACGATTCTGAACATACATAATTTGTCAGCCTAGGATATATTAATATGGTGTATTTAAATTGTAAAATATTTTATTTTGATACAAGTAATTGATTTTTTAATTAGGAAAGGTTGGCGGTTGTGTACGACAAGTTTAATTAATTTTTTCCAAAAACATAACACAAAGTCATCAATTTGATTAGTTTTCAAAAATTTATTCATAGCAAATCTTTATTTTATGCGCGAATTTGAGATATTGTAAAAACTTTAGACATTAATTAAGATTTTTAATTGAACAAATATCGATATTTTTTACAATTATTGTAAGTAAAGTTTAAGAGCAACCTTGTATAAAATTTTCAATTGTTAGCTATGAATACAACAACTTTTATACATTTTTAACTAAAAAATAATTTGCAAATATTCGTGATTTCGACGAATTTTGTCAATTTTTGAACTTCAACTGCTTATAAAAAAAATTGTGTCTTTGTAATTGTGTAATTTTTGAAATCACTCTTAGATTAACTTATTAGAAGCCTTCTATTAAATTTTCAAGTATTTTAGCTTGGCCAAAAATTTTTTATCAACTTTTATAAAAAAAATCTAATATTTTAAAGCCCTATAAATAGCTTAAAAATTAACTAAACATTTTGAAAACAAAACTATGTGAATAAAATGTTACTGTAAACAACTGGTGAAAGTTTCAAGTTTCTACGACTTATTATTTTTAAATAAAAACAAATTTCAAAACTCGTCTATGGCTAAATTGTTATTTTATGCAATTGTGTAAAAAATTAAATTTCAAACTCTCATAAAATTTTTTGTTGTGAACCCGGTTGTTTTTTTACAGATAATTGAAGAAAAACTTATGTTAAATCATGTACTAAATTGCTATAAATACCTAAATTTTATAAATATTCAACTACGAAATAACTTCAAATTTTCCTGATTTTAAAATATTTCGTAAAAATTTGAATTTTCTACGTTCATAAAAAAAAATTGTGATTAATGATTATTGATTTTTTTTAATAGTGATAAGTAAAACTTATTAGAAACCTTGTATTAAATATTCAAGAATTTTTGACCAGCCAAATTTTTTTTATCGACATTTCAAAATCGAAAACTAAGAAAAATTGAAAATTTTAACTGTCTATAAATAGCTTAAAAATAGTCAAAATATTTCTAAAATTATAAAACCTATAAATGATTTCAATATAAACATTTGATGAAAATTTCAACTATCTACAGTTTTTAGTTTTCAATTCGAGTGTAATTTTTATGTTGTAAGAAAAAAATTGGGGCACAATTTTTCCAGGCTCAACCGGAAATTTAAGTCGGAGCACTCCTATGATCCAGATATTAATAAAAAAAAACATTACCATTTAGTATACATAGTACATACATTTTACATCTCTACTGTATAGCCGTACATAAAAATGTGCTAACTGCTACCATGAAGAAAGAATAACTTCTTAAAAAAATATGTAGGTATACAAAATACTAATGTAATATTATATTGTGTACGGGAACTTATCCTAATAGAAATAATCATTCTATACTTCTATAAATATTAAATAGTGAGAAGATTAGTGTGCTTACTTACTTTATATTTTATTTTTTTCTAAAAGCGTTGACAGTTACTATTGATGTTAGAAAAAAATGCAGAAATAATTATTATAATTGGTATTATTAGAGTTACTTACCGAACATTTAGGGGATTGTTACGTATTTAAACTAATCCCTTTTTTAATTTCTTTCATTCTTTTTGACCTTGACTTTGGACCTGATCGAGCTCGTCTAGCTGAAACTGCTCGTACCTTTTTTGGTGCCATTATTTGCAAAAGAATTATAAAGTTCAAACAACACCAAGGAACACAAACGATAAACCCTATGCTCATTCGCATAAATGAAATGCTTTTTCATTATCACATCAACACGTATGTTTGTAAATTATATAATTAAATATATAATATTAATTTAAATAATAATAATAATTTATATAATTTAATTATTTAATTAAATGTTTATTAATGTAGTTTAATAATTTTAAATTCTGAACGGGTACATACGCGAGGTGATGTGTCAATACGTGACAGACTATTTAAACAATATACTATTTTTAAATTATTATTGTGTGATATTCCAGACTATAGCGAGATGATGCAGTAATATCGCGCGTTTATAAATAAATATTCTAATATAAATAATATAATATAAATATATAAATAATATAAATATAAAATATATATTATGTAGTATTTCTTGAACTAATATTAAATTTAATTATCAAGAAAACCAGTATTCAGTTTGCGCGTGACACCAGTACACCACACACGGTTAGTGGTATCTTTTTAATTCTTTCTATTTTTTATTTAGTGTTAATATACCGACTTCCGAGTGAAAAAAATGAGTGAAAAGTGGTCCAAAGAAAAAATAATTAATTTAATTCAATTATATGAGAATGCCAGTTGCTTATGGAACACAAAATCTCCCGATTATAAAAATAAGATAAAACGTACTGATGCATTTATTGATATTGTTAACAAACTCAACGCTGAGGAACAAGAGGTAAGAAAAAAAATTGATTCTCTTCTAACTCAGTATCGCAGAGAAAAAAAGGCTTTGGTTTTAAAATCTGGTATGTCTAGCGATGATATCAAAATACCTTGGTATGCATATAAATATTTCCACTTTTTATCTAAGAGAAATACTCCGAGAATTACGCGATCTAATACCAGTGAAGATAGTGAAAGTAATTTATTGGATTCCGATTTACTTGAAACAGAATCGGGTAATGAGGATACTGTCAGTGAACTGAATTCTGTTGAAATTGAAAATCATTCCAAAAATGTTGAGCAAAGTGTAGCAAATTTAGATAAAAAAAAAAAGAAACTTTTTTTATAGCCAAAACGCCTAAAAATGCCACAAAAAGAAATAATGAAGATGATGATCAAACGAAAGAAGCATATGCAATTATGAAATCTTGTTATTCAAAAATACAAGAGAACCAACAAAGGGATGAGTTAAAAGTGTATGGGGAATCAGTTGAATTTAGATTAAGGAAAATTAAAAACCCAATGTTTGTGTGTTTACTGAAAAATCAGATAGACAACCTGTTATTTAAAGCCGAAATGGATCGATATACACACGATACTTCGGTACCTCAGCCATTAGAACAGAATTTACTATCGCCACAACCACCTTCTACTCCTTCTACTTCTACACAACAGGAGAGAGAGTCTTCACAATTACAAAACTTCAATATGCAAGATTATGTACA
The DNA here is from genome assembly GCA_008086715.1 of Sitobion miscanthi. Classification (NCBI taxonomy): domain Eukaryota; kingdom Metazoa; phylum Arthropoda; class Insecta; order Hemiptera; family Aphididae; genus Sitobion; species Sitobion miscanthi. The sequence continues at coordinate 9,292,472 of CM017798.1, forward strand.
ATTTTATTAAAGTATGTTATATATAGTTGTACATATTTAATATTTTTAATAAGTAATATTCATTTGTTATTCATTTTCCTACTTTATATATTATTACATTTGTATAGAATGATGTAAATTATAATTTTTTTTAACATATATAAATTCACGTGCAAGTTGCCGACTTATTTAACTTTAATTTATTTATTTAATATGAAAAGGAAAATTAATTTAATAAAGTGATAATTGAACAGTTACAAAAAATATGCTATTTACTAAAACTACATATATAAATATTATTTTTATAATTAGGCGTATTCATCTTGCCAAGGAATACTTCCATGTTCACTTGTAAAATATGTCGCAAGTTCGTCTCTTATAGCTTTTTGGGTTTCCTCCTGCCTTGCGTCCAATACGTGAAAGAGGTAAACATGATGTATTTTCTGAATGTGTTCTCCATGTCCCTGGTATAATTTCTCCTGATTCATTTTCGACATCAAGTGGAGTATAAGAGTTTTTAGAGGTTTTACTAGCCCGAAGAAAATTGTGTAAGTAAACATATGCAAGGGTAACTGACGTTGCTTTATCTGGACTTAGTAACATGGGTTTTCTAAGTACTATAAATATAGAACTCATAATGCCAAAGGCATATTCGGATACTCTACGTGCTCTGCTTAATCGATGGTTAAAAATTCTTTCTTTACTTCCTTTCATTTGGTATCCTGGATATGGTTTTAGTATATTCTCACTGAGTGCAAATGCATCATCAGCTACTATAATGTATGGTATAGAAATATCTCTACCAGGTAAACATTTAGGCTGAGGTAGATTTAAAGATTTATTTACCAAACTTTTCCATAAATCAGTGTTTTTGAACACACCACCATCGGAAATACGTCCTTGACAGCCAACATTTACGTATGTGAACGAGTAGTTCGCGTCAACAAGTGCCATTAATACAATACTGAAGTGGCCTTTATAATTGAAAAACTCAGTTCCGGTCTTAAATGGAGCTTGCAATAAAATATGTTTTCCGTCAAGAGCCAAACTACTGCTAAACAGTTGAAATTAGCTTCAACACCTATAACTAATCCTGTTTCGACTCATAGGTAAGTTATTTTCAAAATAATAGTACTGTAAATTTGTAATCTGCCTGAGCAGTGAAATATAAGTTATTATAAATTATAATACCAACATATAAGACTATTCATATAGCTGATGCTTAAGAATAATAAATTATTGCTTAAACTTGCTGACTCAAATGAGTTTTTCAAATTATCAAAATTATCTTAAGCAATATTAATCTGTAGCTTGGTGCAAGAAGGGCCAATGTCATATTTTGACAATGTTCAGGAATTTAAAATATTAAATTGGCCAATTTTTAAAAGTTTGAACTCTAAAAATTCTGTTACTTAATTACATTTGTTTTTATTTCATTGTATGACACTCATTTTGTTTTTAAGTATAAATAAGTTCGTTTTGGTTTGACATTGCCCCCCCCCCCCAGAAAAAATAAAAAAATAACTTTGGTTTGACATTGGCCAAAAACTAAAATTTAAAATAAACAATTTTTAATAATTAAATAACTTGACTTTTTTATGAAAACCTCATAATAATATTCAATTGGTCATAATGTTAGTAACTCCTATATTTATAAACTTTATTAATTGATTTCGAAATGGCCAATGTCGACATAGGCCCATAATAAATTGATTATTATTTTATCAATTATTGTCAAAAAGGCCAATGTCAAATCTAATTTGGTCATACAGCATAAGAGACATTGGCCCTTTTAACACAAGTAACATAAGCAGATTTTAATGACATTGGTCAAATAATCTCATTTTTTTCAAAATGTGACATTGGCCTTTCTTGCACCAAGCCACAGATTTATTCTTAAGCATCAAATATGAATACGGTACTAAATATATAAATGTATATATATATATATATATATATATATAACTAATAGGTATTATTGTAATTCATATAATTTATTATTTCAGCAAACAAACTACTAAAACTAGTCATGTTGTCCTTTCCAAAACCGTTGTACAAGATACCGAATCGGAGACAGAGGTAATAATTAATAATAATAAATGTTTATATGATAATAATGCATTAATTTTAATAAATGATTTTATTTTAGGAATGTGTAGATGATCCAAATTTGTTTACCGAAAAATCAGTGGTTTTAAAACGACCTATTATTGATGCGTTCAACCGAATCAGCTCATACGCAGGTATGTTAATTATTACTTAATATCGTATTATTTTTAATTTGTACTGATATTCAGATTTACTAATTTACTAGTATTTAAAGGGTATTATTTTTATTTTTATGAAAAGAACTAAAAAAATTGTCTCAAATGCTAAACAATAATAATATTTAATATAGATAATCAATCAACTTATACCTGAAATGTATAACTATAATACACCTACTGGGTCAAACCCTGTGTATAGTGTATTAACATTTCTGGGCCAGACCCCCTGGACCCCCCCCCCACCGTAAATCCATCACTGAGTATATGTTAATGTTATAAATAAGTAATAACAAAATTGTCTTTTTTGTGTTTCAGAGGGTGGTTTCAACAAGATTACTATGTGTTTACTTTACTTCATTTGTAAAGATTATCGGTCTTTTGCGGTTGCAGAAGGAGAAGGGTTTAAAAGATTAATTAAAGAATTGGCGCAATCTTATAAGATTCCTTCAGTTAAAACGTTGAAAAACACTCTGGATAATAAATATGAGGTCACAAAGGGAATATTGAAAAGTTGTTTGTTGGCAGCACCACATGTCAGTATAACTTTTGATGCGTGGACTGAGACAATGAATGAAAAAAGTTTCCTTGGTGTGACAGTACACTACCTTAAAGATATTTCTCTCAAATCACATTGTTTGGCGGTTGCAAAACTGAAAGAAAGACACACTGCACAATATTTAAGTGACATTATTCAAAAAATTCTTTCAGACTGGCAAATTGATAACAGTAAAATTGTTACAGTTGTAACGGACAATGGTGCAAATGTAGTTGCTGCCGTTAGTAAAACATTTGGTAAGAGCAGACATACCCCATGTTTTGCTCATACCATTAATTTAGTAGCAACGCATACAGTTGGTCATCAAAATATAAAACCTATCATATCAAAAGTTAGAGAAATTGTAAAATGGGTGAAAAATAGTGTCACAAACAGCGACCAATTGAGAAAAAAACAGGCTGAAGCTGGAGTTCCTGAAGGAAAATTCAAAAAAATAATTTTAGACGTTGCAACACGATGGAATTCGGTTTTTTTCATGATTCGAAGATTTTTAGAAATGGTGTCTTTTCTAAGCCCAATTCTACTAAACGATATAACTGCGCCTAGTATGCCAACTACCATAGAAATGAATATCCTTCGACAACTGCTTGAGTTACTACAACCATTGGAGTTTGTCACAAAAGAATCCTCTGGGGAAAATTACATAACCATTTCAAAAGTGATTCCCATGATTAGCTGCCTACTAAAACAACTGGCCCAAATCCAGCCAAGATTTGATGTGTTGTCTGATATAAAAGATGTGTTTCATGCAGAAATAGTTCGTAGATTTGGACTGATTGAGCAAGTTAAACCGATCGCCATTGCCACGATTTTGGATCCAAGATTTAAAAATCTTCATTTTAGCGATCCAGTCACTTGTTCAAGTGCGATGGCAGAACTTAGAAGACTATCTTAGCCAGATATATCATCCAGTGAATCGGAAGGGGAGGTGACCACTTCTTTAGAAAATGAAGAAAGTTATGATTTTTAGGCTCACCATAAAATGTTAGCTCACGGCCAAAAAAAGAAAAAATCATCTTCATTTGCAAATGATGAATTATCTTTGTATCTTTCAAACCCCGTATCTCCACTGAAGTTCAATCCTCTAGACCTATGGGAAGATATGAAAACTGTTTTCCCTATGTTATACAAACAGTCAAGGATATCTTTTACTATGGTTGCAACGTCGGTTCCGAGCGAAAGACTGTTTTCCAAAGCTGGAGGAGTTATGACTAAAACAAGAAATCGTCTAACAGGTTCTCGTTTAGAGAAAATATTACTGTTAGCAGATTTACCTGAAGACCAATGGTTTTGACTTTTGAGTTATTATAATTTTTTAATAATAATAATATAATATAATTTGTAATTTGTATTTTGTTGTTTTGTATTTGTATTTTGTATTTTTTTCGATACCTAATATATAATAATATAACTACGATACCTACTTATAGTAAATATGATTTCCTTGTATATTAAATGAGTTTTTTTTATGACGGGGTATAATCAGAGATGTGTTTAAACACCAGTCTTGTAAAAAAATTGCTTTTTTATATAGTTATATAGCCTTGACAATAATGCTCTTCATAAATCATAACTACTTTTAGATAAATGTTAGAAAAATGTCATATTCTAAAATAAACCAAGATTTTGAATTCTTTCTTAAATTGAAAAAAAGAATGCAATTAAAAATTAAAGCCCCATTTACACGGTGACAGTACTGCCGTGACAGTTCTTTGACATTGAAACATTAACTGTCACCGTGTAAATAGGGCTTTAGCGTAAAAAAAAGGTTTTATTCGATACAATATAGTCTCATAAAGTCATTTCGGTCCTTTTTGCTTAGGTATTTTACCCATATCAGTATTTTAAATCGATTCGATACTTACTCATATCGGTCCTTTTATTTCGATATTTTACTCATATGAGTATTTTCATTCGATTCGATACCAAGTAAAAGTATCGATACTTTTCTTTCGATATCACGTCCCTGAATGTTCGACAAACGTTTGACAAACAATGTTTCCCCAAACGTTTGTTAGGTGTGGACGAAACATTATAGGAATCGGGATCGGAAACAGCGATAAGCCGGTTGATAGTTATAATTACTCAGTGCACACAAACGTATGGTATGAAGTGGGGATTTGTCAATAGTTACATTGCACGCCGCATACCACAAACAGCGCTTTACTAGGAAATAATTGTTTTTCAATTTTTAAATATAATGAAAACGGTTTTGCACGAACCAACTGTATGAGAACAGTTTTCATAGTAGAATTATAAAAATTTTACAGAGCTTAAAAGAAAACATTATCTGTGCAATAGCGTTCTTATTTTATTTCTAGCATAATTCAATATTTTTTAATAAGCAAATAAAAATTAAGAAAAAATAAGTATTAATTAATTAAGAAATCCAATCGCATTTTTGTTATCAAAAAAATTGAAACGCTACGACACAAGTAATGTTCTCCTTTAAATGTTGTAAAGATTTGGTACTTCTAGCATAAAACCTGATTGCGTAGACTTGGTTCCCGCAGAATGAGTTTTGCGGCCGAATCACGGGTGCGCTGACATTTCTCAAGGCTAGGTTCACATGAAGAGCGTTAAATGCGCGTTTTTAGTCAGTGTTCACATGAATTACAGATTTTATGCGTTAAGCGCGCGTATCGCCTTGTCCTTACTGAATCCGCGCGTTGCGTTTATACGTTCGCCCGCAACGCAACGCAACATTTTGTTGGCAAAATTGACGTCGATGAATTCAGACGTGCAACGTACAAGAAGTTGTGAAGTTGCAGGAAGTTGTACATTTTATTTTCAGTTGTTAACATGTCGTTAACCTCCGAACAACGAAAAATTGTACTATCCGAAAGTTTGGCGGTTAAACTTTTTATTTTGAAAAAAAAACGCAAACGTAATCCGCCGCATCAAATTTATAAAGATAGGTTTGATTTTGGCGAGTTTCATCATTTGCATTCAGAGCTACGTGCTGATGATAATTTATTCTGTTCTTACACACGAATGAGTACAAGTACTTTTGATTATATAAAAGAGGCAATTGAAAATGAATGTTATCATAAAACAACCAATTTTAAAATACCAATTTCTGTGGAAGAGAGACTAATTATTACTTTGAGGTAAGCACATTAGTTTAATAAATAACAAATCAAATGATTAATAGTTTTTATATTATATTATCGATATTATAATATATTAAAATATAAAAGTAATTTAATTAAACTAAACTAGATTCCTGTATATCAGTATTATATTAGCATTATAATAATTAAATAAAAAATAAAAACTTTTAACATTGTAAATAAAAAATAAAAACTTTTTAACTTTTAAAATAAGAAATTATAAAAATAACTAATTATATGTTTTAATTTTAAATACTAGAATGTGTGTCATCTGAATAGTGGAAATTTGGTAAAGATGGTGGTATGGAAGTGTATGTTGGATGTACGGTAGAGGCTGATGGAATAATGTAATTTTGGTTATGTGAATTTGTTGAGCCGATGTATTGCTGTGGTGGTACACTTTCACGTATCAAAATATTTTGGATCTCGTTTCTCACTCTTAATTTTTGGATGGGGCTCATTTTTTTAAAATACGGAAGAATGGATTTAAAAAAATGCATATCTTCGTCATCTGGAGCGGGTGATTCAGTTAATGCGGCTAGTTTTCTAGTTTCAAGATCAATCAATTGTTGTTCAAAAGTATTGCCCGTTTCTTGTTTTTTTGATCTCTTATTTTTTTTTTTAGTTGTCGTAAATGAAGTTGACGGGGGTGATGAAATATTATAATCATTTGTAGAAATATTTAGTTCTAATGACTGGCCAACATTCTCGAGTTCGTCTTGTTCCTCATTGATGTCTTCTTCAATCTCATCTACGTCTACATCGGATATATTTCCGTCACTTATTCTTGGTGTGACAGTGTCCTTCAAAAATAACATCGCACGAAAATAGCTCCATGCCTTGATATAGCGCAGCATATTCTTGGCTACTTCCAGAACGACTGGAAGGGATTTTTTTAAATTCTTTTAAAAATTGATCTCTAAGACTTCTCCACTTTTTTTTAACATCGTCTTCTGTGGAAATTAAATTGAAATATTGTGTAAAATGTGTAAAACAATAATTATTTGAATTACAATTAATATTCCAAATTTACCAATTTTCTACAACATTGAATCTTATCATAATATATATTATATATATATTATCATCACATATACATGATATAACTTCTGAAAGATTTTGAGTGTTTTTTTGGCTATATATGGTTATCTATAGTATTGAATTATTCGATTTTTCTTGGTTTTTTTTTAAAGTCTATAATAAAATTTGGCTAGCCAAAAAATGTTGAAAATTTAATACAAGAATTTTCATAAGTTGTAATTATCGCCATTAAAAAATCGTACGTCAGAAAACGTTTGAAGTTAAAATATTGACAAAATTCGTCAACATCATGAATATTTGCAAATTTTTTTGTAGTTCAAAATGTATAAATTTTTTTTTATTCATAGAGTTGAAAATGTAATTCAAGGTAGTCCATAAGTTTTGCTTACAATAGTTTTAAAAAAAATTGAGCCTGAGTTAACTAAAAAAATTTTACAATAGTAAAATACAGGTTTACTATCAAACGGTTTTACATATAAAATTAATAAATTAACTTGTTAGAACGTAACCGATCAGGTCATTATTATTTAATTAAAAGTTTATGTTTATTGTATTCACACTTTGAGTTGTGATTGTTATGCTCGTTGATTATTTATTTCATTGTATTTATTATTATTATAATTGTAGCACGTACCCATTTTGCTTAGGCATTTATTTCCATTATTCTTATTATTCATATTATGTAAATATTGTTATTAAATATACATTTTGCGCAGTGCACCTAATTAGATTTAAAATTTTTATCTTTAAATTTTAAGCTTTAAACCTTAGTTTATTTTTTTTTATCTTTTTTCAACTACAAAATTCTTTGCAAATTGTAGCTAACAATTTTTATTTTTTTTTTTAACTGCGATAAGTACAACTTAAAAAACCTTGTATTAAATTTTAAAAATTTTTGGATATAATAATATAATAATATACATAATATATAGTAGTAAATAAATAAATAAAATAAATAATATAAAAATAAAATATAAATACTATGACACACCACTAGTCAAACTTTAAAATTGTATTTACTTAATTTTAAAATTTTAAATGCAATATAATATGTTCCAAATTTTTTTTTCCGCACAGATACCTTGCTACTGGTTTAGCTTTTAGGCAAATTTCTTTAACCTTTAGAATTTCAAAAACAGCAGTGTCTTCAATTGTAATCGAAATTTGTAAAGCAATTTGGAAAATATTGAAAGAAAAACATATGCCCACACCTACGATAGCTGATTTCGAAAAAATTGCACAAGAATTTGATGAAAAATGGAACTTTCCAAATTGTGTTGGGAGTATAGACGGCAAATATATTCGGATAAAATGTCCAAAAAAATCCGGTAGTATGTTTTTTAATTATAAACAGTTTTACTCTATTGTTTTGATGGCTGTTGCAAACGCAAATTATAAATTTATTATGATTGACGTCGGATCTTATGGAAAAGATAGCGATGGAGGTATATTATCAAATTCAAATATTTTAAAACGTCTTGAAAATAAAACTTTGAAGCTACCTTATCCTAAAAAACTACCAAATTCGAACATAATTAGTCCATATACTTTCATTGCTGATGAAGCATTTCCTTTGCGAACATACATGATGCGACCATACCCAAGAAGGTTACTAAATGATGAAAATAAAAGTTACTTCAATTATAGACTATCCAGAGCACGTATGACAATAGAATGTGCTTTCGGTATCGCAGCAGCAAAATTTAGAATTTTGCAGAAGTCTATAGAGACAAAGGTAGATAATACTGATCACATTGTAAAAGCAATATGTATACTGCACAATGTGATTATAAATTTGGAAAAAAAGGAACAGCAAATTATATGGACTCAGATATATCAAACCAAACGAATAATTTATCCAGCGATTTAGCAGTAAATGTGAGAAATAATAAAACATCCAGAGCAGCAGAGAATATAAGAAGTAATTTAAGCATTTTTTTTTCCAATAATAAATTGTAATACATTGTTATAAATAAATAACCGATAAATATTGTTATACATTATAAAAATGATTTTTTCGCTAAATTTTAAGGAAAGTATAATTACCACGATATATAACTTTAACCTACCAAATTGTCCAATTTGTATTGCTCATAGGAACTAATTATATTATTACTTTCATTATTTTATTTTTGTATTATATTACTGATTACATTATTCCATAAAATATTAATATATTATATAATAAATGATAATATTGTAATATTGTAATAATAATATATTTCTTTAGCTAGTATATTCAGTATATAATTTTAAACTTACTTGGCATTCCAAGTTCTTTGGATACAGAATCCCAATGCCTGTCTGCCACTACCCGATCTTTAAATTTTGAATCCCATTTATTCCAAAGTACTGATCTTTTTTGTACTTCAGAAATAAGAACATCCATTTTTGAAATACAAAAAAATAATTGACAGTGTGTCTTCATCGCACGCATGTTACGGCCAGTTAGGACATGTCCGTACTTTGTTGCAGTTGGTTTTATTTGCGTGAACGCATCGCCCGCAATACACGCAACGCACGGATTCAGTTAGGACATAGCGTATAACTATAGTCAGTCGTGTTTAATATTCCGGCGAAGATAGACGTAGCAAAAGCTGTATGCTTATGAGTAGTATAGATTTACCATTCCTGGTCCACCTTCATTTTACATCAATAAAAGATCACAAAGAAAACAATGTACAAAAAGATCACAAAATCTAAATGCAATAATAATTAAAATATTTTTCACTTAATCTAAATGCAATAATAATTAAAATATTTTTCACTTAATCTAAATGCAATATTTCTTAAAATATTTTTAAGAAATACTTATGTTATAATGATAAAATTTTATTTGAATATTTATATAAGGGTGCCCTCGAATCGAGGGCGCCTAATAAGAACGATTTAAAAACATTATATATAAATGAATCAGGTTCCGAATCTTGTCTTAATCCTTCAAAAATATTTTTCTAATCTTTTTGGTTTTGATTTCTAATTAATGTATTGAGATGGTTTACAAAATTATTCCTGTCTATATTTGTTTTATAATGTCCCCAAGCTAATGTGTCAATACAACTTTCTAAAATAAATATTTTATCATCATAAACACTTAAAGCTTTTTTGTTTTGTTTTACAGTAAAAACATGTTTCTTAGTTCTAAATAAAATTTGTTTAACATATTTTGGTTCTTTTGTTAGTAAACAATTTTCGAAATCATTAAAACATATTTTATTTTCCACAACATTTTTTTTAACACCTTTGGCTTTTTTACTTTCTTTTTCACTATTTATGATTCTATGGTAATATAATTTGGATCTTAAACCTATAAATTCAGTCATAATTTTTCCATTTAACTCATCTTTAAATTTACCTAAGACTTTTTGTTAACTAAAGGTAAACCATATATATTCTCTTTTGAATAATCTGAAGTGTCAAAATGATCTAACATAATTTTCATATCCTGGTAGAAATCATCAGTTTTTATTTCTAATATTAGAGAGTCTGTATCTGTATACAACAATCTAACTTTATTTCCATATTTTTTCTTTATAATATTATAATAAAAATCGTAATTTAGACAAATCTAAAACACACATTCCTATATATATATTGAATGTTTGAAAGAAATTTGGCATCTTTTCATATGGACTGCAGCGAAATTCTCTGTAAAAATGGTTCTTTTGTCAAAATTTGGTTTTGAAATTAATTTTTCTAGTTGAAATGCAATATTACATAATCTTATATCAACATGATTTCTTACATTCATCATGGTACGACCATAAACACTGTTGTCCATTAATTTGAAATATTCTGTTTCAAACTCATTCTTAGCTTCTGATCTGAGATTAGTATTAAAATAAATATACACTTTTAACCAAGGACATTGACTAAATTCTAAAACACTGTGAATTTTCTCTATTTTTAAACCAAATTTAATATATAATTTTAGTGTTTCATAATGTATTATATATTTTTTCCGATCATACAAAGTTGTTAATAATTTTGGGAGTTGTTTGTCATCAAAATACCTTTCTGGTGCTAAAGGGAAATCTGAATGTAGATCATGAAGTTCTTTAGAGTAAGTTAAATCGACTTCTAAAATATAACCATTACATGATTCATCAGAAATATTCATTACATTAAAATCCTTCAGATTGTCAACCCATTTAAAATCTCCAGTAGGTAAATATTTACTCATTGCCCACCCATAAAGATTATTTGCATCCAAGTATTGTAAAAATATTGATTCATCCTTTTTTTTAAATTTATCCCCCATATATTTATTATTTGCTTTTGAATACCTTTGACTACATTGAGATAAACCTCCTCTGATTCCATTTTCAAACATCAACAATTGATCGACATCTGTTAATAATTCTAATTTTACTTTTGTCATTCTTAACATAAAATCCCATGCAAATCCTGGTGTTGTGCAATACCACATAGGATCTAATTTATAATTTTTTAAAAAAATATCTCTAAAATTTTCTACTACATCTGTTAACAATAATACATTAATCTTATTATATAAACTAGTGAATTCACAAAGATTTTGTATATTAAACCCTTTCCAAATTTTTTGTGAGTTTTTATATTCCTCCATCGTTATATTTTTATCATTTAGAGAACTATAAACTTTTTCTATAGGAGGTAAACATGTTTCATTAAATTTTTCTTCACAATCCATATACTCATAGGGATCAGCTAACTTTCTAGTAACTAAATATAAATATTCTTCAGGAAAATATTAACTAAGTTTTTTAAATTTATTTCTTAAATTTAATTTCGAATCATTTCTCAAATTATTTGTTAGCTTCTCTAAAGAACTCGGTAAAAATTTTAATGTATCTATATTTATATATAAATTAATTCTGTAAATAATACTTTTTCTTCACCATTCCTAGTTACTACACGATGCAACATTTTTGAAAAAGAAATATATTTTTCCTCATTATTTGGGATTAATTTTATATGTTCATCATCGTTTCCAAATTCCTTTATAAATAGATGGGCATCATAACCTAAAAGATTATGAAAAACAATTGGTATAAAACGTGGATTTTTAAAATTAAGATTGCATATAGAATGTGCTGCTCCTCTATATTCTCCTGTTAAGTGGTCATGATCCCGAACTTTTCTCATATTTTTATTTTTATTTTCTATTTCGTTTTTAAGTTTATCTTCACACAATTTAAAATTTTCAACATCATCAGTATTTTTATAATATTCAATAGTGTCTTTAATTATTTTAAATTTTTTTTCTAACCTTGGAGGTAGTTCACTTAAATATCTTTCACAAATATGACACTTATCAGATTTATTATAATGATTATTTAATTGTTCTACATTCAATGTTTTCATAGGAACTATTTCATCATACATTTCAGAAATAAGTATTTCTTCATTTTTCATACATTCATAAAATACTTGAGTTACGTTTGGACCGGAATATTTTACAGGAGGTTTATAATCACCATTACTATATTTAATATAATAACAAAAATTATTAGGTATATGTTTCTGATAAGATTTTGTAAAAGACGGTGTATCATTTGGTTGACAAGTATATATTGGTTGAAGTGTACATTCAAAGTCAGCATAAATCACAAAAGGGACTCTTAACGAATTATTATATTTTTCAAATTCTAAAGTTTTATTATAGGGTTCTGGTAGAACTATTTTAGCTGCTTTATTTTTAGAACAATAATGTTTATGTTCATTTAAATTATTTTCTTCATTGAAACTATTTAAACACATTTTACATAAAAATCTTTTATGACCATCTTTTGTCATTTGACTTCCACAAAGTTTCCATAAATCCTTAATCCAACAATAATGACCTTTATTCTCATTATCCTCTCTTAAATACAACAAATCTATATGATTTGTTTTTTCATTTGTAGTTACTTCTAATGGTACAATTATATGGTTATTTTGACTTTTTTCTTCTAGGTAGTAAATATTAACAAATAAATTGTTAATTAATTTAACAAATTTTGGAACATCTTTGGTACTTACTGGAAATTCTATTTTAGATTTTTTAATTACATCATCATATTCATTTTCCCATTTTTTATATTTTGTAACTCTTTGTCCATCTTTTTTAACGGTGTGTAAAGCTGAGAGTATGGCTCAAAGAAAACATTTGTCATCATTATTTTCAACATTTATTATATAATGTTTATTTTGAATGTCTTCAGGTAATTTAATATATGAAGAACCTTTAAAAGGATTGTATTTATTTATATTTATTCCCAAACTTAAAATTTGATGAAGTCTCCATTGAGAATTTTTCATTACAAAATCTTCTATTTCATTTACAATTTTAATTTTTGCATTTGTATAATAAATATTTAAGTCAGTATTTGTTGTTAAAATTGTATTTTTTGTTTTAAAATTACATTCTTTATATTCCATATTTTCTTCATTATTACCTATCTTATATACAGCAAGAAATATAATATTAACTTTTAAATTTTGCTTTTTTAATGCTTGTTTAAGTCGTCCCATTACTGGATTATTTAAACGATTTAAAAACACTTGTACATCTTTAATACCCATGTTATTTTTAATAATATAAGTTATTAATCTACTTTGAAAAGCTGTTTCTTCAGTTTAAAAAACAGGTTTAATCATGTTTTTATTTTCAAACATTTTTGCATTAAAATTGAAAACTCTATGTGGTTTGGGTATTCTATCTTGTTTTGTTCCTATACCATTGTTTTGATGACGAATAGACTGCAAATGTTTCGACCAACTTTTGTATTTAACAGTTAAATTACAAATTTTACAAGTTTTATCTGTTTTTGGTATTCTCTCTTGTTTTGTTTCTATACCCCTGTATGTTTTTCTAAATCGAGGTATAATTGTTTGATCTCTGTCATTGTTTTGATGACGAATAGATTTCAAATGTCTAGACCAATTTTTGTATGTAACTATTAAGTTACATTTAACACAAGTTTTGTTATTCATTTTATTATTGTTTACAATCCGGAACCTTTATTTTCCATTGCTTTGTTATGTCGAATTGTTTCTTTTTCAACTGCTTTTTTATGTTTGCTAACACTGTTTACATTTGAATTTACACCTTCAACTAACGCATAATATAAAATATTATAAAATTTATTCACACATTAAATTCATTCCTAAACGTATTTTTCCTTTCATTGCATATGCAGTTAAAATAGCCGGAATTTTTTCAGACATAGAACAATCAGAATCTTTACACCTTTCTAAGGCTTTTTGTTCTAAAATTTTATCAGCAATATGTCTTGATTTAATGTCTTTATGGTTTTTGTAAAAATAATCATCTTCATCTAATTTATTGATTGGTTGTATATTTTGTTCTTAATTTTTTTCTAAATTTGTAAATGGTCCTAAATAATTATATTTAGGATAATGCATTGGAGGTAAAACTTTACAATTCAAAAAATCATTAGAAAAACCTGCACCTTTTATAATTTTCTTTGGTAAACTTGAAATAAATGACAATAAATATATTGGACCTTTCTTAGGAATGTCAATTACTTTTTCCATTTTTTTAATACAAAAATTAAGAATTTCAAGTTTGTCATCATGGTAATGATTATTCCCCGCTCTTTCTTCACTATATATATAGTATATTTTTTCTCTTAATTGCTTTATATTATATTCTATGTCATTTGTTATTTCATTTGGTAAATTATTAACATATTGTAGAAAATATTCAATACCTTTACGGTCATCTATTAGATGTTCCATTTTTATTTTAAATAATTTAAGAATACCAAGTTTTTCATTATGAAAACCATAATTTCCTGCTTTTTCTTCAGCTGCTATTAAATGACATCTTTCATTTAATTGTTTCATATTGTCAATCCAATGAAATTCAATTTCGTTATTTGTATAATTCATTAAACCTGCTCCTTTATTTTCTGTTGCTTTTGTAGGGTTCAAAATTTCAGTTGTTGGTATTGTAGGATATAAATTTTTTCTTGGTATTGATGGTATTGTTGGATTTTTATTTTCTTTTGGTATTGTTGGTGTAGGACTAATCATTTTGAGATATTTGTCACCTTTACTTGATTTCGGTTTTCCTGTTGATTTGTCATTATTTTGGTATATTGCTTCTGTTTCAATTAATATTTTTGCATAATTTTGGTAAACTTTATTTGTATAAAATTCTGATGTTGTAACATCTGAATGAGTTAAAAATCTCCACATACCTGAAGTTAATATATGTCTTTTTCCGTTTAAAATTATGTCATCAAAGTCAAACATTATTGGATATTTTCCAATCATGTGTCCAAAATTTTCTTTAAAATGTGTTCCAAATGTATTATTTAGATCTAAAGCTGGTAAATATTTTTGAGCATTTTCCCCTATTATTATATTTGGAGGCATAGGAGAATTATTTGTTGTTTTTCTCGGAGAACTTTTAGGTGTTTCATAATCCTCTGTATTCAATAATCGTAATACCTCGGGATTACGAGATTTATAAGGAGTTGTAGGTATTAACATTTTTTGAATATCGTGATGTGTTTTAATTGCAACCTCTTTAACATCATTAACAGAAGATTCAACTTTAGATAAGCCTTCTAATATTGGCTTAAAATTTTTTACTTTTTCCTCTGCTGAATGTTTATCATGTATAAATCTTTTTCTATAGTTACTTTTTAAATTGTTTTTAATATTAATTATTTTTTCTAACTTTTCTGGTGAATATTCTTTTACTTGTAATTTTTTTATATTATTTTCATCTTCATCTTCATATTCATCTTTTTTCAGAGTGTAATAAATCTGACTTTTTAAATGTATTTTTTAAATTGTGTTCAAGATGAATTAATTCTTTAATATTTTCAGTTTCGTTTTCTAAATTAGTTCCTTCCTTAAAATTGTTTTGTGTTTCTGGTGGCTCTGAAAATGTGACTTTTTTTAAATTTTTTTTTATTATTTTTCTTAAATTCTTTTGATTTTCTTTAACATTAATTTATTATGAACCTAATGACAGAAAACCAGCTTCAATTTTAGCCGATAATTTTAATGACTATTTTATAAATGTGGCAACTGATCTAGTAACACAACTAAATAACGATGCTAATGTAAATAATTTGTCTAACATCTATCGATCTAACAATACAATTATGCCAAATAATTCCCCCTTAAATAAATTTGAGCTGATAACACATGAAGATATACTAGAAGCAACCTCTAAATTAAAAAATGGTGCATCGCCCGGTATCGACAACATATCCTCTAATCTTCTAAAAAAATATATTAATTTTCTTGTTAAACCTCTCACTCATCTTTTTAATCTATGTATAACCCAAAATAAAATTCCAGATGTTTTTAAAGTAGCAATTATAACACCCATTTACAAGAAAGGTCTAACTTCACTCATTAGTAATTTTCGGCCAATATCTGTAATATCAAATGTAGCAAAAATATTTGAAAAAATTATAAAAGCAAGATTAGTACACTACTTAGAATCGAAAAACTTACTATTTGAACACCAATATGGTTTTAGACCAGATAAAAGCACTGATCAAGCCATAGCTAATGTAACCAAAATTATCTATAGTACACTGGAAGAAGGAAAAAAATGCGCAACTATTTATCTTGACCTGGCGAAAGCCTTCGATACTGTGGACCATGTAAAGCTTCTAAAAAAAATGCACGACATAGGTATTACTGGTTCGGCTCACTCACTATTCGAATCATATTTGGAAAAAAGGAAACAGAGGGTTAAAATAAATGATACCATCTCTTGTGAGCAAACTATTATATGTGGTGTTCCTCAGGGTATAACACTTTCTCCTGTACTCTTCAATATTCAGCTAAATGATATAAAACTTCTGAACTTAAATAGCAATATTATTTGTTACGCTGACGATACGGTATTGATTTGTAATGGTTTAACCTGGGAAGAAGTTTTCACTAATATTGAGGCTGATTTACTGTCAATTAAAATCTGGTTTAAGAAAAACAACCTATTTCTTAATCTAGATAAATCAGCCATACTACTTCACTCCCTATCCGAATGTACCCTACCTACCTTAAATGAACTAAAAATCCATGAATGTAAAACTTTATTATTAAATCACTGCCAGTGTAAATCGGTTTCTATTGTCAAAAATTACAAATACTTAGGTATCGAAATGTGCCATGATATGAAATGGAAAAATCAAATTATTAATACTACCAATAAGTTGAGAAAGATGATTTTCATCATGAAATCTCTATGTGAAATACTAGATTGTAAAGACATAAAACTTATATATTTAACTCTCTTTGAACCTTTAATCGCATATGGCATAATTGGTTGGGGTAGCGCCTATGATAATGTGCTATCACGACTTCAAAAATGCCAAAATACTATTATTAGAGTTGCTTGTAACAAACAATGGAGATATCCTACAAAACAATTATATGAAGAATTTAATGTACTTAATATATATAAGCTATATATAAAAACCTGTACCATTTTCCTAAAAAAACATAACATGTTATCCCCTGTAAATCACAAAGTTAACACTAGATATGCTACTAATAACTATTCGCTAAAATTTCCAAAAAAAGCTGGATGTCGTAAAGTGTATGATTTTGTTGGGACACATATACATAATATAATGCCCAAAGAAGTGGCTGATATGTCTCTTTCTATTTTCAAAAAATACATTACCCATTGGCTTCACCATGAATACGATGCTACAATATTGAAGTTTCAGGATTAATTTGTTTTTTACACTTCCATTGTCTGCCTTTTTTTTTACTGTTTTTGTGTTATTTTTTTACCATGTATTTGAGTAGCTATTTAAGGAGAAAATGATAAATGTAAATGTATTGTATATAAGATAACTCCTAGGCCTCCACACGAGTTTTACTCAGTGAGGCCTAGTAATCTTTACCGATATTAAATAAAATAAAATAAATAAATAAAATATAACATATTATTTTTTATTGGTTTTTCAAGTTTATAGTAGAAACGATTATTAATCAGATCGATTGTTATAAATCCATAGTCATTTTCCCAACAATCTGAACATAAAGTTTTAAATTCATTTAAAGAAATAGTATTACTTAAAAAATCATCCCAAACATTTTTTATATATTGAGTTGATTTAAAAGCAATTAAAAGAGTTTAATTATTTCTTATATATTGTTTATTTGCTGAACTATAACATTGATTTAAATAAATAACTGAAATGTCTTTTGGTCTTGATCTATTCATATATTCATAAATAGGTATTTGTTCATCTAAAGGAATGTCATCAAATACAACTAAACTACCAGGTTCACATTCGTCTACAGATATTATGTCTGTATTAGTTATATAAAATAAATCTCAGGTATACCTTCAAATATTTCTACTAGTTCATTATAAATTGGTTGATCAATACTTTTTGTAAAAATATATAAATTTTCATACTTAGTCCAATGACTTAGAATTATACTCCTCAATACAGTTGTTTTACCGTAACCTGATGGACCGAACAACACAAGTTGCATAGGTAAATGGAATAAAGATTTTTTTTTTTTATATATGGTTTTATTGCAATAAATCCCATTTTTATAATAAACATTTTTTTTATTTTTACTCATATAAATAATGTATAATATTTTTAAAAAGTATGATCCTTTTATTGAGAGAGTTCAAACTAAAACATGGATAATTATGAATAACATTCATCTTAATACACCTAATAAAGACACAATTTTTAAAATAAATAGTATGGACAGTTTTCTGGACATTAGAAAAACAAAGTTTTTTATGTCTGGTAGATATTTGCAAAAAGGTGAAAAAGAATATCCTAAAGATTCAAAAATAGAATTAGTTGACAATTTTCCTCCATTTTTATTTAGTAAATGTACAGCTAAAATTCGTGGTAAAACAATATCTGAAATTGAGTATACAGGAAGAGTAAGTACAATTAAAGGTGTCATAAGCTACTCTCTGGATTTAAACGGACAAACTATAAACTCTGGTTTTGTAAGTAATTTTAAAGGTGGAGGTCATTTTAATGTTATGGGTAATTTATCACAATTTGGCATACCATTTTTCAAAGACCATCCATATCCTGTTTTCAATTGTGACAAAAAAGTATACTTTTAATTTTAAAGCGTGGCAATGTATTGAGGAAAGGAAGAATTTCTGGAAGAACTATAAAAATTGATGTAACATCTCAATATCGAAGTTAAAATCCTCCTGTGTTTTGTGGTTTTGGATTACAAACAAACAAATTAAATACTCAAGATCATAATCCTGGTGAATTCGATCATTGTTGTGTTAGAAACTATTGGTATGAAATAATTGGAAAACGTTATCCTGAAGAATGTCAAGATGAAGATTTTAAGAATAATAAATTTTGCCAATCTTATGAGAATTTAACGTCTTATAAATTAACTTACCATAAAAATCAACAAGAACTTCCATTGATGTATAATGATCCAAATGATTTTAAATAATATAAGTCAATATTTCTAATTAAAACAGTTTACCAACCAATGAATATTTCTGCAACTAAAAAAAATATAATTTTACATATTGAGTTAAATGAAGATTTACCTAAAGATAAAATTTGTTATATTTTTTTCCTATGAGAAGATGAATTTTTGTTTGACATTGAAAAAGGTACTACTGAAGAAACTTTTAGTGGTTAAAATATATGTTTGTTTTCAAGAGAATATTTCTCTTGAAAAATAATTTAATATTTATTCTTTAATTAAATCAAGATAAACAATGAAATCATCATCATCAAAATAATATTTTTTACCATTTTGGTCTATAATATGTATTTCTATAGTTTGAAAATTTCCTTTAACTGGTATGTACATTATTGGATTAGTTTTTATGTATGGATTAACATCATCATAATAAAAATTATACAAAAGATCTTCCTCGATGTGATTAACATTATTAACAGATGAAAAAGATTTTTCAATTATGTTGCAATTTACATCTAATAATCGTTTATTTATATTAATATTTAAGATTTCTCAATTCTGTTTATTTAAATAATTTATATTGTCAATCCCTAAACTTAATTTAAAATTGTTGTCCAATGTAAAATAATCTTTTGTTGTTACTTTAATGTAATTACCATTATTTTCAAACTTCATAATTGAAGAGAATAAACTATTTAAATGCACAATTGAATAATTTCCTTTTAATTCGGTTTTACTATTTTTAGTAGAAATAATACCTTTAATATTTTTTATAAAACCTTGTGTATAAAACATTACTTTCTTTGTACCTCTTATTTTATAAAAAATATCTGGTTTTAGTCCGTATGAAACAGGCCATCTTTTATTTATAGGGATTGCATCTGATATAAAATCTCCAATACAATCAAAACCTAAACATTTTGTTAAATATTCATCAAAGCATAGACCGATTGAGG
Source organism: Sitobion miscanthi (assembly GCA_008086715.1). Classification (NCBI taxonomy): domain Eukaryota; kingdom Metazoa; phylum Arthropoda; class Insecta; order Hemiptera; family Aphididae; genus Sitobion; species Sitobion miscanthi. The sequence goes on from CM017798.1 coordinate 9,312,792, forward strand.
CTGAAATATTTATAAAACCATCAATTAATTCAAGACTTATTTTAGGAAAATCGTAACAATTCAATAAATTTTCAATTATCGTTTATTGTGTATAATCCTTTAAAAATTGTGTCCATTAGTATTTCACCATTTCTACCTAATCTAAATCTACAATCTTGTTCTACATTTATATAATTTTCATTAGAATTAGGATAATAAATTATTGGATTACTACTAACTATTGAGAAATCAAATTCAGTGTTTTGAAAGCCTAAATATTTTTTTAAATTTGCATCTAAATTATAATAACAAGGCGATATTATTTCAATTTTTTTATTAACATATGTTAACACTATAGGAATTATTAGTTTGTTTAATTCCGTAATACAATATTCTCCTCTTTTTTTTTTGTATAATTTGATAAAGAATTTGTATTTTATAATCTGTTTCAATATTTATTAAATTTAAACCTTTTAAAAATATAGAATCCAGTCCTATTTTATAATTATTATTATTATAATATTTTTCTGTTAAAAGAATACAACCGTTTTTAACTTTTATAAATACCATTTATAAAAGTAATTATATTTTTTTATTCAAACATCGAAAATTTAAAACATACATCAAAACGTTTGTTATATACATTATACAACATAACATAACAACATAAAAACATACTTTATTTAGGTTAGACGTTCGATGTTTACGTTCGACATTAGATTTTATTATGATGAATAATAATATTTAAATATAATAATAATAATCATAATATGTAAGACAACATTTGTGTAACTAGACTGATTATTTTTTAACATTATTGTTAATACTGACTGGTAAATAGTCGTGTTGTTACATAAAATAACATACACACTATACCGATTAAAAGGTAATTGATAATATAAAATAATTAATAATATTGTTGTTGAGAATATAAAGTAGTTGAGTTGTTATCTGTGACAATTGGTATATTATATTATTTATTATAAATACGTATATATATATATATATATATATAAATAATAATAAGTAAGTATTAATAATCAATGATTATATGCAGGTGCTGTTCAAATAGCTTGGCAACGGTTATTAGACTAATTGAAATAATTAAACCATAACACTGTTTTTCAGTACCAATTAGTGTAATGACTTTCCAAATTTTTCTGTATTTCTGTATTCTAGTCTGTATTTTTATAATGTGACAAACTTGCGAATGGAGAGTTCTAAATCATTAATGATTGTAATATAAAACCGATGTGCATAAGGGAAATTACAATTATTGGGAATTCCATGCGTTTATCAATAGTCTGTGGCGAGCGATAACGGACTGCGGACAGACCAGCCGGTTTCGGCGATGATATTTATTTTTTTATTTTTTTTTTTTATTTATTTGAAGAAATCTACAATCTATACATGCTTTTTGTACAATAAGTAGGTTTGATATATGAAAGTTAAGATAAAATAAAAAAAAATGATATGAGATTAGGGAAGATACCCAGTGGTAACACCCTGTGACATGAATAACAATGAGAAAAAAAAATAACAATAATATATATATATAATAAGATGATAAATGAATAAGTAATTAATTTGAGGTTTGGAGGTGTTACCTGGTGGCGACTTCCGGCACTTATTAAGTTCTCTAATTAAAGAAGATCTCACCATTGCCTTTTTAGTCTACGGCGCGGGATACCAGGGAGTGAGTTAGTTGATAATTTAGATATTAGTGGATTTGTGTGTTGTTGAAATTTGTTGTAGAGTCTAGTGTAATATAGTTTGGAGATTTGGTTAAGATTTTGGATTTTGAGATCTTTGTGGAGATTATTGTTGGTTAAGTACCAGGGTGCGGGTGCTGATGGAACTAGGCGAAGGCATATTGATTGAAAGGCCTGGATTGTACGGGTGTTTGAGGGTTTGGCGGCACCCCATAATTGAATGCCATAAGTCCAGTGCCCTGAGCGATGATATTAATTACCTTATTGCAGTTTCTTATTAGTCGTTTCACCGTTTACTCTGTTGCCCGTCGATTACGACATTCATGTCTCATACTGTTCAGTTCACATTTTCACAACAATTCGACACATTTAGTAATAAATGGTTATATGGTATTATAATTTATAATTAATGATGTTGATTTTTAAATGTTTTTGATCGTTGCGTCGCTTCTTTTTCTTTCTTTCTTTATTCGACACCTACCGTGGTGGTCAAACGCGATCGTGTAACTATATAGTGTAGTACAGATGGACATTCATCATCTTAATATTGTATAATATTTTTTATAAAAAAATAACTATGTGGTCAGTGTTACATTTTTTGTTGGATGATACCGTCGAAGTTGTTCCCGATAATTGGAGCATTAAAGAAGGCTATTGCGCCTGGCCGGATACAAAAAAAAAGTGAACTAAAAAATGCTGTAATCAACAGAATAAAACCAAAAAACAAACATTTAATTTCTTTAAAGCGCGGACTATGGCTTCTAATATTGGTGAGTTAAAAGTATTAAAATTGAATTACATTCTATATTATAAAATGTTTGTTAGGTAGGCATTGTAACACACCTCCTCGGCTGTCAAACCCAGTGGCTGTCGATATTTATACCTAACTCTATCCAGTTAAAGAGTAGTTGGTTGGCTATTCCCACTACACGAACCGGTCCTTAGATCTGGGTTGTTGAATTGATATAAATAAAGTTTTCTGAGTTATATTTTACAGGTCCTAGAAACTTATGACTTGCGTTCATAAACTAACACAATTAACACGATATAGCAACGAATACAATGTTTTATTCAAGACTAAAATAATTATAATATTATAACCAATAAAATGCACTATCACCTGAGTAACCCTGTTCTTAAGGGTAGTATATTGAAGATAACAGGAGTAGCGGAGTACGAGTTGAACAATACTGAATTATTATAATTTAACTATTAGGTACGTTATTATATACTTAAAGTTAATCAATTAATTACGTTTTATAATATTATAAATATGACTATAGTAGACTGATGTATAGTCTCTATTTCACGGTTCAAAACTCGACTGGCTGCTATGCCAATAATATATATGCTCGTACTCTACGTTCCTGTTTTCTGTTTACCTAAGCAAATTCGCCGAGTGCGACATAAATGACGAGTCAGTAAACTGCGAATCGTTACAGCGTGTAATTTATATTAATTTAATATGTATCTAGATGATTTTCAAGTTGTTCAAAAAAAATGCATAGCTGCAAAATCAAGATCAGATCTGTCCTCATCTGAAGACACTGCAAAAACTAGAAAAATCCGGAAAAAAAAGTTATGAAAAACTCTGATTTTGCGGGTATATTATATAGTATTTTACAATATTGCTGTTTGCTCTAACTTTATACTGATTTGACATTTTCTTTGCCTTGTTGTGTGAAAAATTACCTGGTTAGTGATCCCAGAGTTAAAATCTAGAACTCAGATAATGTTTGTATCTTATAGTCTCTTATATTGAATTTTACTTTTACCTACAACTATAAAGCCATAAGTAAAACTATAGGAGCACATTTTTTTTTATTGGGGGTGGGGGGTTATATAACTTCAATATATTGTAATTTATTGTTAAATTAGCAATAACTCTTTCAATATTAATGTTTTAGTAGCTATAAGTTGAAGAAATAGTCTTGCAACAAGCATACCAATTCTTTATTTCATTGTGTCATTTTTATTAAAATATTTTGTTAGGTTAGGTTAAGGAACCATAACAAACCTGTCAAGAGAATACTATTACTATGCATACATAAATTGTCTCAGCTTACACATGTGTTATGATGTTGGCAATATTGTATTTATATTAACCTCACTTTTATTATATTTTATAAATCAAGTCATTCTCTGACTTACGTTATGTTCAGATATACATTGTTAAGTCACATGTAACTATATCGAAAGTGTAAAATAAAGTAACACATTATGCGTAATAATTAAATCTGTATCATGTCATTTACTCCTCACGACATTACAAATGGAGACGAAGATAAATACGAAGATTAATATGAAGATTACAAGCACGCGTAAATAAAATTAAAGGCTGTAACGAGGAAGAGTCGGAAGGCCAGACGATCGTCAAGGTGACGTACCACGTGCAGTAGTTCAAGGAGAACGCAACCAAAAAGATGGCAGGTGTAATTGGATCATTGGCGGAGTTCCAAATGGATGGAGACTGGTCAATTTATCAAGAAAGAATGGAACAATTTTTTTAGTTAATGCGATACAGGAGGAACGCATGGTACCGCTGTTTATTACATGTATTGGGGAAAAAACTTATAAAGTACTCAAAGATTTGTGTGACCCCCTAATACCGTCTGAAAGACCGTATAAGGAATTATGTACAATATTAGATAGACAGTTCCCTCCTAAAGTGTCAGTTTTTAGACAGCGGGAAGAATTTTATAATTTAAGACAAAATTCAAATGAAGACGTGAAGGATTGGTATGCAAGAATTAAAAATTCAGCAACAACATGTAAATTTGGAAAGGGACTAATTGACGTTCTTAGAGACAAGTTTATAACAGGCATGAGAAATGGACAAATTGAAGACCGTTTATGTGAAGAGAATGTATCTAAAGAGCTAAATAAAATTGTAGAAATAGCAATGCAGAAAGAAGTAACCATACAACCAAATGTTCCAGTGGAAGTACACAAATTAAAGAAATGGAACAAATCAAAGGATTTTAGAAAAAATGTTGGAGCATCAGAAGATGGGCAAACTACAAATAAGAAGAAACCGACAGAATTTTCAAACAGCAGTAAAGGATCGAATCAAGGAAAATGTTTTACATGCAGCTTAAGTAATCATACATTTAGTAATTGTAAGTATAAAACTTATAAATGTAAAATTTGTAATAAAGTAGGACATCTAGCTAAAATGTGTAAAAATGAATCAAAAAATCATTATGTAGAAGTAGAAACTGAGTCAGAGTCAGTAGAAATGTTTCAATTAAAAGTAGGTTATCAAGAGAGTGTAAAACCATATTTTGTTAAAATTAAAATTGAAAAAATACAAATAGACATGGAATTAAATGGAATGGAATTCTGGCGCAGGGAGATCTATAATACCTTTTAAATTATATAAAAAATATTGGTCTGAATTAGAAGTCATCCCTAGTTTAATTAAATTAAAAACTTACAATGGAGAAATAATAAATCCAGTTGGAGAAGTTATGTTTGATATGGAGTATAAGAATAAGAAGGAACAATGTAAGTTACTAATAGTAGAAAATGGATGTAGAGCTCTATTGGGAAGAGATTTAATGAGTTTATTTGGTATACAGTTAGTTGATGTATCAAATATTACAGTAAATAATATAGATTTTGGTATAAAGAGATTGTTAAAAGAATTTGAGGAATTGTTTAAAAATAAAAGAAGGAGTAATGCCAGTTTTTTGTAAACCAAGATCTATTCCATTTGCTTATATGGAAAAAGTTGAAAGTGAGCTTGAACGTTTAGAGAAAGAAAATGTAATTGAGAAAGTGGAAAATGCTCGATGGGGTACACCTTTAGTGCCTATTGTTAAGCCAGACGGAACGGTTAGGTTATGTGCGGATTATAAGATAACTATAAATAAGTATTTAGAAGATTATAATTACCCTTTACCGAGAGTCGAAGAACTGTTTGTAGCTTTGCAAGGAGGACAATTTTTTAGTAAATTAGATTTTATCAACGCTTATAATCAACTTGAAATATGTGAAGAGACTCAAAAGTTATTAGCATGGAGTACACATAAAGGTATATATAAAGTAAAGAGATTGCCTTTTGGAACAAAACTGGCTTGTTCAATTTTTCAGCAAATAATCGAAAAAGTATTACAAGGTTTAAAAGGTGTAAAGAATTTTTTGGATGATGTTATTGTTACAGGATTAGACGATGAGGATCATTTAAACAATTTGAGAGAGGTTTTTAAAATATTACTAGATGCTGGTTTTAAACTAAATGTGAATAAATGTTGTTTTTTTCAAAAGCAAATAAACTATTTAGGACATGTGATTGATTGTGAAGGAATCAGAAAAGATAAAGAAAAAGTAAAAGCTATAGTTGAAGCAAGAATACCACAAAAAGTGACAGAGGTAAAATCATTTCACAAAACATCTTTGAAGTGAGTACATGTTGGTTATAGTATTATTAAAATAATATTTCTTAGGTTATGCATCGAACAATTTCATACGTATTTGAATAAAACAATTTCTTTTTTTTTGAAATCTAGCAATGCCTAAAGACGTACGACACACTTACAACGGCCGTGGTATGCGGGTGTATAATGCACCCGTGTACCACGGCGCTGTGGCGCCGCTACGCCGTCCGGGACGGAACGCCCGACGTAAGTACTATGCTTACTTATTTAGTAAAAAAAAACACATGCTTATTGCATAAGCCAAGTATAACACTAAACACGATTTGTACGTTTCAGGATGTTACAGGTGCCAACAGGTGGGTCACCTGGCGAGGAATTGTCGTAAGTTTGTCCTATTATTTAATTTGTCACGTGCTAAACTTTTGTAACTTTTATCAGATTTCCCCCGCGTGGTACCTGCGGCATCGTCGGGCGTTTCCTCCTCGGTAGTCGCGTGACGACGACTACAGCAGTGGCCGCTGCCGGAACAGCAGCAACAACAGCGGGGGTCGAGGCGGAGCGGCCGTGGGAGAAGGTAAGATCGCAAATACCAAAATATCTATGTCAATCATCAAAAACATAAAATGTATTGTTTTCAGTAGTTTTATTCGACAAACGTCGATGACGGTGATGGAGGGGTGGCTGGCTGCCACCTCGACCCCAAATTCGACGGGTGAGGAGTGTACAATCCAATTTTGGTTCTAGTGTCATCAGCAGTTTTATGATTTACCAACCAACTACTGACATAAGTTTCTGGTTCCCATTGTTCTAGTGGGGGTCCATTGATATTAATAAACATAAGACTGGCCGTATGTTGAATAGTTAGCCTAGAACGTAACTTTGTACAAAAATTGTTCATCAAACTAAACCCTCGTTCACACTCTGCTGTTGAGCAAGGAAAGGTGTTTATAAAGTTATAAAATTCAGGCATAAAATTTTTAAATGAAATATTTTGATCATCAATTTTTTGTCTTAAGCCATTAGATTTATAGCATCATTCTTAATAAGTTGAAAACGTTTGCATAATCGGTTAATTTTATCTTCGCCATAACGTATGTTGTAGTCTTCCGGCCACTCTGTTGTATCCATGATTTGCATATCCTGAATTACTGAAATATCTTGTTCTTTATCCAAGAGCCTAGATTTTAAGTTATCAACAAGACTGGTAAGAAATTGATTATGATTAATGTTAACTAATTTAGAGTTCTTTTCTGATTTAATATTTTTAAAAGACATGTCATTTACTGCGACTGTTGCTTTAGTCATGTATTCACCTTTTAATTCTTTAAATGAAACCAAAACCTAACCTATTTATATGTTGTTGAGCTTGAATTAAAGTTACAGAACGCTTCTGGAGTATGTTTGACAAGACGGATAATTCATTAAGACAATCACACATTAAACCAAGATCTAATAGATATTCAGGACTAGCTAGCCTTTTTCGTAGTCCACTGTATTTGGCTCTTGTTTTACCATCCCTATTTATGTCAGACGATGCACTTGAAAAATGGTTACATAAAGCTTCAAACATTTTCCATACAACTTTAACTGCTCTTAAGCTACTAGCCACCCAGCGGACGTCCAATACACGTCCAACCTTTAAAAAAATAGTATCTAATTCGTTACAAATATTTTTTAGTTCATTTTGATTCTTTGGCGATGCATTATATAGAACATATAATGAATCCATAAATGATTTGAAATGATTTACAGCATTAACATCTTTAACTGAATCGCCTACTGCCAGCTCTAATCTATGATTCATACAGTGTAAACTGAAAATTAATGGATATCTTTCTTGTAAACGTTTCGCTACACCATTTTTTTTCGCTAACAATACGCTAGCACCATCGCTTACAAATGATATCCAGTTATTTATTAAGTAATGATCATTAAAACCAGACTCTTTTAAACACTCAATAAGTTGATTCACAATGTTTTCAGCTGTTTGACTAACAAGCTCAACAAGGTCTAAGAAAATAAAAATAGGATCATCACAAGAAATGGAAGCTTTAATAAAAACAACCATACCACAAACTGCACTAACGGTAGTAGATTCATCAATTAAAACTGATAATTTGGCTCCAGTCTCAATAATATTAGTAACAATTTTCTGTTTCATTACAAACGATATATGGTCAACAATATTAGTTGAAGAAAACCTTGAATGAAGTGTAGTACCAATTTTTATCCCATTCAGTTGTTGTAGTTGCAAAAGATTAAAATGGTCATTAAATGGTCTGTTAAATTTAGCAATATAATATTCAGTACGAAAAATTAATGTAGTTGATTGATTTTTAACATATGCCGATTTTTCAAATTGTTTAGAAAGAACATTTTCTTCTTTCTGCATTATAAAATGAAAAGCTGTCTTATGCGCTTTGGATGAAGTATGTCTTTTTATTTTATTCCGAAGACTAGCAAGTCTTGTTTCTTTTTTAATGCTGATCCCACCATTAATTTGACACAATGACCATTCTTTGGAAATTTCAAAATCTTGACTCTTAAATGTTTTAAAATTACTAACTTCAGAACAAGTTGTACACCCCAAAAGTCCATTTTGACAATGAAGCCAAGTATATTTTTGTTTTTTTCTGCCCATTGTTCAGCAGACCAATCTGAAGGCCATAAAATTTTAACAATTTCTGAATCATTATTGGTCATTTGTTTTATATTTATCTTTAAAAAAAAAAAAATAATGAAAAATGTTTTTATTTGACCTTTTGGATTACATTAACTTTGAATGGTATTTTGAAATAATTCTCATAATATTGATTGTTTTATTTCTTTAAATAGTAAATGACTAGGTATAGTTATTAAGCTATTGCAAAAATAAACAAATAATAATAGAATCTCATTTTTGATTTCAAAAGGATAAATCATAACTTAAATTTAAAATTATTCATATTTGTTTAAATGTATTATGTGCTATTTATTTTCCTAGTTAATATCTTGGTATTTTAGAAGTTAATTATTTAAATTATTTTTTATTTAAATATTATGGTTTTCTAGAGCAAGGTAATATGGCTAGTTTATCATAAAAATGGCATAAATATATAAAATATAGTAATATCTGTTAGGTGGTTAAAATATTATTTTACCTGAGGCACTTCTGGATTGTTATCAAAATCACTTGATGGCACTTCCATGTCAAAAGATATCTTCTTCTTTGTTTTTATTTGAGATTCAATTACCTAATGAAATAGTTATTTTTATTAATTTAACAAAATTAAATAAAAGCAATTTAGGTACCTACCATTTTTTTTTTTTTCGGCGGTTGTAAATCTGACTTGGATGTCACAACATTATTTTCTGTGGACACTTGCTTAAAATTGTCAATAGTATTCTGGGAATCCTACAAAATATACAAATAAATTACAAATGAGAATAAAAAAAGGAAAATTGAATACTTTTTGCTTATAAAATTAATCATGCATAAAAAATGTTTAGCTTATACCAATAATAAAATAATAATTGTTATAGCAATTTAAGATACATAATTTAAGTGTTAAAAACTGCAACTACCCTATGAATTATTATTTATTTCATTGAAATATTAAAATTAAAACATAATACCTACTATTATAAAATCCAATGGACACTTAAATAGTAATAACTAAATAAATTATATTAATGTTTAATCTAACATCATAATCTTATTTTAAATACACAAAATGTATTATTTTCTATATTTTCAATCGGAATGAAAAAAATCTATGTTATGAAAACTTCAAGAGTGTGACTGGTTAATAGGAATAATTTCAAAATTTGACTCAGTTGCTGATTAAAGAAAGCTTTAATATAATGAGATAAGTATGGAGGTCGATATTATTCCCACACGGTTACAATTTTGTTTAATGCTATTGTAATGCTTCAAGTTAATAAATTATAATTAGTTAGATCTTAATAATAATAATATTAAATACCTATGCCATAATGTTTGCATAAAAAACATAAAACACTTACCTTGGAGTTTGGTACTCTAATTACAAATCTGTCCATTATAAACAACGTTTACGAATTATGATTCGTAAATATTTCTCAGTAGTCAGTAGCAGCTTCTAGTGTTTAATAATAAGTAATTAAAAATTGGCTCTGCTAAAGTGCTAATAAATTGTAATTAAAATAAAAATACCCCCGTATACGCCCTAATACACCACTGATTATGGCAGTTTGAGTTTACCATTTTTTTTGCATTTACACCGATTGGTATTACATACAAATACAGTATAGTAATGACGGACTACGCGAAATCGTATCAAGTAATAAGTATAGGATGTTTTTTTGGATTAATTGCACTACCTCAAGTTAAGTTAGGTTTTATATTTTTCCTTAAAAACAATGGGCTCAGACGAGGCATGAGGGCCCGGTATCCGAGTAGCCGATCCTGCAGCGGATCCGCTGTTGGATTCAGTGATCATGAAAATGTTGCATGCAAAAATATGTATTAGTTATAGAAACTATAAATAATACTATATATACTATTGACTATACATAATTATATTATATATTGTATATATTATTATATTATATAAATATAATATATACTTTTTAAATTCATAATAATATTATATTATAGATGCCGGCCCGGCGCAAAACTGAATAGACTACACCACTCGCCAACCCACCCAATGTTCCTAATGTTTGTTGGTTACTAGTAGGGAACGGATTTGAATGCAAATTGCATTTTTTTCTGAATGTCCGAAAATATTGGTTTCCAAGCAGAAAGTTCATTTCATACATCAAAGAATTAAAAAATGTAACTTTTATTTTGCATTTTTTTGCATTTTTTGCATTTTTAAGATTTAAATGCATTTTTAAAGCATTTTTTGAAATTTTAAGTGCATTTTGTGGTTTTTAAGTAATTTTTTCAACATTTTTTCCACATTCATTCTAAAAAAAAATAAAATACCTAGATGGTAAAAGGTAAAAGTATTACGAATATACCTATCTAAATGGTATACCTATTAAATTTTAAATTTTTTAGGGTAAAAAGAAGATGGATAGAAGATAATTGAAAGTTAATTAATTAAGTTTGTATTGTATTTAAATATTTTTTATTAGATTTTTCATAATAATGTGTTTTTTATAAGTTTTAAATTCAAAATTTTGTTTTTATTGAATATAAACCCATTTTTAAAGTTTTTAGGGCATTTTTTTAGTGCATTTTTTGTTGTCAAAGCATTTTTTTAAGGCATTAAATCGTATTTTTTTAAGGCATTTTTCTTGTTTTTTAGAGCATTTAAATCCGTTCCCTAGTTACTAGTTTCGTGGAAAACTGACCGCTTGGGTCCAACGTCATTGTAAATGTTTCACAAAGTATTTTTGTACAATAATTCGTATATTTGTAAATAAACACTGCTATTGTGTTGGTTGACGTTGTGCCGTTTTGTGCCCAATAATACCCGGGGCGGCTCGTCACAGGAGAGTTCGATACCGCTAGATACTTGTAAATTATAATTATCTAAAAATAAAAATGTATAGAAGTTATTGAAAATATATTATATTGTAACATCGTGTTATCGTATATTATATCGTCGGTATGTCGATGTATATATTATTTTAATAACTCGGTCGACGGTCGACGGATATAGTGAAGCGGCAGCCCGACAGTAATTTCAATCATAATGTTATGAGAAATCCGCGTATTACCCACATAACATGCTAACTTTTAATGAACTTTACATTAATATCGAAATTTAAATGTTTATAGTTAAATGAATGTCAAGTTTTGATTGAGTAGTGATCGTTTTAAGATGAAATAAAGCTTGCATAAATCTTATTTAGACCAAAAAACAAATCGAATGAACACTTGATATACAATGTTAGTTAAGCGTTTTAAAATAAATGATGAATGTAGGCTATCTACTTTAGCAATGATATTACTGTTTAAACAACTACTATTATAATTGTCCACAATCTTTTGAGGAGATGCAGCTGTTTTAGTAGTCAAAGGAGTTTTGTCTGTTTAAAATAGTTAATTTAGGTTAATAATTTATGCAGTAGAAATATATTGTAAATATATATATATATAATTACTAGAATGATTAGTATGTGCAATAGCTGGAGTTGATGTCATTATATTTGCTAAAACATATAAATAATGGATAGGTATAACAGGTATACTTACATTTTTCTTTTAAAAATAATAAAATATTTACTAAGTAAAGATTCAGCAACCGAACATTTTAATGGAGATCATCCAGAGTCTTTAGAAATTGCCAGTTTTTTCTGTTGGATACTAGATTTTAATTCATAAGACTTTTTAATATTAAGTTCATCAGCTGAAATAAATTGTATTAAGTTATGTAATTTGCATTAACCATATTCTGAAAAATAAATTAGATTTCACTTTTCTGCAGTACCTCCTATCTATATATATTATAGTTAACAGAATTATACTACAGAACTAAACTTAATAATAAATATAATTGTTTTTCTCCAGTTTGAAAAATAAAGTAAGTATACCTAAATACATATTCCTATTATATGCCTTCTCCATACTAACTCTTTATTTTCAAGTCTAACTATATAATTTCTGTTTCCTAACACTTCTTCTATTACTGCCATTTCCCAATTTTTTTTATTTGGATTTAAAAAATCTCTCGCATAAACTACATCTCCTTCCCTGAAAACTTCATTCCTATTTTTTTTATTATTATAACTCTCGGTGTTTTTCTTTATTTTTGAATGTCTTAGAAAATCTAAACGAGTTTTTAACTGTCGCCCAAACATTAATTTTGCTGGACATTCATTTGTTGTCCAATGTGGTGAGTTTCTATACATGAATAAATATCTATTTATTAATGTGCTCAAAGTTACATTTTTATTTTTTTTATCTTTTAATGCTTTTTGTATCCCTTTTTTAAACGATTTAACTGCATTTTCAGCTGCACCATTTGTAGCAGGATGAAAAGGTGGTGATGTATAAAATACTATTCCATTTTGTTTACAGAACTCGACGAATTCACTAGAACGAAACTGTGGACCATTATCGGAAATAATTTTATTTGGTAACCCAAAACGTCCAAAAATTTCTCTCAATTCATCTATTAAATAAACACTATTCATTTTACTCATCTCTATTACTTCAGGCCACTTTGTAAACTCATCAATCCAAACTAAATAATTTTTATTATCTAAATACAAAAAATCTAAATGTACTCTGTCTAAAGGACCAACAGCTTCTGCCCACTTAGCTTGCCTATCTACAGTCGTTACCAGATAAATTGAGCCGGCGGCGGCGCGATAAAGGAAAACCAGTGGTTCTCCGTATTTCAATATCATTACCGAAAATACTTCAATAAACCAACAATTGTTACAAAAATTATTTTACGATATTAATTTAAAATCCAATATTCTGATAATAATCTTTTATTAAAGAACAAAAAGCAGACATTTTAAAATAATATAAATAATATAATAATAATAATAATATGATAAAATAATAACAACAACTATAAATTATACATTATAATATTATAAATTACAATTTTAATATACATAACAATAGTTTGTTATGGCTGTAGTGGTGTTACACCTAAATCATCGTCTTCATCTTCAGTACTTGTATCGCTGTCGTCAGTTGTATCTTCTCCGTACGTTACTATTAATTTATCCATTTCGATGTTAGGTTAGGGTTAGGGCTGTTTCTAATTTTTTCACGTTTGCACAAACTGCTCCCCACTCAGAATTACCCATAGATTCCATTTTTTGTTTATACACTTCTGCAATTTTTTTGATGCTACCATTATGATTTTGTTTTGCAATGTACTGTTTTACTTGTGACCAAATCATTTCAATGGGATTTAAATCCGGATGATACGATGGTAGTCTAATAATATCATGGACTTCTTTACTTAATATACTATCCAAAGAATATTTAATAAACACTTGTTTGTGTTTACGTATTATATCGTAAAGTTGTGGTTTTAACATAGTTGAATTAAAACTTATATTATTTTCGGTTAACCAATTTATCATGTCTTTTTTTAAGCTATTTGAGTTTGGAGCACGGTTAGATTGATGACAATGATAAGTTGCATTATCCAATACCACAACAGAATTTTTACTTAAATTTGGTATTAATTTTTCTGTGACCCATTTATAATAATTATCTTTATTCATATTATCGTGGTAATCACCACTAGAGCTCTGAGCTTCCCATGTTAGTAAAGCATTAGGAACAAAACCTTCTTCTCCTCCAGCATGAACAATTATTAAACGCTTTCCTTTACTTAAACTTTGTTTTACTGTATTGTCATCATCGACGGAACTCCATAATTTATTAACAACATGTGATGATAATACGTAACTTTCGTCAGTATACACTATTTTTCTACCTTGTCTACGAAACTCAAATATTTTTTGTAAGTACTATATTCTTTTCAAACGTATATTATGTTTTTCTATCAACAATTTTCTATTAGTTTCAGTTTTACGAAATTTGAAACCCATTTCCGTAATTATTCTGTTTAATGTTCTAGTACTTCCCAAATTCATAAATTTTTTTTGTTTTTCAAAAATAAGTTTAACAGTAGGTACAATTTTTTCAACCGTATACATATCTGTGATGGTTCGCTTTAAAGCACATCTATCAAAATCTAACTAATTATAATTTATTAACTTGAAGCATTACAATAGCATTAAACAAAATTGTAACCGTGTGGGAATAATATCGACCTCCATACTTATCTCATTATATTAAAGCTTTCTTTAATCAGCAACTGAGTCAAATTTTGAAATTATTCCTATTAACCAGTCACACTCTTGAAGTTTTCATAACATAGATTTTTTTCATTCCGATTGAAAATATAGAAAATAATACATTTGTGTATTTAAAATAAGATTATGATGTTAGATTAAACATTAATATAATTTATTTAGTTATTACTATTTAAGTGTCCATTGGATTTTATAATAGTAGGTATTATGTTTTAATTTTAATATTTCAATGAAATAAATAATAATTCATAGGGTAGTTGCAGTTTTTAACACTTAAATTATGTATCTTAAATTGCTATAACAATTATTATTTTATTATTGGTATAAGCTAAACATTTTTTATGCATGATTAATTTTATAAGCAAAAAGTATTCAATTTTCCTTTTTTTATTCTCATTTGTAATTTATTTGTATATTTTGTAGGATTCCCAGAATACTATTGACAATTTTAAGCAAGTGTCCACAGAAAATAATGTTGTGACATCCAAGTCAGATTTACAACCGCCGAAAAAAAAAAAATGGTAGGTACCTAAATTGCTTTTATTTAATTTTGTTAAATTAATAAAAATAACTATTTCATTAGGTAATTGAATCTCAAATAAAAACAAAGAAGAAGATATCTTTTGACATGGAAGTGCCATCAAGTGATTTTGATAACAATCCAGAAGTGCCTCAGGTAAAATAATATTTTAACCACCTAACAGATATTACTATATTTTATATATTTATGCCATTTTTATGATAAACTAGCCATATTACCTTGCTCTAGAAAACCATAATATTTAAATAAAAAATAATTTAAATAATTAACTTCTAAAATACCAAGATATTAACTAGGAAAATAAATAGCACATAATACATTTAAACAAATATGAATAATTTTAAATTTAAGTTATGATTTATCCTTTTGAAATCAAAAATGAGATTCTATTATTATTTGTTTATTTTTGCAATAGCTTAATAACTATACTAGTCATTTACTATTTAAAGAAATAAAACAATCAATATTATGAGAATTATTTCAAAATACCATTCAAAGTTAATGTAATCCAAAAGGTCAAATAAAAACATTTTTCATTATTTTTTTTTTTTAAAGATAAATATAAAACAATGACCAATAATGATTCAGAAATTGTTAAAATTTTATGGCCTTCAGATTGGTCTGCTGAACAATGGGCAGAAAAAAACAAAAATATACTTGGCTTCATTGTCAAAATGGACTTTTGGGGTGTACAACTTGTTCTGAAGTTAGTAATTTTAAAACATTTAAGAGTCAAGATTTTGAAATTTCCAAAGAATGGTCATTGTGTCAAATTAATGGTGGGATCAGCATTAAAAAAGAAACAAGACTTGCTAGTCTTCGGAATAAAATAAAAAGACATACTTCATCCAAAGCGCATAAGACAGCTTTTCATTTTATAATGCAGAAAGAAGAAAATGTTCTTTCTAAACAATTTGAAAAATCGGCATATGTTAAAAATCAATCAACTACATTAATTTTTCGTACTGAATATTATATTGCTAAATTTAACAGACCATTTAATGACCATTTTAATCTTTTGCAACTACAACAACTGAATGGGATAAAAATTGGTACTACACTTCATTCAAGGTTTTCTTCAACTAATATTGTTGACCATATATCGTTTGTAATGAAACAGAAAATTGTTACTAATATTATTGAGACTGGAGCCAAATTATCAGTTTTAATTGATGAATCTACTACCGTTAGTGCAGTTTGTGGTATGGTTGTTTTTATTAAAGCTTCCATTTCTTGTGATGATCCTATTTTTATTTTCTTAGACCTTGTTGAGCTTGTTAGTCAAACAGCTGAAAACATTGTGAATCAACTTATTGAGTGTTTAAAAGAGTCTGGTTTTAATGATCATTACTTAATAAATAACTGGATATCATTTGTAAGCGATGGTGCTAGCGTATTGTTAGCGAAAAAAAATGGTGTAGCGAAACGTTTACAAGAAAGATATCCATTAATTTTCAGTTTACACTGTATGAATCATAGATTAGAGCTGGCAGTAGGCGATTCAGTTAAAGATGTTAATGCTGTAAATCATTTCAAATCATTTATGGATTCATTATATGTTCTATATAATGCATCGCCAAAGAATCAAAATGAACTAAAAAATATTTGTAACGAATTAGATACTATTTTTTTAAAGGTTGGACGTGTATTGGACGTCCGCTGGGTGGCTAGTAGCTTAAGAGCAGTTAAAGTTGTATGGAAAATGTTTGAAGCTTTATGTAACCATTTTTCAAGTGCATCGTCTGACATAAATAGGGATGGTAAAACAAGAGCCAAATACAGTGGACTACGAAAAAGGCTAGCTAGTCCTGAATATCTATTAGATCTTGGTTTAATGTGTGATTGTCTTAATGAATTATCCGTCTTGTCAAACATACTCCAGAAGCGTTCTGTAACTTTAATTCAAGCTCAACAACATATAAATAGGTTAGGTTTTGGTTTCATTTAAAGAATTAAAAGGTGAATACATGACTAAAGCAACAGTCGCAGTAAATGACATGTCTTTTAAAAATATTAAATCAGAAAAGAACTCTAAATTAGTTAACATTAATCATAATCAATTTCTTACCAGTCTTGTTGATAACTTAAAATCTAGGCTCTTGGATAAAGAACAAGATATTTCAGTAATTCAGGATATGCAAATCATGGATACAACAGAGTGGCCGGAAGACTACAACATACGTTATGGCGAAGATAAAATTAACCGATTATGCAAACGTTTTCAACTTATTAAGAATGATGCTATAAATCTAATGGCTTAAGACAAAAAATTGATGATCAAAATATTTCATTTAAAAATGTTATGCCTGAATTTTATAACTTTATAAACACCTTTCCTTGCTCAACAGCAGAGTGTGAACGAGGGTTTAGTTTGATGAACAATTTTTGTACAAAGTTACGTTCTAGGCTAACTATTCAACATACGGCCAGTCTTATGTTTATTAATATCAATGGACCCCCACTAGAACAATGGGAACCAGAAACTTATGTCAGTAGTTGGTTGGTAAATCATAAAACTGCTGATGACACTAGAACCAAAAATTGGATTGTACACTCCTCACCCGTCGAATTTGGGGTCGAGGTGGCAGCCAGCCACCCCTCCATCACCGTCATCGACGTTTGTCGAATAAAACTACTGAAAACAATACATTTTATGTTTTTGATGATTGACATAGATATTTTGGTATTTGCGATCTTACCTTCTCCCACGGCCGCTCCGCCTCGACCCCCGCTGTTGTTGCTGCTGTTCCGGCAGCGGCCACTGCTGTAGTCGTCGTCACGCGACTACCGAGGAGGAAACGCCCGACGATGCCGCAGGTACCACGCGGGGGAAATCTGATAAAAGTTACAAAAGTTTAGCACGTGACAAATTAAATAATAGGACAAACTTACGACAATTCCTCGCCAGGTGACCCACCTGTTGGCACCTGTAACATCCTGAAACGTACAAATCGTGTTTAGTGTTATACTTGGCTTATGCAATAAGCATGTGTTTTTTTTTACTAAATAAGTAAGCATAGTACTTACGTCGGGCGTTCCGTCCCGGACGGCGTAGCGGCGCCACAGCGCCGTGGTACACGGGTGCATTATACACCCGCATACCACGGCCGTTGTAAGTGTGTCGTACGTCTTTAGGCATTGCTAGATTTCAAAAAAAAAGAAATTGTTTTATTCAAATACGTATGAAATTGTTCGATGCATAACCTAAGAAATATTATTTTAATAATACTATAACCAACATGTACTCACTTCAAAGATGTTTTGTGAAATGATTTTACCTCTGTCACTTTTTGTGGTATTCTTGCTTCAACTATAGCTTTTACTTTTTCTTTATCTTTTCTGATTCCTTCACAATCAATCACATGTCCTAAATAGTTTATTTGCTTTTGAAAAAAACACATTTATTCACATTTAGTTTAAAACCAGCATCTAGTAATATTTTAAAAACCTCTCTCAAATTGTTTAAATGATCCTCATCGTCTAATCCTGTAACAATAACATCATCCAAAAAATTCTTTACACCTTTTAAACCTTGTAATACTTTTTCGATTATTTGCTGAAAAATTGAACAAGCCAGTTTTGTTCCAAAAGGCAATCTCTTTACTTTATATATACCTTTATGTGTACTCCATGCTAATAACTTTTGAGTCTCTTCACATATTTCAAGTTGATTATAAGCGTTGATAAAATCTAATTTACTAAAAAATTGTCCTCCTTGCAAAGCTACAAACAGTTCTTCGACTCTCGGTAAAGGGTAATTATAATCTTCTAAATACTTATTTATAGTTATCTTATAATCCGCACATAACCTAACCGTTCCGTCTGGCTTAACAATAGGCACTAAAGGTGTACCCCATCGAGCATTTTCCACTTTCTCAATTACATTTTCTTTCTCTAAACGTTCAAGCTCACTTTCAACTTTTTCCATATAAGCAAATGGAATAGATCTTGGTTTACAAAAAACTGGCATTACTCCTTCTTTTATTTTTAAACAATTCCTCAAATTCTTTTAACAATCTCTTTATACCAAAATCTATATTATTTACTGTAATATTTGATACATCAACTAACTGTATACCAAATAAACTCATTAAATCTCTTCCCAATAGAGCTCTACATCCATTTTCTACTATTAGTAACTTACATTGTTCCTTCTTATTCTTATACTCCATATCAAACATAACTTCTCCAACTGGATTTATTATTTCTCCATTGTAAGTTTTAATTTAATTAAACTAGGGATGACTTCTAATTCAGACCAATATTTTTTATATAATTTAAAAGGTATTATAGATCTCCCTGCGCCAGAATTCCATTCCATTTAATTCCATGTCTATTTGTATTTTTTCAATTTTAATTTTAACAAAATATGGTTTTACACTCTCTTGATAACCTACTTTTAATTGAAACATTTCTACTGACTCTGACTCAGTTTCTACTTCTACATAATGATTTTTTGATTCATTTTTACACATTTTAGCTAGATGTCCTACTTTATTACAAATTTTACATTTATAAGTTTTATACTTACAATTACTAAATGTATGATTACTTAAGCTGCATGTAAAACATTTTCCTTGATTCGATCCTTTACTGCTGTTTGAAAATTCTGTCGGTTTCTTCTTATTTGTAGTTTGCCCATCTTCTGATGCTCCAACATTTTTTCTAAAATCCTTTGATTTGTTCCATTTCTTTAATTTGTGTACTTCCACTGGAACATTTGGTTGTATGGTTACTTCTTTCTGCATTGCTATTTCTACAATTTTATTTAGCTCTTTAGATACATTCTCTTCACATAAACGGTCTTCAATTGTCCATTTCTCATGCCTGTTATAAACTTGTCTCTAAGAACGTCAATTAGTCCCTTTCCAAATTTACATGTTGTTGCTGAATTTTTAATTCTTGCATACCAATCCTTCACGTCTTCATTTGAATTTTGTCTTAAATTATAAAATTCTTCCCGCTGTCTAAAAACTGACACTTTAGGAGGGAACTGTCTATCTAATATTGTACATAATTCCTTATACGGTCTTTCAGACGGTATTAGGGGGTCACACAAATCTTTGAGTACTTTATAAGTTTTTTCCCCAATACATGTAATAAACAGCGGTACCATGCGTTCCTCCTGTATCGCATTAACTAAAAAAATTGTTCCATTCTTTCTTGATAAATTGACCAGTCTCCATCCATTTGGAACTCCGCCAATGATCCAATTACACCTGCCATCTTTTTGGTTGCGTTCTCCTTGAACTACTGCACGTGGTACGTCACCTTGACGATCGTCTGGCCTTCCGACTCTTCCTCGTTACAGCCTTTAATTTTATTTACGCGTGCTTGTAATCTTCATATTAATCTTCGTATTTATCTTCGTCTCCATTTGTAATGTCGTGAGGAGTAAATGACATGATACAGATTTAATTATTACGCATAATGTGTTACTTTATTTTACACTTTCGATATAGTTACATGTGACTTAACAATGTATATCTGAACATAACGTAAGTCAGAGAATGACTTGATTTATAAAATATAATAAAAGTGAGGTTAATATAAATACAATATTGCCAACATCATAACACATGTGTAAGCTGAGACAATTTATGTATGCATAGTAATGTTATAAACCAGCAATCGACTAGACTGCTTAGTTTATAAGGTTGCAGGTAGCAAGACCGTTGATAGTGATTTTTCTCTTCAGGTAGGTTTGATAAATAAGCAAAGACTCAGTTTAGTTAAGTTATTTATTTTTATTGAAATATTTCTAAGTCCAATTCGACAATGTACAGTGTTGACTCTCGTGAAGGTGCTCGCTTGTACGATGGTGGAACACGTCTAATTTACAGGCCGTTTCGGCCGGGTTTTATAGGGACTTCTAATCTCCTACTTCCCCCCTTGTCTATCGATATCTGCGGACCTCACAGGACGTGATTCACATACATGTTCCTACGCCTGCTTATTCCGAGAATCACATCCTGTTTATTATCTTTGCAATACATGTTATACGCCCTTGTCAAATAGATAAATTGGCGTTTAGTATTAGAGCTCACGATATATTTGAAATGTGGTTTAATTATTCATATACATATTCGCTCGGCTGGTTAATCGTGATTGCCAAATATCCTAATATTCGTCTATAACTAGCCCTCGGGTGGTTTCCCAAAAGTGGTTTTATTAATCCCCATGAAGGTCTAATTTCAAGACTGGCTTGTTTTCCCTTAGCGTTCCAATTAAAATATGAGTTGATTTATTTATCCTAGTGTTATGCTATTTATTATGTACTGTGCGAAACGATCACAATAATATATGCAATAATATTAGAATGTATATTATTGGGTTCGTTACACCTCCCCTCTTAAAGACATATTTTACTGTCTAAAACATTAAAATGTGGCTCTTTTCGTTTTATACAAGCACCTTCCCTAGTTTACAATTTTACATTCACAAGTTAATTGTTACAATTACAATCATGTTTACAATAATTATCATAATTACATATTTTGGTTACATTAGTATTGACTTATTTTCTATTTCAAAAGATATATAAGTACAATCCACTATATATATTTTTGTTACATCTGTTTTCATCATTAACAATTGTATTAAAAAAAAAATTATATAATATTATTATTGGTTAATTTTTTTGTTAGATTATAATTAGTATTACAATATATTTTTCTATATTAACTATTATCTATGTTAGTTTCCTTATGTGACTAACATATATATATTTTTCCTTTAACGTTTTTCACAATATCACTTATCTTAGTGTTAGTATTTATAACATAAATTTTTAAGGTTATTACAATATTTTCTTTTTGTTTACATAATATATATATATCGTACGTATTTTAATTTCCAACACCATGTTAATAATATTTGTTAGTTTAATATTTGTATATTAAAAAATATATTTTTTCATTTCTATATTCCTACATAACTTCCTATGCTTATTTTCCTATATATATTATTATTTTTATTTTATATTTATTTTTATATATTTTTTTTCAATAATTTCCTTCCTATTACAAAATTTATTACATTTCAATATATACATTATATTTTATAATTCTATTTATCGTATACATTGCAATATACTTATCCTTATAATGACTTTTTTTTTTCATTGTTTTAGTATTATCATTTATTATTTTATTATTATTTATTTTCTTTTCATTAACTTATCTATTAAATTATATTATGTATTAGTTATATTTTTATTCTTTTTTATTTATATATTTCTTCATTTTATTTGAGGTAAAACGGTTTTTCCTTTACCCTGTTCCTGTTCTACTTGAATATCACCTCTAATTTCTTTTGTTGCGGTTCCCGCATTAAAATTTCTTTTTCTCGTTCGTACCATTTCATAACGAGGTTGTCTTAACGAAGTCAGCTTACATTTATAAGTTATATATATAATAAATATTAATATTAGTGAAAATACTAATAATCCTATCGTTAGATACATCAAATAGTTGTTTTTATTGTTCACTATGTCATGCCCTGACTGTTTTTCTATTTCACTATCTATCATTTTCTGTACCTCGTCAAACGAATGTGCTAATTCGTGAATTTGTTCTAGTTTATGACTATCCTCCTTAATCACTAATTTAGGTAGGTTTATATCCTTTATTTTATTAGGGACCGTGAATACCAAATTTCCCGACCCTATTTGTGGAATAAAATTTACGTAATATTTAGATTTTATATATTGTGTTGGACTTAATATTATATTATTTCCGTATGCCCTACAATCTGAATTTAGGGTAATCAAACCTTGATTTTTTAATTTGTGTATATAAGGTTCCGGATTCCCTCGACATGCAATAGTTAAAATTTCGCCTTTAGTCGCATAAATCCACGTATTTGTGAATTTTAATTTATAAAAAATGTCTTTTGATAAAATTAATATTCCTGTTTCACATGTTTCAGGTAAGATATCGGGGTTCTTAAATAATGAAATTTCACATGGATTTTTCGTATTTGAATGTACAACAGGTGAAAATTCTGGACATATCGTGAAAATCTCTGTTTCTTTACAATGTAATAATTGTGTTTCAGTAAAAGTTGTGTATTGTTCACGATTTTTCGTAATCCCTACATATTGGAATTCTGGTTTCAAAATAATACTGTGATTTTTATTCAATACACCGTTTATCATTGTTTCTACTGGTTGAGGTATAGGTAATATTTTATATAATGTTAATTCTAACTCTGTTACCAGTGGTATTTTAATTACAAAAACTATCTGATTTTCGCCGCTATAGAACACTGCCATTTTAGTAATCTTACTTAATTCGTATATTTCGTTTGGGTTAGTGCCCATGGGTAAATTCAAGTTAATTGGTAATTTTAATTTAATTTGTGTTAAATGATTTGCTAATTCACGTGGTGTCATTAAACTAGGATGCAATACCCCGATCTAGCTGCCGTAATTACTGAATTTATTGTCGTTGTTTCATATGAATATTGCGCAATTAATGCCGTGAATATTCCGTGTATTCTATTAGACAAAATTAATGTTTCGAGTGTATTTGTTTTATTCACTAGTTCACCAATTTTCGTTGAAATAGCCCCTTGCTTATCTACCAATTCCCCATATAATTTATTCATTTCCCCAGATGTCGAACTTATACCTTTTACTGCTGATTTAACTACCGTGGTCTGATCTTTAAGTATGTGTATCATGCGTTCATTAGTTTTTTCTATTTTATTTATTTCTGCTACCGATTCTTTTGCACAATCATCATCGCATACTCCGAATAATGTTTTCATTGCTGTCCCTACAAAATTAATTAATCCCCGTTTTTTCCTATTTATAGCTGTGGTTGTTACCTCCACATGTTCTGGATATCTACCTATTGATTCGTACATTTTCTCCCTTTGAACCGAAATTTCTTGGAACATAATTTTAAAAATATTATCTAGTCTCGAACATATTTCGTACGCTGACATATTAGCTTTACAAATGTTAGACATTATATTTATTTCTTCGTTAAGTTTATTATGCCTATTATCGTAATTTTGTAATGGTAAGTAAGTGATTAATTGCCAAGTAGCACCTGTTAATCGTACCGTCCCATAGTTTTCATAATACATCATTGTTTGATTTTTAAATTCGTCCACTGTATACGGAAGCTGTCCTCGCCCCATTGTTATTAAAATAAACCTAAAACGATATAATATACATTATTTCTAACTTAATGAGAATTTCTACTTTAACAAATGTATCCCATGTCTCCCCCTCTTGGTTCTGATCTCCGTAAATATGAAATTCTGCTGTCACAGTGCATAAAGAATCTTATCCACTTATCTCCATTCGGCCAGGTGTATGACCTCTCTTATTTCTTTAAAACATTTAAGTGTTTTACTCGCCAAACGCTTGTAAATTATTAACTGCGCTATTGACTCATTTCCAGTCAATTCCGGAGGTTGCTCGTTCATGTAGAGTATTGTTGCAACACCCACCGGTCCTCCGCTATCAATTAAAAGGGTCTAATATTTAATTACAATACACATTTTTCCTTATATCGTCTTTTATTTTCATCTTATTACTATACATTATTCCCTAATTAACATTCTTATTTCTTATTATAATTTTACAACTAAGTCATATATTCTTCAAAATCCGATAAATCATCTACAATTTATTAATTTTTTTATTAATGCTATATCCAACTAATTTTATTCTACTTTTCTAATACCTATTATTATTATTAATATCTTTTACTTTACTAACTACTATATGTTATTATTTTTTTTTTCAAAATTCCGTTGTTTCCATATCCATATCATTAGTTATTTGTTGTTCTGATTCACTAACTTCTTGTGTATATTTTTTATTCTTTCCGCCTATTAAGTTTATCGTACAAAGTTTCCTTAAATAATATGTTCTAGGTGCATTCAATATTTTTTCCAATTTAATATTATTATCACTTAATTCGCATTTTATTTGAATAGTTTCAACATAGTTTCTTTCATAATCTAAATTTGGAATATAAAATTCGTCATCTAACTCCCCCGTGATATTACTTAAATCCAATTGTCCTCTGAATTTTAATTCTACTATTTTTCCTATTAAATTTTCACTATTTGCTTCATATCCATTGAACGTTATTGCGCTCAACAACCTATAATATTTTTTTTTTTTTTTTATTTATTTCTTTATTTATCTCTAATAAATACAGTGTTAGCTGCGTCATGCTTTATTAGTATATTATTATCTATTAGTAACTTTATTACCTTGTAGATTTTATTCTACAGCTTATTTATAACTATTTATATTATCTATTATTATATTTTTTTTTTTTTTTTTTTTTTTTAATTAATTCATTATATATTTTTTTCTATTATTTTTTTTTTTATATACTCGTTAGAGCTATCTCTTCCCTATTTTGAACGTCGCGTCGTGCTGTAACACTCAATGTTTGTACTAAATACGTGTACCTTTCTTTTCTCACTAATTTATAATATTTCACTATGTTCATTATTATTAATATCAATAGTATTACCACCATTCCCAACACTACACATACTATATATACATAATCTGTTTCATTTTTCCCTTTTTCACATGTAATTGTTCTATTATTTTTATTTGTAATTTTGATTTCGTTATTAACATGTTTCGACTCCCTGTATTTACTTGCTTCTTGTTCACTTTCTGTTGTATACAATTTGAAACTTGATTGCTCCGTTGCTTGTACTGCGTTCGTAGTATTAGCTATTATTTTATCCGAATATGTTTCCTCAACTTCCGTTAATCTCGTAACTTTATATGTGCTTGTTGTTATATTATCGTAATCCTCGCTTACTCCTGTGGTACTAACATAACTGTCCTCATTTATAGTTGTATTTTGTGTAATTATTTTTCCTTTTCCTTGCTCAATTCTCTCCGTTGTAATTATTATACTATTATTTGGCATTGATTTACTATAGTGAATTTCCGTAATTAATGCTGGCTTTACTACTACAAAGTATTCCATCTTTCCTATTTCAATTCGTTCGTCCTTACCATCCATAGTTTTTATATGCACGACACACGTTTTCTCCAAAAAATATTCTTCCTCAGTACTTCTCTTACTCGTATTTTCATATGGTGTATTACATAATAGTTGTAATGATTCTATATTACATCCCTCATTTTTAAATTGTGGTACTACTATTCTATCATTTTGGTGATTTGACATTCCCATCACCCTTCCTGCTACATTGATACCGTTTTTAATATACATTGTTATCTCTGAGATACCCTCGTAGTCTGTTTTATTGTCATTTTTATCTGATACTCCTTCTATTGTCGTCCATAACCAACACAACCTATAATATATATATACATATATATATTCGTTTATCTTGTTATGCTACCTTGTTCACATCCCACGTCGACTTTATTATCCGTATATGTTTATTTTATTCGATTATTACTATATTTTAATTAATATTATTATTTATTTTTTTTTCTACTATTTTTTTTCTTAACATTATTCTATCGTATTATTATTTATCTATTCTATATTATATAATTAATTATTCGTGGTACTTAATCGTTTTGTTCGTCCTTTTTGTCATCGTTTTCGTAATATTTTTTCACGTCATTTTTATGTACCGTTATTTTTTTTCGATTTCGCGATATAACTACGTTTTCCGAATCTAATACTTCCAAAATTTCGTATGGTCCCCTCCAAAATGGACTTAACTTATTTCTTTGAGTATGATCCTTGAGTAGTATTAAATTTCCTATCTCCAACACTTCTGTTTTCACTTTTTTATCATAATGTTTTTTACTTTTTTCTTTACATTTAATCAATCTTTCCCTGGCTATGTGATGCGCTTCCTGCAACTTTTGCTTAAGGTCATAAACGTAATCATCATAATTATACCTAGGTTCTGGATTTGATTTCAACCTAACCGGAATACTAATCTCCCTACCATATAGTAGCGCGTACGGCTGGTATTTCGTGGACGTATGCTCCGTCGAATTATACACGAACATTGCGTATGGTAGAAGCTCATCCCAATTATCTAAACTTTTGCTTACATAGTGTCTTAAGTACTCTGCTAATGTTTTATGCGAACGTTCGAGTGCTCCATTTGTAGCTGGGTGGTACCCGGAAGTCTTAATCTTATTAATTTTTAATAATTTGCATACCTCTGTAAAAGTTTTACTAAGAAATTCGGTACCTTGGTCCGTTAAAACTGTATCTGGAATACCGTGTATACAAACGAAATTTGTCACAAATGCCTTAGCTACTACGTTCGCTGTGTGACACTGTAAAGGTGTGCCTAAACTAAACTTTGTTAAATCACATTGCATGGTAAGTATATAATTATTGCCTAAACCCGTTGTAATTAATGGTCCCACAATGTCTAGAAATATTTTTTCAAATGGCTTTGTACTTGTTGTAGTGATAACCATTGGGTATTGAATGTGTTTATTAGTATTTTTATTTGTTTGACAAGCTGCACAGTTTTTTATATACTCCTTCACTTCCTGCTTCAAATTGGCCAGTTAAATTGTTTTTTATCTTTTTTACCGTTTTATTGACTCCACCATGCCCCCCTAGTTTCGAATCGTGGAATTGTTTAAAAATAATAAATTTTTCTTCCTCACTAAATTCGAACTTAGTACAAATTATTATTTCTATATTTGTATTACGAAAAATGTATCTTATCATTGATCTAATCCTAGTCCAATCTAATCCATCTTGTCGTCCTAATTGATTCATTGCTAATTTAGTTAACGAATGTTTTTCACAAAAATGTTTAAGATTCAGTAATGATATGTGTATGTTCTCATACGTAGTTAACTGTTTTTGTTTTGTTTTCGTTATTAAGAATATTATATATCTATCTCCGTTTTTAAATTTTACTACGTCACCTAAATCCTTATTCGATTTCAACTTTTTGTCACGCCCAAATCTCGTTTTTAATTCGTAATTAATACCTGATCTAAAATTATAATATTTTTCTATTTCCGACACTATATGATATTCTGATGGAGAGTCTATTAACTCGCCGTGTACTTCCTTAACATTTTTATTATTAATAATTGTTGTTTCTAATTTTTCCATAAAGTTCGTATAGCTTTCGTCTTTAATTTCGCTAATATTATACATTCGTGATAAAGCATCAACATTAGTGTTTAATTTTCCCATTTTATAAATAATTTCATAATTATATTGTTCAAGTTCAATACGCCATCTCGCTAATCTAGATAATGGATCTTTTAAATTAAATAACCAAGATAAAGGTCTATGGTCTGTTAATATTGTAAATTTTCTACCATATAAGTACGGTCGAAATGTTTTTACGCCGAATATAATCGCTAAACATTCTAATTCTGTCGCTGAATAATTACATTCTGCCTTATTTAAAGTTCTTGAACTATAAGCTATTGGTAAATCCGATCCTACTGTACCTTGAGATAAAATTGCGCCCAGTGCTTTACCACTTGCATCTGTTGTAAGTATAAATTGTTTTGTAAAATCTGGATATTGCAAAATTGGTTCTGAACAAAGTATTTCTTTTAATTTATCAAAAGCTTTCTGACAATTTTCATCCCAATTAAATTTTACGTCTTTTCTTAATAATTTTACCATTGGATTAGCTATAGCACTATAATTTTCTATAAATTTACGATAATATCCACTTAGACCTAGAAAACTTTTTATTTGTTTAACGTTTTTAGGTACTGGAAAATACATAACAGCTTCGACTTTCTTTTTATCTGGTTTTATGCCTTCATCGGTAATTACATGGCCTAAGAATAAACATTCCCGCTGTAAAAAGCTACATTTATCTGGTTCTATTTTTAAATTATGAATACGTAATCGTTCGAAAACGTTAATTAATTTATCATTATGATCTTGTAAGTTTTTCGCATATACTATTATGTCATCCAAATAAACTAAACATTTTATTCCTATCAACCCTGACAACACATTTGTCATCATTTTTTGAAACGTTGCCGGAGCTGAACTTAAGCCCATAACTAAACGTTTAAACTGATAATGACCTTGTCCCGTTGAAAAAGCTGTAAGTTCTCTTGAATCTTTCGATAACGGAACTTGAAAATAACCCGCCTTTAAATCTAAAAGACTAAACAGTTGGCATTGCCCTAACTGGTCTAATATTTCCGTAATATTTGGTAATGGGTGAAATTCATTTAAGGTTACGTCATTAAGTGCTCTAAAATCTATTACTATTCTGAACTTTTGTTTACCCGATGCATCCTCCTTCTTTTTAACTAATATAAGTGGTGCATTAAACGGACTCATTGATCTCTCTATAATTTCGTCTTTCATCATTTGACCTATTTGTTTCTCTATTTCGTCATGTTGCGAAAATGGTAAACGGTATGGCTTTTTATAAATCGGTTTTAAATCCTTAGGTACTTTTATTACATGTTCTGCCGCCGTTGTTTTAGAAAGGTTATCTCCCTCTAAATGAAAAACATCTGCGTAATTTTCACAAATTTTTATTATCGATTTTCGTTCATCGGCATTTAAATGTTCCGTCCTAATCAAATTTTTTATTTTATTCACGCGGTTAATGTCAATATTGCTGTCAATCGCCGCGTAATCGATGTGTGCTACTATATCATCTTCATATGAAATTTTACGAATTTGACCTACATTTATACTTTGTTTTACTTCTGAAATATTTAACATACTAATCGTTATTTTTCCGTCTCTAACCGTATTATAAATATTCGCGCAATATACATCCGGTGATAATTCTTGTTTATTAATTAATATATTTTTATTATTCATTGCTTTATCTGCAATATCTATTTCTACTACTGTTTCTGAACGTGGTTTTAAAATAAAACAAATACTATTTTCATTTTCTATTTTATTCTCATTTATTGTTATTGTATTATTAGCAATATCTATAATCGCATGATTGTCTATTAGAAACTTATGCCCTAATATGCCTTCTCCTGTTATCGGAAATAATTTATTTACTACATAAAATTCTGTTTCGAATGCTTTATTATTTATTATTAAATCTATTTTGGTTTTACCTATTGTTGAAACTATTTTTTCATTAATACCTTTTAAATAAATTTTGTCTTTTTCGTTAATTTCTGTATCCCCTTTTAGTGCATTTATCTTAATAATATTTAACTCAGCCCCCGTGTCTACTAATAATTTAATTTGTTCTTTATTAAAGCTAGGTGATTTTAAAGTAATATGGTTCTCTAGTAATGTAGTTGTGATGTGGAAGCATCGTCTTGTGGCGATTGCATTATCTCTTGGACAAGCCTGACGCCCACTGGAACTTGCCCTTTGGAATTTTTTGAATTCTTTTCATTTTTTTGTTTTGTGAAACAGTTTGAAATTTCGTGTCCTACTTTATTGCAATAGCTGCAATGTAGATTTTGAACATTCGCATTGTTTCTATTAGTATTACCGTTGCCTGAATTACGCGCACCATTATCGCGATTATTATTATATGTATTTTGCCGTTGATTTCCGCCTGGCCGACCGTTTGTCTGCCAGCAATCTTTTGCGAAATGACTAGTTTTTCCACACGTGTAACATCCGGTGTTACTTCTACTTTGATTATTACTAATATTATTATTTCTCTGATAATTATTATCGCTATTTCTATAATTATTACCATATCCGCCGCGATTATTAGAATTATTGAATCCGGTTCGATTAGAATTACTGTATCCGTTACGATTATTATTATCAAAATTACTGTATCCGTTACGATTATTATTAAAATTATTGTATCCTCCGCGATTATTATTAAAATTGAAGACCCCGGTGCAATAACCAGATACGTCCATTTTTGAAAATTATTCAAGAAATGAAAAAAACGATCTATAAATATTGAAAACTTAACCAAAAATTAAAAACGTAATATTATTTTTTTTGTAAGAATAAGATACATCACTCAAACCCATTTCCAATGGTTTATATTTTATACTCATGATAATATTTATAAAAAACTAAAAAACTATGATAATTATATTTTTAATGATTGCAATAACCAGTTACGTCCAATTTTGATTTTGGACGTAACTGGTTATTACAGCCAATAAATTATTATTTTATTGTGGTCAATAAGCACTCTATTATAAAATATTATGTATTATTAAATAATAATCATATTATTAATTTTAATGATTAATTGATTTTTATTTGAAATATAGATTTTAATGTATCAAGTTATTTTTTAAATAAATAGTTAACTAGAAATAATTATGCCATTAGAGTAATATAAACCACCCTATTAGGTTATTAAACATACTCCCCTTTAATAGACCTAGTATAGGTACCTACAAAATGGCAAAATAAATGTATGCATTATTATAATATTTTATCATATGAATTCATTATTACAAGTAATATTAAAAGTTATAAGGAATGTTGAAAAAATATATTGTATAGATACATAGTTATCACTTAGTCACTATACAACTAAAACTTTAACAATAGGTTTGTAATATTATTATAAACATAACAGAATATATATTTAAAAAAAAGAACATAGTGACTTCTTGTCGAGTATAACATTATAAGAAATATTAAATAACATTTTATTATTTTTAGTTAATAATAAAAAAAGAATCTCTTAATCAGTCATAAAATATTGATATAATCACATTAAGTTACTATAAAACTAAAACTTCTAGTAATATTATTATAAACATAACAGAATATATATTTAAAAAAAAAACATAAATATTAATAGTGACATCTTGTCGAGTATAACATTATAAGAAATATTAAATAACATTTTATTATTTTTAGTTAATAATAAAAAAGAATCTCTTAATCAGTCATAAAATATTGATATAATCACATTAAGTTACTATAAAACTAAAACTTCTAGTAATATTATTATAAACATAACAGAATATATATTTAAAAAAAAAACATAAATATTAATAGTGACATCTTGTCGAGTATAACATTATAAGAAATATTAAATAACATTTTATTATTTTTAGTTAATAATAAAAAAAGAATCTCTTAATTAGTCATAAAATATTGATATAATCACATTAAGTTACAATAAAACTAAAACATTTAGTAATATTATTATAAACATAACAAAATAATATTAAAAAAAAATATATATATTAATAGTGAAT
This sequence comes from Sitobion miscanthi, assembly GCA_008086715.1. Classification (NCBI taxonomy): domain Eukaryota; kingdom Metazoa; phylum Arthropoda; class Insecta; order Hemiptera; family Aphididae; genus Sitobion; species Sitobion miscanthi. The sequence goes on from CM017798.1 coordinate 9,345,276, forward strand.
AAATTACTAGACTTCTTGTCAAGTATAAATCTTTAGGTTAAGTTAGCTGTTAGGTCTATTTAATTCTCATCTTCATCAGCATTTTCAGAAGTAACTAATGATGAATAAAAATGAAGACAATCAGGTGGTACATATTTGGAGACTAGGTCTTGAACATCTCTTAGTTTATCTGGTTTTATAGGCAATATTTTGTTATAAAGTGTTTGCGTTGGATCTGGTAAATCAAGTGTAGCTGAAGGTTTTTCTAAAGTTATATGGTTCCCTGTTAAATTAGTATATGCTGCTGTACTTACTAATAATCCTTCTAATGAATAAATCATACATCTGTACAACATTAAGGTTAATTTAGTTTGCGCTTTGAATTTTTGTTTAAAATGATCAGAGTAGTTCAAAATAATTTCCTGAGTAACATTTATTACAAAAAACTTTTTACAAGTCTTGGAAACAATATTTTGATACGTCACAGGCAAAAATACTCTTTCCTGTCGCCTCTTTTGTTTTCAATAAGTCCAAAATTCCTATCACACGGTAGGAAACTGTGTCCTGGTTCTGGATAGCGATGTATGATTGTTGAAATTCCATATTCCTTTTTTTTTGCTACAGTATATAAATATTGAACTAAGCAATGATTTTTGTTCTGGGCACTGCAATTATCAGAAAAAATATAAACTGTATCAACTCCTCGATCCAAGTAATTGCTAAAAAAGTGGTTTATGAAGCTTATTACTTCATTTTTGCCTTTTTTAGCCACTACTTCATTATACATATAAAAATAGGATTTCCCAGTTCTACCCGAAAAAATACAGAAGTTATACACCCAAAGTTGGCGTTTATAAAACACATCACCAGCTGGGACATGTGGTAGAGGCATATTCTGTTGATAATCAAAAGCCAACACCTCACATTTATTTTCCATCACTTTGGACATGGCTTGATATTTTTTTAAATCTTCATAAAATAGTTCAGCTTTTTCAACATGTAATTCTTTTTCACTAATTAATTTTGACTTTTTGACTTCATCAGTTTCAAAATTAATTTGATTTTTAAGTAGGTCACACAACTGACAAGTATCTGTTCTTGGATGACCAAAGGACATATTATAGTTCAAAGAAAAGTAGCGACTAAAAAAATCATAGGATACGATCGGTACTACATTAGTTTCTCCATTTTGTATTTTTTTGTAAGTTTCTGGTTCATATTTTTCCAAATAAAGGTTATGCATGATTTTTTTATTTAAATCTGGTGATAGGTAAGTAACGTTTCCATTTGATTCTCTACTGTAGTGACTTTGATGATTTGGGAAGCTTTTAATATGGTCATCGAGTTGCTTTAAAATGTTGTCTGGGATTTTATTTGAGCGGTTAGAATGTTTTCCCCTTAAATCCTTAGGACTAGGATTATTTGATTTATTACAATACACTAATCTATCTACTCTTGCCATTGTTATGCCATATACAGATATAAAAGCTCTTTTACAAACATTATATTCCATACAATTAATTTTCAAAATAAACTTATTAGTAACAGATTTAGGTTTTTTAACACCAGTTCTAGGTCTATAACGCACAATATCTTTTACTTGAATTAAACCACATAAATATGTATCTTGTTTTTCTTTGTCTCCAATATTATTAAAAATATTCAAAAGACTAGCCATGTCATCTTCGGATACTTTAGAAAAACATTTATTTTTACATGTACAAGGTCTACCTGGTTTCCTTGTACCAACAACTTTTCCACTTCTACTTGTGTATTCTAAACCAAAAGCTTTACTGGTTTTGGCTTTATTCCTATTCCATAGACTTAGTCTTCGCCGCCTCTTCTTACCTTTTCTTTCACTATCAACTATATTATTATCTCCTTCATCAGTGCTAGATGGTTCTATTACACATAAAGAAGAAGTAGATGGAATATTATGGTTTTGTTCAAAACCATTAGAATGATAATTATTGTTATTATTATCATCACTGTCATAAGCTAATATATTATAAGAGGTAACTTGTTTATTAATATTTGAAAATGTGCATGTATTTGAATTATTATTGTCATTAGCCTTTTGATCATTTTCAATTAGTTTTCTATAGATTTCCTCCTCAAAATCAGACACTGATAAACTGGAATCAGTCCTCATTCCATCGATAATAAAATCTGGATCGGAATCCGTGTCATCGAATACACTTAAAGAACTATCACTCATTTTGTTTAGAAAAATAAAATATAATCATAAGTAATAATTAAAATTTTAGGATAAAAGGTTGTAGGTACTTAATTATTTGAAAAATATTAATTAGTAATTATTATTATTTATTAATAATAAGAATATTCTGATTTATTTTGTTGATAGTATAACAAGATTAATATTGATTAAAAACAGTGGTACCATTACAAAAATACTTATTAATCACCAAAAACTATATCATCATAGGATAAAAATAAAGTATATTAATATTATAATTAATTAATTTTATTTCATTAAAATATATTTTTATTTTTATACTACATCAAAAAACTAAGTCTTTATACCTGGTTATTGCAATGGATAGAATAGCAAAATTTGAATAGAAGTGTTGGTAGCAATAACCAGTTACGTCCGGACGTATTTGGTTTTTGCGCCCAATGAAAAAAAAAAATGGATATATACTATTTCAATGAATACGTCCGGACGTATCTGGTTATTGCACCCAACAGAAATTTAAAAATCAATTTTATCATTTTATTTCAATACTATTCGTTGGACGTATTCGGTTTTTGCACCGATCGATAGAGAATTTTTTTCTGATTATTTCTATATCAAAACATGATTTTTGAAAAAATGTGGACATATCTGGTTATTGCACCGGGGTCTTCAATTACTGTATCCGTTACGATTAATATTTTTATTAAATTTATTATTTCCATTATTATAACCATTTTGATTCATTTGCCCGTTATTACTGCGATAAAAATTATTATTTTTACCATTATTATTCTGTTGTTTTGTATTACTCCCGCTTACATTCTCGTTTTTACTAAAATTTTGACTTTCCGCATTGACTTGTAAATCCTCAATTTTCATTCTAGAATTATATTCTATTTCTTCCTCAAGAGCTATTTGAATACACTCTTCTAAAGATTTAGGACCTCTCGCCTTTAACACTATATATAAATGGTGTGGTAGTCCTGTCATAAATATTATCATAGCCTGTTTTTTCGTTTGGTTTTTTACTACTGTTTCCTCAGCTTTGTTTAACCCTACAGTACTAGCTGCGCATAATTTATAGTATAACTCTTCTATTCTATTCGCGAATTTCGCTACGCTTTCCCCTTCTGCCATGCGTGCTGTATTTAAGCCTATCGATAAAGCTCTTTCTGAAATCTTATGTTCGAATGCCCCTTGTAAAATCGATTTTATCGACTCCCAAGAATCTAATGTGCGATATTTAGTTACTTCCAAAGCGTTTCCTGTTAATTTAGAAGTTATTATTTTTAATAAAAGCGATTTGTCTGTCTCTGCAATGTCTTTAAGTGCTATCTCACATGTGTTTATAAATTCCGCTACATCTTTTTTACCCGTGCAAATTGGAATCATAGCAACTGCTTTGTCTAAATCCATTTTAGTTTTTACGTTTACTACTCTTTTCCTAATTATTTGTTCTAATTGTATGTGTACTACACCTGGGTCAGATCTAGAACCTGATTTACCTAATATTTTTTGTTTTACGCTTTTCTGTGGAGTAAGAACCTTTCCTACCTCCTCCGTTTGACTTAAAGTCCTAAAATAATTCTTTTTATTAACGTTCTCTATATTTTCTATTATTTCTGTAGTATCAATTAAAAATTCCTCTTTTACTGTCCTATTTTTAGTCTGTTCTATCGCTTCATTCGTAGAACAAATCTCAATATCAAATTCACTTGATTCCTTATTCATATATATTCAATAATTAATAATATCATTAAAAAAAATATTTAATTTATTCAACTCGATTTATCTTATATATTATTTATGTACGTATATATTTACGCATATATTTACGCACGCCGCGACGTACTGTGCAGTGCACACGCACACTCACACATACAGATGAACGCTCGTATTTTTACGTAATTCTAACGCCGCGTGATTTCTATCGCTCTCCCTACGATAACGTGTTTTGGATATTACGAAATACTAATATTGGGTAGCTACTCCAAAATCAAATATTCAATAATATCCACTTCCCTATTAATTCTAAAATCTAATTATTAATTTAACTTCCTATTTTATTCAAAATATTACTTCTATATATTTTTCCTATAATTATACTTATTCTAGGCTAGCCCCCTATTACTTTTATTCTGTAATATTTCTCTCAATTTAATTCTCTTTATTTATAATTCTTTTTCCAATCATTAAATACTTTTAATTCAACTCATATAAGGTCAGTACTGCCTTTAAATTCAAATTTATTTCAATTATTTCTTTTTATTCAACAACAATATTTTTATTCATCAAAATTCACAACAAAAATTCTTTATATACTTTATTTCAATATTTCACTTTTATTTCCTTTTAATAATTACTTTATTCAATATCTCAATTTATATTTTATTCAACAATTTAATCTATCATTTAGATTCTCTATAATTCTTTTAATCAACAATATTTCAAATTCAATTTTCTTTTATATATTCTTATTCATTTATCACAAAAATTTATTCATCAACCTATTTCGGTTATTCAATTGCTACGCGTGCATTAATTTTTTCTATCACTTTTTTAATAACTATAATAATTCCTATTATTTCACTCGTTGATTTCTATTTAATTCAACTTTAAATCAGCCTACCGCTGCCTATTTAATTTTTTTATTTCAACTTAGATCAGTCCTACGCTGTCTACTTAATTTTTATTTCACTCAGATCAGCCTACCGCTGTTTATTTAATATTTATTTCACTCAGATCAGTCTACCGCTGTCTATTTAATTTTTATTTCAACAAAGATCAGTCTACCGCTGTCTATTTAATTTTTATTTCAACACTCTATATTTTATTTCAATTTAATTTGTACCAATAATATAATTAAAATACGCACCTTCACCAAACAAAAAAAATTTTACCGTTGGCTTCTTCCAAAAACCAACGTGAGACGTGTACCCAAAGCTACAATTTTATATGCAATTTACTTTTAACTTAACTATTCTACTTACATAATCCCTGCACCTACTGCGTTGTTCATTCTGCTTGTTCGTCTGCTTTCCTGTCTAATTTTGTCCGTTCCTTCCCGGAGTTGCCAAGGGTGATCGGTCCTTGACGGTAACTTGAAAAGTTGCCTCCGTGTCACTGTTGAATTGAATCGAGTCACAGCTGCCTTCTATTGTTGACTGCTGCTGCTTGACTGCTCGACTCGCCTCTTAGTTCCTTGGAAGTTCCGTACTCGACTGCGCCAATGTTATAAACCAGCAATCGACTAGACTGCTTAGTTTATAAGGTTGCAGGTAGCAAGACCGTTGATAGTGATTTTTCTCTTCAGGTAGGTTTGATAAATAAGCAAAGACTCAGTTTAGTTAAGTTATTTATTTTTATTGAAATATTTCTAAGTCCAATTCGACAATGTACAGTGTTGACTCTCGTGAAGGTGCTCGCTTGTACGATGGTGGAACACGTCTAATTTACAGGCCGTTTCGGCCGGGTTTTATAGGGACTTCTAATCTCCTACTTCCCCCCTTGTCTATCGATATCTGCGGACCTCACAGGACGTGATTCACATACATGTTCCTACGCCTGCTTATTCCGAGAATCACATCCTGTTTATTATCTTTGCAATACATGTTATACGCCCTTGTCAAATAGATAAATTGGCGTTTAGTATTAGAGCTCACGATATATTTGAAATGTGGTTTAATTATTCATATACATATTCGCTCGGCTGGTTAATCGTGATTGCCAAATATCCTAATATTCGTCTATAACTAGCCCTCGGGTGGTTTCCCAAAAGTGGTTTTATTAATCCCCATGAAGGTCTAATTTCAAGACTGGCTTGTTTTCCCTTAGCGTTCCAATTAAAATATGAGTTGATTTATTTATCCTAGTGTTATGCTATTTATTATGTACTGTGCGAAACGATCACAATAATATATGCAATAATATTAGAATGTATATTATTGGGTTCGTTACAGTAATAGTATTCTCTTGACAGGTTTGTTATGGTTCCTTAACCTAACCTAACAAAATATTTTAATAAAAATGACACAATGAAATAAAGAATTGGTATGCTTGTTGCAAGACTATTTCTTCAACTTATAGCTACTAAAACATTAATATTGAAAGAGTTATTGCTAATTTAACAATAAATTACAATATATTGAAGTTATATAACCCCCCACCCCCAATAAAAAAAAATGTGCTCCTATAGTTTTACTTATGGCTTTATAGTTGTAGGTAAAAGTAAAATTCAATATAAGAGACTATAAGATACAAACATTATCTGAGTTCTAGATTTTAACTCTGGGATCACTAACCAGGTAATTTTTCACACAACAAGGCAAAGAAAATGTCAAATCAGTATAAAGTTAGAGCAAACAGCAATATTGTAAAATACTATATAATATACCCGCAAAATCAGAGTTTTTTATAACTTTTTTTTCCGGATTTTTCTAGTTTTTGCAGTGTCTTCAGATGAGGACAGATCTGATCTTGATTTTGCAGCTATGCATTTTTTTTGAACAACTTGAAAATCATCTAGATACATATTAAATTAATATAAATTACACGCTGTAACGATTCGCAGTTTACTGACTCGTCATTTATGTCGCACTCGGCGAATTTGCTTAGGTAAACAGAAAACAGGAACGTAGAGTACGAGCATATATATTATTGGCATAGCAGCCAGTCGAGTTTTGAACCGTGAAATAGAGACTATACATCAGTCTACTATAGTCATATTTATAATATTATAAAACGTAATTAATTGATTAACTTTAAGTATATAATAACGTACCTAATAGTTAAATTATAATAATTCAGTATTGTTCAACTCGTACTCCGCTACTCCTGTTATCTTCAATATACTACCCTTAAGAACAGGGTTACTCAGGTGATAGTGCATTTTATTGGTTATAATATTATAATTATTTTAGTCTTGAATAAAACATTGTATTCGTTGCTATATCGTGTTAATTGTGTTAGTTTATGAACGCAAGTCATAAGTTTCTAGGACCTGTAAAATATAACTCAGAAAACTTTATTTATATCAATTCAACAACCCAGATCTAAGGACCGGTTCGTGTAGTGGGAATAGCCAACCAACTACTCTTTAACTGGATAGAGTTAGGTATAAATATCGACAGCCACTGGGTTTGACAGCCGAGGAGGTGTGTTACAATGCCTACCTAACAAACATTTTATAATATAGAATGTAATTCAATTTTAATACTTTTAACTCACCAATATTAGAAGCCATAGTCCGCGCTTTAAAGAAATTAAATGTTTGTTTTTTGGTTTTATTCTGTTGATTACAGCATTTTTTAGTTCACTTTTTTTTTTGTATCCGGCCAGGCGCAATAGCCTTCTTTAATGCTCCAATTATCGGGAACAACTTCGACGGTATCATCCAACAAAAAATGTAACACTGACCACATAGTTATTTTTTTATAAAAAATATTATACAATATTAAGATGATGAATGTCCATCTGTACTACACTATATAGTTACACGATCGCGTTTGACCACCACGGTAGGTGTCGAATAAAGAAAGAAAGAAAAAGAAGCGACGCAACGATCAAAAACATTTAAAAATCAACATCATTAATTATAAATTATAATACCATATAACCATTTATTACTAAATGTGTCGAATTGTTGTGAAAATGTGAACTGAACAGTATGAGACATGAATGTCGTAATCGACGGGCAACAGAGTAAACGGTGAAACGACTAATAAGAAACTGCAATAAGGTAATTAATATCATCGCTCAGGGCACTGGACTTATGGCATTCAATTATGGGGTGCCGCCAAACCCTCAAACACCCGTACAATCCAGGCCTTTCAATCAATATGCCTTCGCCTAGTTCCATCAGCACCCGCACCCTGGTACTTAACCAACAATAATCTCCACAAAGATCTCAAAATCCAAAATCTTAACCAAATCTCCAAACTATATTACACTAGACTCTACAACAAATTTCAACAACACACAAATCCACTAATATCTAAATTATCAACTAACTCACTCCCTGGTATCCCGCGCCGTAGACTAAAAAGGCAATGGTGAGATCTTCTTTAATTAGAGAACTTAATAAGTGCTGGAAGTCGCCACCAGGTAACACCTCCAAACCTCAAATTAATTACTTATTTATTTATTATCTTATATATATATATATTATTGTTATTTTTTTTTCTCATTGTTATTCATGTCACAGGGTGTTACCACTGGGTATCTTCCCTAATCTCATATCATTTTTTTTTATTTTATCTTAACTTTCATATATCAAACCTACTTATTGTACAAAAAGCATGTATAGATTGTAGATTTCTTCAAATAAATAAAAAAAAAAAATAAAAAATAAATATCATCGCCGAAACCGGCTGGTCTGTCCGCAGTCCGTTATCGCTCGCCACAGACTATTGATAAACGCATGGAATTCCCAATAATTGTAATTTCCCTTATGCACATCGGTTTTATATTACAATCATTAATGATTTAGAACTCTCCATTCGCAAGTTTGTCACATTATAAAAATACAGACTAGAATACAGAAATACAGAAAAATTTGGAAAGTCATTACACTAATAGGTACTGAAAAACAGTGTTATGGTTTAATTATTTCAATTAGTCTAAACACCGTTGCCAAGCTATTTGAACAGCACCTGCATATAATCATTGATTATTAATACTTACTTATTATTATTTATATATATATATATATATACGTATTTATAATAAATAATATAATATACCAATTGTCACAGATAACAACTTAACTACTTTATATTCTCAACAACAATATTATAAATTATTTTATATTATCAATTACCTTTTAATCGGTATAGTGTGTATGTTATTTTATGTAACAACACGACTATTTACCAGTCAGTATTAACAATAATGTTAAAAAATAATCAGTCTAGTTACACAAATGTTGTCTTACATATTATGATTATTATTATTATATTTAAATATTATTATTCATCATAATAAAATCTAATGTCGAACGTAAACATCGAACGTCTAACCTAAATAAAGTATGTTTTTATGTTGTTATGTTATGTTGTATAATGTATATAACAAACGTTTTGATGTATGTTTTTAAATTTTCGATGTTTGAATAAAAAATATAATTACTTTTATAAATGGTATTTATAAAAGTTAAAAACGGTTGTATTCTTTTAACAGAAAAATATTATAATAATAATAATTATAAAATAGGACTGGATTCTATATTTTTAAAAGGTTTAAATTTAATAAATATTGAAACAGATTATAAAATACAATTCTTTATCAAATTATACAAAAAAAAAGAGGAGAATATTGTATTACGGAATTAAACAAACTAATAATTCCTATAGTGTTAACATATGTTAATAAAAAATTGAAATAATATCGCCTTGTTATTATAATTTAGATGCAAATTTAAAAAAATATTTAGGCTTTCAAAACACTGAATTTGATTTCTCAATAGTTAGTAGTAATCCAATAATTTATTATCCTAATTCTAATGAAAATTATATAAATGTAGAACAAGATTGTAGATTTAGATTAGGTAGAAATGGTGAAATACTAATGGACACAATTTTTAAAGGATTATACACAATAAACGATAATTGAAAATTTATTGAATTGTTACGATTTTCCTAAAATAAGTCTTGAATTAATTGATGGTTTTATAAATATTTCAGCCTCAATCGGTCTATGCTTTGATGAATATTTAACAAATGTTTAGGTTTTGATTGTATTGGAGATTTTATATCAGATGCAATCCCTATAAATAAAAGATGGCCTGTTTCATACGGACTAAAACCAGATATTTTTTATAAAATAAGAGGTACAAAGAAAGTAATGTTTTATACACAAGGTTTTATAAAAAATATTAAAGGTATTATTTCTACTAAAAATAGTAAAACCGAATTAAAAGGAAATTATTCAATTGTGCATTTAATAGTTTATTCTCTTCAATTATGAAGTTTGAAAATAATGGTAATTACATTAAAGTAACAACAAAAGATTATTTTACATTGGACAACAATTTTAAATTAAGTTTAGGGATTGACAATATAAATTATTTAAATAAACAGAATTGAGAAATCTTAAATATTAATATAAATAAACGATTATTAGATGTAAATTGCAACATAATTGAAAAATCTTTTCATCTGTTAATAATGTTAATCACATCGAGGAAGATCTTTTGTATAATTTTTATTATGATGATGTTAATCCATACATAAAACTAATCCAATAATGTACATACCAGTTAAAGGAAATTTTCAAACTATAGAAATACATATTATAGACCAAAATGGTAAAAAATATTATTTTGATGATGATGATTTCATTGTTTATCTTGATTTAATTAAAGAATAAATATTAATTATTTTTCAAGAGAAATATTCTCTTGAAAACAAACATATATTTTAACCACTAAAAGTTTCTTCAGTAGTACCTTTTTCAATGTCAAACAAAAATTCATCTTCTCATAGGAAAAAAATATAACAAATTTTATCTTTAGGTAAATCTTCATTTAACTCAATATGTAAATTATATTTTTTTTAGTTGCAGAAATATTCATTGGTTGGTAAACTGTTTTAATTAGAAAATTGACTTATATATTTAAAATCATTTGGATCATTATACATCAATGGAAGTTCTTGTTGATTTTTATGGTAAGTTAATTATAAGACGTTAAATTCTCATAAGATTGGCAAAATTTATCTTAAAATATTCTTAAATCTCATCTTGACATTCTTCAGGATAACGTTTCCAATTATTTCATACCAATAGTTTCTAACACAACAATGATCGAATTCACCAGGATATGATCTTGAGTATTTAATTTGTTTGTTTGTAATCCAAAACCACAAAACACAGGAGGATTTTAACTTCGATATTGAGATGTTACATCAATTTTTATAGTTCTTCAGAAATTCTTCCTTCCTCAATACATTGCCACGCTTTAAAATTAAAAGTATACTTTTTTGTCACAATTGAAACAGGATATGGATGGTCTTTGAAAAATGGTATGCCAAATTGTGATAAATTACCCATAACATTAAAATGACCTCCACCTTTAAAATTACTTACAAACCAGAGTTTATAGTTTGTCCGTTTAAATCCAGAGAGTAGCTTATGACACCTTTAATTGTACTTACTCTTCCTGTATACTCAATTTCAGATATTGTTTTACCACGAATTTTAGCTGTACATTTACTAAATAAAAATGGAGGAAAATTGTCAACTAATTCTATTTTTGAATCTTTAGGATATTCTTTTTCACCTTTTTGCAAATATCTACCAGACATAAAAAACTTTGTTTTTCTAATGTCCAGAAAACTGTCCATACTATTTATTTTAAAAATTGTGTCTTTATTAGGTGTATTAAGATGAATGTTATTCATAATTATCCATGTTTTAGTTTGAACTCTCTCAATAAAAGGATCATACTTTTTAAAAATATTATACATTATTTATATGAGTAAAAATAAAAAAATGTTTATTAAAAATGGGATTTATTGCAATAAAACCATATATAAAAAAAAAAATCTTTATTCCATTTACCTATGCAACTTGTGTTGTTCGGTCCATCAGGTTACGGTAAAACAACTGTATTGAGGAGTATAATTCTAAGTCATTGGACTAAGTATGAAAATTTATATATTTTTACAAAAAGTATTGATCAACCAATTTATAATGAACTAGTAGAAATATTTGAAGGTATACCTGAGATTTATTTTTATATAACTAATACAGACATAATATCTGTAGACGAATGTGAACCTGGTAGTTTAGTTGTATTTGATGACATTCCTTTAGATGAACAAATACCTATTTATGAATATATGAATAGATCAAGACCAAAAGACATTTCAGTTATTTATTTAAATCAATGTTATAGTTCAGCAAATAAACAATATATAAGAAATAATTAAACTCTTTTAATTGCTTTTAAATCAACTCAATATATAAAAAATGTTTGGGATGATTTTTAAGTAATACTATTTCTTTAAATGAATTTAAAACTTTATGTTCAGATTGTTGGGAAAATGACTATGGATTTATAACAATCGATCTGATTAATAATCGTTTCTACTATAAACTTGAAAAACCAATAAAAAATAATATGTTATATTTTATTTATTTATTTTATTTATTTAATATCGGTAAAGATTACTAGGCCTCACTGAGTAAACTCGTGTGGAGGCCTAGGAGTTATCTTATATACAATACATTTACATTATCATTTTCTCCTTAAATAGCTACTCAAATACATGGTAAAAAAATAACACAAAAACAGTAAAAAAAAAAGGCAGACAATGGAAGTGTAAAAAACAAATTAATCCTGAAACTTCAATATTGTAGCATCGTATTCATGGTGAAGCCAATGGGTAATGTATTTTTTGAAAATAGAAAGAGACATATCAGCCACTTCTTTGGGCATTATATTATGTATATGTGTCCCAACAAAATCATACACTTTACGACATCCAGCTTTTTTTGGAAATTTTAGCGAATAGTTATTAGTAGCATATCTAGTGTTAACTTTGTGATTTACAGGGGATAACATGTTATGTTTTTTTAGGAAAATGGTACAGGTTTTTATATATAGCTTATATATATTAAGTACATTAAATTCTTCATATAATTGTTTTGTAGGATATCTCCATTGTTTGTTACAAGCAACTCTAATAATAGTATTTTGGCATTTTTGAAGTCGTGATAGCACATTATCATAGGCGCTACCCCAACCAATTATGCCATATGCGATTAAAGGTTCAAAGAGAGTTAAATATATAAGTTTTATGTCTTTACAATCTAGTATTTCACATAGAGATTTCATGATGAAAATCATCTTTCTCAACTTTTGGTAGTATTAATAATTTGATTTTTCCATTTCATATCATGGCACATTTCGATACCTAAGTATTTGTAATTTTTGACAATAGAAACCGATTTACACTGGCAGTGATTTAATAATAAAGTTTTACATTCATGGATTTTTAGTTCATTTAAGGTAGGTAGGGTACATTCGGATAGGGAGTGAAGTAGTATGGCTGATTTATCTAGATTAAGAAATAGGTTGTTTTTCTTAAACCAGATTTTAATTGACAGTAAATCAGCCTCAATATTAGTGAAAACTTCTTCCCAGGTTAAACCATTACAAATCAATACCGTATCGTCAGCGTAACAAATAATATTGCTATTTAAGTTCAGAAGTTTTATATCATTTAGCTGAATATTGAAGAGTACAGGAGAAAGTGTTATACCCTGAGGAACACCACATATAATAGTTTGCTCACAAGAGATGGTATCATTTATTTTAACCCTCTGTTTCCTTTTTTCCAAATATGATTCGAATAGTGAGTGAGCCGAACCAGTAATACCTATGTCGTGCATTTTTTTTAGAAGCTTTACATGGTCCACAGTATCGAAGGCTTTCGCCAGGTCAAGATAAATAGTTGCGCATTTTTTTCCTTCTTCCAGTGTACTATAGATAATTTTGGTTACATTAGCTATGGCTTGATCAGTGCTTTTATCTGGTCTAAAACCATATTGGTGTTCAAATAGTAAGTTTTTCGATTCTAAGTAGTGTACTAATCTTGCTTTTATAATTTTTTCAAATATTTTTGCTACATTTGATATTACAGATATTGGCCGAAAATTACTAATGAGTGAAGTTAGACCTTTCTTGTAAATGGGTGTTATAATTGCTACTTTAAAAACATCTGGAATTTTATTTTGGGTTATACATAGATTAAAAAGATGAGTGAGAGGTTTAACAAGAAAATTAATATATTTTTTTAGAAGATTAGAGGATATGTTGTCGATACCGGGCGATGCACCATTTTTTAATTTAGAGGTTGCTTCTAGTATATCTTCATGTGTTATCAGCTCAAATTTATTTAAGGGGGAATTATTTGGCATAATTGTATTGTTAGATCGATAGATGTTAGACAAATTATTTACATTAGCATCGTTATTTAGTTGTGTTACTAGATCAGTTGCCACATTTATAAAATAGTCATTAAAATTATCGGCTAAAATTGAAGCTGGTTTTCTGTCATTAGGTTCATAATAAATTAATGTTAAAGAAAATCAAAAGAATTTAAGAAAAATAATAAAAAAAAATTTAAAAAAAGTCACATTTTCAGAGCCACCAGAAAACAAAACAATTTTAAGGAAGGAACTAATTAGAAAACGAAACTGAAAATATTAAAGAATTAATTCATCTTGAACACAATTTAAAAAATACATTTAAAAAGTCAGATTTATTACACTCTGAAAAAAGATGAATATGAAGATGAAGATGAAAATAATATAAAAAAATTACAAGTAAAAGAATATTCACCAGAAAAGTTAGAAAAAATAATTAATATTAAAAACAATTTAAAAAGTAACTATAGAAAAAGATTTATACATGATAAACATTCAGCAGAGGAAAAAGTAAAAAATTTTAAGCCAATATTAGAAGGCTTATCTAAAGTTGAATCTTCTGTTAATGATGTTAAAGAGGTTGCAATTAAAACACATCACGATATTCAAAAAATGTTAATACCTACAACTCCTTATAAATCTCGTAATCCCGAGGTATTACGATTATTGAATACAGAGGATTATGAAACACCTAAAAGTTCTCCGAGAAAAACAACAAATAATTCTCCTATGCCTCCAAATATAATAATAGGGGAAAATGCTCAAAAATATTTACCAGCTTTAGATCTAAATAATACATTTGGAACACATTTTAAAGAAAATTTGGACACATGATTGGAAAATATCCAATAATGTTTGACTTTGATGACATAATTTTAAACGGAAAAAAGACATATATTAACTTCAGGTATGTGGAGATTTTTAACTCATTCAGATGTTACAACATCAGAATTTTATACAAATAAAGTTTACCAAAATTATGCAAAAATATTAATTGAAACAGAAGCAATATACCAAAATAATGACAAATCAACAGGAAAACCGAAATCAAGTAAAGGTGACAAATATCTCAAAATGATTAGTCCTACACCAACAATACCAAAAGAAAATAAAAATCCAACAATACCATCAATACCAAGAAAAAATTTATATCCTACAATACCAACAACTGAAATTTTGAACCCTACAAAAGCAACAGAAAATAAAGGAGCAGGTTTAATGAATTATACAAATAACGAAATTGAATTTCATTGGATTGACAATATGAAACAATTAAATGAAAGATGTCATTTAATAGCAGCTGAAGAAAAAGCAGGAAATTATGGTTTTCATAATGAAAAACTTGGTATTCTTAAATTATTTAAAATAAAAATGGAACATCTAATAGATGACCGTAAAGGTATTGAATATTTTCTACAATATGTTAATAATTTACCAAATGAAATAACAAATGACATAGAATATAATATAAAGCAATTAAGAGAAAAAATATACTATATATATAGTGAAGAAAGAGCGGGGAATAATCATTACCATGATGACAAACTTGAAATTCTTAATTTTTGTATTAAAAAAATGGAAAAAGTAATTGACATTCCTAAGAAAGGTCCAATATATTTATTGTCATTTATTTCAAGTTTACCAAAGAAAATTATAAAAGGTGCAGGTTTTTTTAATGATTTTTTGAATTGTAAAGTTTTACCTCCAATGCATTATCCTAAATATAATTATTTAGGACCATTTACAAATTTAGAAAAAAATTAAGAACAAAATATACAACCAATCAATAAATTAGATGAAGATGATTATTTTTACAAAAACCATAAAGACATTAAATCAAGACATATTGCTGATAAAATTTTAGAACAAAAAGCCTTAGAAAGGTGTAAAGATTCTGATTGTTCTATGTCTGAAAAAATTCCGGCTATTTTAACTGCATATGCAATGAAAGGAAAAATACGTTTAGGAATGAATTTAATGTGTGAATAAATTTTATAATATTTTATATTATAAAATGTACTACTTCAAATTAAATAATTACTAAATTAAAAAATTATTACAAGAAGCTCATAAAAATAATACTAATGCAACATTTCAAATTACTAGTAACAAAATATTTATTATTTAGATAAAATTCAATTAGAAAAAATAGAAAAGGCTAAGGAAAAAAATTCTGGAACAAGGTTAGAGATTCGAAAATCACAAATTAAAGATAAAAAAGGTGGATTTTACCATTAATTGTTGCAGGTATAGGTGCAGCTAGTGCGTTAGTTGGAGGTGTAAATTCAAATGTAAACAGTGTTAGCAAACATAAAAAAGCAGTTGAAAAAGAAACAATTCGACATAACAAAGCAATGGAAAATTAAGGTTCCGGATTGAAAAAAAAACAAACCGAAATAATGAACAATTTCATTAAATCATCATTTATGAAAAATTTAAAAAATAAAAAAAATCTAAAAATTGAACCGCTGAGTAATTTTGAAATAATACAATTTGGAAATAATATAAAAATATTCAGAGGTTGTTTCATGAGAGATGAATTACCTCTTAAACCATGGTTAAATGAATGTGGAATATTAAATTTAAATAATTCTACTCAAGAAGGATCACATTGGGTTGCATGGAAAAAATAAAAAATTTTATTTCGATTCATTTCGAATGTCTCCTCCACCAGAATTTGTAAAATATTTAGGTGAAGATAATCTTAAGTAGTCCGATGACAAAATCCAAGATTATGACGATCCACTTATATGTAGACATTTATGTTTAGAATTTATAAAAAACTATAAAAAATGTATTTAAATTTTACTAATATAAAAATGAATGGTGATGATCTAATACATTGTCTTAAATGTAATATTCAAACAAAAAATATTGATGCTACTAAAATTCTAACAGTTAATGGTAGATGGAGAATCTCATCAAAATGTTTCATCTGTAACACAAATAAAAGTAAATTTATAATAAATCCTACAATTGGACATAATATTCCCAAAAAAAAATTAAATAATACAGATGAAATGGTATTAGCTAAAGAACTTCATAAACCTGTTAGAATAAGATTTCCTTAAAGAAGAATTTTTACTAAAAGTATTGACGATTTATGGGCTGTTGATTTAGTTATAATGAGAAATTATTCAGATGAAAATGAAGGCAATTCTTATACAATAACTGTTATAGATACGTTTTCAAAATCTTCTTGGGCTTTACTACTCAAAAAGAAAGATGGAATTAATGTTTCAAAAACATTTGAAAATATAATAAAACTGGCAAAATCACAAAATCATCAAGCACCAAAATTACTTCACGCAGATAAAGGTTTGGAATTTGAAAATAAACATTACAAAAAAGTTTTGCAAGAATATGGAATTAAAATGTACCACACCCAAAATGAAGAAAAATCGGCAATTATTGAAAGATTTAATAGGATATTAAACGGTGAAATGAGATTACATTTTGAAGTCACAAAATCTAAAAAATGGATTTATATTTTACAAAGTTTAATAGATGAATATAATTTCAAAGACATACATCGATCTATTGGTATAAAACCTTTTGAAGTAAATAACTCTAACGAAGATGTTGTTCTACACAAATTGTTTTCTTCAACAAACAAACCTATTCCACAAATTAAATTTAGTGTAGGTGACAGAGTAAGAATAAAAGCATATAAAAAGCATTTGGTAATAAATATAGTAATAATTGGACAAGAGAAATATTTATACTTAATGAAATTTTAAACACAAATCCTATTACCTATAAAATTATAGATTTAAACAATGAAGAAATTGAAGGGAGTTTTTATAACGAAGAGTTACAAAAAACAAAATTTTAAATAATTGTTTTATTAGAAATTATTTTTATTAAAAAATTGAATGTAAAAAAAAATAATAAAGAATGGAAGGATTAAACAAAATTGAACCTTTAATTAAAGAAATTAATACATGTAATAAAATGAATGTATTAAATAAAAAATAACAAATATTATGAGGAATTTTGTGCTTATGAATATTATGAAAATTCTGAGAATGTTAAATATAATCTAAATGAAATTCCAATTGATGGAAATATATTCATTATTAATCAAGGAGATGTTGATTTTGGAAATGGAAAGCCTTATGTTTCTAAATTAATACATTCACCAACTTGGTTAGAACTTTGTAAAATAGCTAATGAGCAAATTATTACAACGGGTGATTATAGTCACTTTTATCTAGATGAAATTAAGATTATTCAAGATTTAGGAAATATTAAAATGTGTGAATTTAATATGGGACCTTAATATTATTTAAATGCTTTTTTTTCCGTTTGAACCAGGGGGGCATTTTGGACCCCTCTGTTAGCATGTGTATAAGCCACAAAAATATTGTTACAAAATGTAGATATCATGTTCAGAAAGTGTATACATATTGTAAACATATTGTCAAATCATGATTTGGCAGAGAAAAACACATGTTCACAACATTTTACTCTTAGGTTGCTAACACATTTTTAAATATTTTGTAGCAATATTTCTGCCAAGTATTGTCAACATATTTTAAACAACACTTTGTTACAATATTATTAGCTTTATGTTTTCAAAAGACGTTAAAGACCATTTCTTAACAATATGGGGTTTTAATTTTGTCAACATATTTTGATAATGGTTTGTAACAATGTTTCACTGTTATCATTGTGAATATATTTTAAGTAACATATAGTTGAAATGTTCAGTGCTATATTTTCAAAACGTTTTTGGGAACATTGTTAACGATTTTGTATATTTATATATATAATATATCAATTGAATATTTTGTATTCTTGTTTAACCATTTAATTCAGTTACATGTTTAACAATATGTTAATATTCATTAATTCACAATTGTTACAATGAGAGTCAATCAAAAAGGTAGTAGCATTGTAAGAAAAAAATTAAAATCAATCTTAGAAAAAAAATGTATTACATAATACATATTCCTAGCAAATATATTCAGAAATAAAATATAATAAAACAGATTATAGGTCATATAATAGATTAATAATTTATTAAAATATTAAAAAATATATTTAACAAAAAATGCATATATACAAAACAAAAAAAAATTATAATAATTATAATACTGTTTTTTATTGATAATAATCATATCATGTTAATAATAATAATATGAAATAATACTATAAGAACCAAACTATAGCTATTAATTATAACAGTATTATTATTAAATAAACTATGGATAAATTTTATTGTAAATCTATTAAAATAGAATTATTCATAGTAGTTGTACAAAAACAAAAAAAAAATTATAATAATTATAATACTGTTTTTCATTGATAATAATCATATAATCATAATAATAATAATATAAAATAATACTATTAATAGTAGTTATACAAAAAAAAAAAAAAAATTATAATTATAATACTGTTTTTCATTGATAATAATAATATAATTTTAATAATAATAACATAAAATAATACTATACAAATCAAACTATAGCTGTTAATTATAACAGTATTATTATTAAATAAACCATGGATACATTTTATTGTGAATCTATTAAAATAGAATTATTCATAGTAGTTGTACAAAAACAAAAAAAAAATTATAATAATTATAATACTGTTTTTCATTGATAATAATAATATAATTTTAATAATAATATAAAATAATACTAAAAAAATCAAACTATAGCTGTTAATTATAACAGTATTATTATTAAATAAACCATGGATAGGTACATTTTATTGTGAATCAGGTTGAGGACTTTTAGCTGATAATTTTTTGATTCTATTAGAAGCTTGTGCCAACCAATTTTTCAATGGTTTTTCTATTTCAATGTTTGGGAGATTTTGTGAAGAAAATGGTTTCATTTGGTGAATAGTTTCCAAGCAAAAAAAAAAACACAAATCATTTGTTATTTTTCATTGACCATATATCTAAATCTATTAATCCATTTACTGGCTTAAATACCTATATTATCTATCAACAAGTATTTGAGTACGTTTAAATACTAGGTACCTATATATATTAATATATATTGCAGGGGTGGCCAAACAGTCGATCGCGATCGACTGGTCAATCTTCGACAATTTCTAAGTCGATCCTTGTTAGAATTTATTAATTTATGTTATACATTTGTCATTTAGTAAATACAGTTATTAAATGCGTATCTTGGATTAACATGTTAATGTGAAATGGCATTTTATCACATGGAAGTTATAAAAGCTGAATATGTAGGTACCGAGCTATACTTTTTGATGATCATTCCCATCCCGTCTTCTTTTAGCAGTTATAGCCACTATTACCAAAATTATAATTAACTGGCCACAATATTCAACGAGACGCTTCTACATCAATATTCTATAGGTAATGTTAGTACATTTTAAAATTATTTAGAAATTTAATGTGAAACACTCATTTTAAATAATTTTATACTTTAATTTTATTATTGATATAAACGTGTTTATTAATAATTTAAAGTATTTTTTTTTACACAAGTCGATCTTAGAAGAAATAATATACCCTAAGTAGACCTTCATCAAAAAAAGTTTGACCACGCCTGATAAATTGAATACCTTTTTTCTACTTTTAATTGAACATATTTTAAATTTTTGTTAAAATCAACGATAACTACCAAAATGTTATCATAATAATATATAATATGCTGCTGCTAATATGACTGATACTAATTTTGAAGAATCATTTATATGATTGAATTGATACATAATAATTTTAATTAATGTTAAATAATAAAACTTTAATTTCTAAAATGTGTTCATCTTGGTAATTGTTTTAAATTTCAATATACTTGTAATTATAGTTGATAATAATAAATATTAGATATTGTTAGTTAAGAAATAATTAAGTATAAAAACAATTTATTATTGCTTTAACAAGCTATGTACATATATAGAAGGTATCTTATACATACTTATTATTAATTTAATCTCAATTTTGTAAATGTAGATATAGATATGAAGTATTAAATTGATTAAGAATGCATTAAAAATAATATTTACTAAATATCACGGAGCAAGTTTGGAGTGTAGAAAAATTTTCTTTTTCTTTGAATCCTATATAGGAGTAGTTAGTTAAAAAATTATCAGTGAATAATGTTTGCATAATTTTTCTTATAGTTTCAGACAAATTCTGTTCTCTGTAACGAGCTAGTTCTTTAATCTACATACAAAATAAAATTCAGTAATTATAATCTTGTAGAATTTGAAAGTAATGTAATTTGCTATTAATACCAATTTTTTTTTAAATATTGTATCGTTTAATAATTTGTCTTCAAGATCATTTAAATCAGTCGTAGTATCCACACGAGTTATAGTGTTAACAAATGAATCTTCGGTAATATCAGCAGATATACATCCTTGTAAACTTTCATTTATTTTTTCTTGCATACACATGATAATATCAAGACGATTTTGTATATTTTTTACTTCATGTTTGAGAACAATATGTTGTCTGCTAACCAATTTTTGAAAGTCTGGAAAAAATAAATACATTAAAATGTATTTTAAAAAATTTGAATGTACCTACCTATATAATATACATTTATACATTCAAAGTAGGTATCTACTAAAATACAATTAAAACCATCTTGAATTGATATGTAAATTAAAAACATATTTATACAAAAATCTATAAAATAAATGTTGTACATTTTTTTTTACGTTTTATAAAGATAATAAATTATGGAATTTGTTAATACCTTTAAATTGGTTTTCGTAATCAAATTTTTTCCCTGACAATGTTTTAGATGTTGAGGGGAGTTCATCAACTGGATCTAACTTAAATCTTTTATTATTTGTATCATATAATTGAAAACTAATTGGAGTTGAATAACTATCTGATTTACTTTCATAATTATTTGGTTGCGATAACGTCTCTTCAAATAATTTTTTTTTCATTTTTGGGTTGTATGATTTGTCCACATCTGAATCATCTCCATCAAATTCTGTAATTTAATTATTTATAATTAACAAATAATAAATATAATATTCCTACAATTATATATAACATTACCTATAATAATACTTTATTTATTATTTTAGAACTTTTTTAAATTGTACACTTAGTGTAACGAACCCAATAATATACGTTCTGTATTATTATATTATATTATTGTGATCGTTTCGCGTAGAAAAAATAGCATAACGCTAGGCTAATTAATAACAATGCATAACATACGCACTTTTATATACGCATATATATATTTATATATATTTATATTCACGCGTTGCCAAATACACCTTGAGCTCTAATCCTCAACGCCAAAATTTATCTAAATATGGACGGATGGCGTATACCATATATGGCAGATAATAAACAGGATGTGGTTTTCGGAATAAGCAGGCGTGGGATCGTGTAGATGAATAAAAATGATAATTTAAATAAATTTAATTATTATAAATAATAATTTGAATCACGTCCTGCGAAGTCCACAGATATCGATAGACAAGGGGGGAAGTAGGAGATTAGGAGACCCTATAAAACCCGGCCGAAACGGCCTGTAAATCAGACGTGTTTCTCCATCGTACAAGCGAGCACCTTCACGATAGTCAATACTGCACATTGTCAAATTGGACTTAGAATAATTTCAATTAATAAACAACTTAACTTTATCAAGTCTTTACTTATTTTATCAACCTACCTGAAGAGAAATCTCTATCAACGGTCTTGCTACCTGCAACTTTATAAGCTAAGCAGTCTAGTTGATTGCTGGTTTATAACACTAGATAGTGATTAGCCATAACATTTTTACTATTAATCTAAATTATAAGATGGATAAGGTTGGGATTTGGAAATTGAAAAAAAAATTGCAGTTGCACTTATATTAAATATAAAATTTAAAATACTAGGTATATTGTTTCAATATCTATATAAGACTATATATATATATTGAAAAAATATAATATTTAATAATTATATGTTATGAAATCTTTATAATGGACTTTTATCTTACCATCACAACTCAAACTAAATAATGGTGGTTTAGAATTGTTTAAATAACGTTTTTGCTGAGTGCACTCCATGGATGTGTGATTTTTGTTTTCAATATTTTCATTGTCTGTTTGCGACGATAAGTCTGATGTTTCTTGTGCTTTTCTAGCTTTCAATCGAGCTACATCAATTTCAGCTAAAATAAAATTATAAAAAAACATTAATTAATGTAAATCCTTGTAAATTAAATTATCAAATTATAAATAATTATATACTTACCAATATCTTGATACATTAGGCGTGCATTATAATAAGTAAATGCATCTGGTTTTTCAGTCGGGTCAACTCTTTTTTCAATATAACTACGCACGTTAGCTCTTTTTTTTGGCCAAGCACAAACTCCTTTATCCATCCAAAAGTTTGGAATGAAATCTACAGAGTTGTCAATTTCAAAGCAAACAATACTCCACATATTTCTGAAATTAATTTCTATATTACAACATAAGATATGAACATACAAAAACATAGGTATGTTTGTATAAATAGAGAGACAGGAAAAGATATGCATATATATAAATGTAACTATTCAATATGTTATATATTTTAGCCTTAGTAAAAGCACTAATTATAAATATTATATAGGTGGACCCATTATTATAACTCAATTTGTTTTATCTAGGTACAAACATTTTTCTTTTACTAACCTACATTTTTTCTCAACAATCTAATTTTAATATATACATTTCAATTTTTTTTTTTAATTGTTTGATATTTTTATCTTCCAACACAGAATAATTTTGTGAAGTTTGAGGTTAAATTTAAAGAGCAGAAAATAGTTATTAATCCTTAATAATATATAATAAATTTGATTACCTATAAAAATTGAAAAATTTGATAAACTAATAGATTTTTTAAAACAGTATTATATTATTATTATATAAAATTATGTATTACACCTATAGGCTATAGATATAGGTTGATATAGGAACCTGCTTACATAATTAATTATATTAAATAATAATAAATATTAAAATAAAAATAATAAGTTATAGATAGGTAGGTCTATATAAACTAAAAAATTTAATTAAAAACTTTTAAAAAAAAGGTAGGTTATAGATAGGGTACTTGTAATAATAATAATAATTATGTAGATACAATAATACATGTATCAACACATACATCAATACATCATAATTAAGTCAATGCATTGACTTAATTATGATGAAGTATAGTTACTGCAGTAAGTTTGTCATTCAAATCAAATACAAGCATTTTATTTTTAATATCTGAAATATTCCACTGTTTTAAATGTTCTGATAATCTGTTTATAACAAATATATTTAATATAGATGACTTTAGAGGTTTAATAAAAAGATCTTTTTTTTCTTCAAATATTTTACCAATTAAAACTGTAGTTTTATCAGAAGATTATATTAATTCAATTATTTGTACAATTTCATTAGAGTTGGTGAGAATAAAACAATCAGGTTTTTGATTTGAATACTTTCGTTCATTATGGCTGATCAGTTGAATTGATTCATTTTTGCATAGTTCATTATATCGCCTAATCACTTGCTGTAGAGGTTTTTCATTTTTATGTAACATTTTCTTTAAGACTTTCATGTAGTTCTCAAAAGGAAAAGTGCTACACGTGTCGAGAGGTCCATGCCTTTCATAATCATCACACAAATGAAGTATTCCATGTACATTATGGGATATAAAATGAGCGCCATAGATATACTGGAATGATTTGACAAAATATTTTAATAAATTATGAACAAACAAATTTCAAATGAGGTGAACAAGCCAGGTATTATTATTAAATTATATTATATTATTATTATTATTATATTATTAGTATTTTTAATACTATATTATATTTTATTATATCGTCGTCGTCATGCAAAAACTGACTATATGCATAAAATGACCAAGTGAAATAACATTATGAAATGTTTTATTTGAACCATACTATAGTACGAAAAAAATGACCTAGTGATATGATCAATATTTTACGAGATATAGAAAAACAGTTTTGATCAACTGCAGATTTCTAGAAACTATTTTTCTAGCAAAAAGTGATCAAGTGTTATTTAGTCATTTTTCGAATGTCAATATTTAGTTTATTTAAAAATATTGTTTAAGCAAAAAGTGACCTATAGACCCTAAGAGCTATTTAGTCATTTGTTGCATGCATACCAAAACGTTTGATAATGATATGCACAGTTGATCATTATATTTTTAAAAAATAATAATATTCATAAAACTATTTTAGTTTTGCAAAAGTAAACAATTGATAACAATTTAAGTATCAAAATAGGAAAGCATAAAAAATATCAGCTATTTATAAATAACAAAACCACGCGACATGAATATTATCAATATTATCATATTAATTATACACATCATTACAATTTAAATGATATCAAGTTTGAAAAAAACTGATAAAAATATTATATTATTATTATTAAATAGTATATTACACTTATATTATATTATATTATACTATAATTTATTCTTACATACTATTCTTTCTATACTATACATTGCCAAATTGAGAACGTACATTTTTAAAATTAAATTAAAATTAATATAAAAGTAATGTTTTTTTTTTTTTTTGTTTACGGCCTTTTAGACCAAACATCCAAACATAAAAGCCTCCATCTTTCACGGTTTCGTGCTATCATATGCCAATCTTCCTCCGGTAGAGAAACTGCTACATCCTTCCTGACACAATCCTCCCATCGCATTCGGGGTCTTCCTAGTGGTCTTTTCCCTCTTGGATTCTCTTGTAAGACCGTCTTTGTCAAAGCATCAGGCTTCCTCCATACATGACCTGCCCATTCCAATCTTCTTCTTTTTATCTCCTTAACTATATCCGGTCTGTTATATAGGTGATGTAATTCCTCATTATGTCTTTTACGCCATTCACCTGTTTGCAGGTCACGACATGGTCCATAAATCCTTCTTAATATTTTTCTTTCAAAAACTCTCAGTTTTGACTCGTCACTTTTCCTTACGGTCCAACATTGTGCTCCGTATAGTACTATAGATTTTATTAGTGTGGTGTATATCTGAAGTTTAAGTGTCTTTGAGAGAAATCTTGACTTAAGTAAGTTATCCATTGCATAATAACACTTGTTACCCATTTGGATCCTTTTAAGAATTTCATACTCCATATTATTTGATTGGGTGATCATTGAACCCAAATACTTAAATTGTGGTACATTTTTGAATCTATAAGGTCCTACCTTGAGAAACTCCTCTGCTTGTTTTCCGTACCATTGTCTACTTATTTCCATATATTCTGTTTTCTCTTCGTTAATTTGCAATCCTACTCTTTTCGCCGCTGTTATAAGTCTTTCGCACATACACATTCATCATTCTAATTACTTTTTCCAGAACTAAATTAAAAATAATTGGGGACAGTGCATCACCTTGCCGTAAGCCTGTATTCACCTGAACTTCTCTCGATAGTACGTAACCAACTTTCACTTATACCATAGTCTTATTTAAAGTGGCCTTTATTAACCCTATAAGTTTTTGTGGTATACGAAAATGTTCTAAAATTTTGTATATGCATTCTCTGTTGATGCTATCATACGCCTTTTGGAAATCAATAAAAAGTGTATGTAATTCTTGATCGAATTCTCAGGTTTTTTGAGCTAATTGTCTTATGATAAATATTTGGTCTATTGTGGATTTATTTTCTCTAAAACCACCTTGATAGTCACCAATGATATTTTCCGCCAAAGGTTTGAGTTTATCTAGAATGCAATATGATAGAATTTTATAGGTTATATTCACTAAGGCAATACCTCTATAGTTATTACAATCTTTTTTATCATCTTTTTTGTGTATTGGGCAAATTAATGTCATATTCCAGTCGTTAGGGATCTCCTCAGTATTCCATACTTTCTCAATTAGTTTATGGATCATTTCAATCATTGTTTCATCAACACATTTTAGGATTTCGCCTTGTATACCAACTTCGTCAGGTGATTTATTGTTTTTTAACCTCTTAATTTGTATCTTAACTTCTTGTATCGTAGGTGTTTCACATTCGCAATTATTGGGTGGTTCTTGTATACAATCAAATATTTCTTCAGGGTATTCTCCATTAAGCAATTGTTTAAAATATTCTGCCCATCTTTCTGCTATTTCCATCTTTGTTGTTATCAATTCTCCATCCTTATTTCTTATACATTTTTCATGCCCTTTATATCCTTTTTTCATCCCATTCACTTTCTGGTATAGTTGTCTACTTCTGTGTGCTCTGTGATCTGATTCTGCTATTTCTATAACTTTATTTATATACTTCCTTTTTTCTCCTCTGCATATATTATGAGCTTCCTTTCTTCTTGTCGTGTATCTTGTACCGTTGGGTTGATTTGTTGTATCCGTTAACCATTTTAATCTCGCCTCTTTTCTTCTTATTATGGCTTCTTCACACACTGTGTTAAACCATGGCTTCCTTTTAGTTTTCCCTTGTTTCCCGATTATTTCCTCAGATGCCTTCGTAAGGATGTTTTTTATATTCCCCCAGAGCGATTCAACAGTATGAGTTTTATTAATATTTGTTAGTTGTGTTAATCTCCCTACTTCGATTTGAAAAGCTTTACATATCTCTTCATTATTGAGTTTTGTTATTTCATATTTGACACAGTTGGGATTATCACTCTGTTGTCTCACCTTCAGCTTGATATTGAGCTTTCCAACTACCAAGTAGTGGTCTGAGTTACAATCCGCTCCTCTATATACTCGTACGTCGTTGACAGCATTTGTGAATCTCTCACTCACTAGATATGGTAAATTTGATTGCCATGTTGTCCATCTGGTGATCTCCACGTACCTTTATGTATATCCTTATGGGGAAACATTGTACTCATTATCCTGAAACCTTTGCCAGTTGCAAGATCTACTAGTTTCATACCATTATCATTTGTTGTTTCGTATAAGCTATATTTCCCTATAGTAGGTTTAAAGCACTGTTCTTTTCCTATCTTCGCATTCATATCACCCAGGATAATTCGTATTTTGCTATTGTTTATTCTCGACAAGATATCTTCTAACTCAACATAGAATTCTTCTTTTTCCTCTTGTGGCTTCTCCTCCGTTGGTGCATGTACATTTAAAAATACTATATCAAAAATTTGGCCTTAACTATAAGAATAGCAATTCTATAGTTGATAACTTTGAACTCTTTTATCGTATGCACTAGGCTTTTATGTACTACAAAGCCAACCCCAAACTGTCGTCTTTCATTGCACTTGGCATACAGAATAGTAGTATCATTTATGTCTATGGTTCCTTCGTCATTCCACCTGATTTCTTGTAATGCTACTATCTTTACTTTATATTTCTCAATTTCCTTGACTACGCTTATAGCTGTTCCAGGTTTATTGCTAATTAAAGACAGTGTGGGGCTATTGCGACACACTGTCAAGTGTATCGGGCGATGGGCACGCCACATTCCCTACGCTGGTAAAACGTAATGTTATAATAATCAAACTGAATTTAAAATTAAATATAGGCATTAAAGTTAAAATATAATCAATAGGTACTTTGATATTAAGTTATAAAACATATTTAAAAAATAATAGTTAATGCTTAAATAATTTATAAAAATATTTTTCTGTTAAACATAAGACGTAACATAATATTATCGTTTTTATGAAGTATCTGTTCTTAATGTTTGATAATTTTGCCATGGGACTGTACCTTGTGGGGAATTGAAAAACTGTTTGAACTCATCACTTACTATAAAGCCTTCATAATTACCATAACCTCTCGTACGCTCAAGTTGAATCATATTGTTCGGAGGAGAATCATTTGGGTCATAATTATATGTATAGTATCGTTCTGTTGTATTCTTTATTTTAAATTGATTACGTAAAAGATTATGTAGGCAGCACGCAGATAACACAAGATGATCAAAAGTTTGTGTTTTTAGTGGAATAGGGGTGTAAAAAAACTCTAAACATCTGACTCAGAAGTCCAAAAATATTTTCAGTAGTTCTTCTTGCCCGTGAAAGACGATAATTAAAAATTTTTTTCTCACTATCATTTCTGGATTCAATTTTCGAGTATGGCCGCATCATATGAGGGTCTAAACGAAAAGCTTCATCGCCAATGAAAACATATGGCAATATTTTGTCTGAATTTGGAACTTTGGCATTAGGAGGAAAATAATCACCATTTTTCATTTTTTCTGAGATTTTTGATTTTCTAAATATACCGCTATCACCCTCTTTGCCATAAGATCCGATGTCTACATAAATAAACTTACAGTTAGCATCTACAATCGCTAACAAAATAATGGTCCAAACGTAGCTGAAAAATTTTTTGAATGTATGAAAAATGAAGAAATACTTATTTCTGAAATATATGATGGAATAGTTCCTATGAAAACATTGAATGCAGAACAATCAAATAATTATAACAAATCAGACAAATGGCATATTTGTGAAAGATTTTTATCTGAATTACCTCCAATGTTAAAAATCCACGTTTTATACCAATTGTTTTTCATAATCTTTTAGGTTATGATGCCCATCTATTTATAAAGGAATTTGGAAACGATGATGAACATATAAAATTAATCCCAAATAATGAGGAAAAATATATTTCTTTTTCAAAAATGTTGCACCGTGTAGTAACTAGGAATGGTGAAGAAAAAGTATTATTTACAGAATTAATTTATATATAAATATAGATACATTAAAATTTTTACCGAGTTCTTTAGAGAAGCTAACAAATAATTTGAGAAATGATTCGAAATTAAATTTAAGAAATAAATTTAAAAAACTTAGTTAATATTTTCCTGAAGAATATTTATATTTAGTTACTAGAAAGTTAGCTGATCCCTATGAGTATATGGATTGTGAAGAAAAATTTAATGAAACATGTTTACCTCCTATAGAAAAAGTTTATAGTTCTCTAAATGATAAAAATATAACGATGGAGGAATATAAAAACTCACAAAAAATTTGGAAAGGGTTTAATATACAAAATCTTTGTGAATTCACTAGTTTATATAATAAGATTAATGTATTATTGTTAACAGATGTAGTAGAAAATTTTAGAGATATTTTTTAAAAAATTATAAATTAGATCCTATGTGGTATTGCACAACATCAGGATTTGCATGGGATTTTATGTTAAGAATGACAAAAGTAAAATTAGAATTATTAACAGATGTCGATCAATTGTTGATGTTTGAAAATGGAATCAGAGGAGGTTTATCTCAATGTAGTCAAAGGTATTCAAAAGCAAATAATAAATATATGGGGGATAAATTTAAAAAAAAGGATGAATCAATATTTTTACAATACTTGGATGCAAATAATCTTTATGGGTGGGCAATGAGTAAATATTTACCTACTGGAGATTTTAAATGGGTTGACAATCTGAAGGATTTTAATGTAATGAATATTTCTGATGAATCATGTAAAGGTTATATTTTAGAAGTCGATTTAACTTACTCTAAAGAACTTCATGATCTACATTCAGATTTCCCTTTAGCACCAGAAAGGTATTTTGATGACAAACAACTCCCAAAATTATTAACAACTTTGTATGATCGGAAAAAATATATAATACATTATGAAACACTAAAATTATATATTAAATTTGGTTTAAAAATAGAGAAAATTCACAGTGTTTTAGAATTTAGTCAATGTCCTTGGTTAAAAGTGTATATTTATTTTAATACTAATCTCAGATCAGAAGCTAAGAATGAGTTTGAAACAGAATATTTCAAATTAATGGACAACAGTGTTTATGGTCGTACCATGATGAATGTAAGAAATCATGTTGATATAAGATTATGTAATATTGCATTTCAACTAGAAAAATTAATTTCAAAACCAAATTTTGACAAAAGAACCATTTTTACAGAGAATTTCGCTGCAGTCCATATGAAAAGATGCCAAATTTCTTTCAAACATTCAATATATATATAGGAATGTGTGTTTTAGATTTGTCTAAATTACGATTTTTATTATAATATTATAAAGAAAAAATATGGAAATAAAGTTAGATTGTTGTATACAGATACAGACTCTCTAATATTAGAAATTAAAAACTGATGATTTCTACCAGGATATGAAAATTATGTTAGATCATTTTGACACTTCAGATTATTCAAAAGAGAATATATATGGTTTACCTTTAGTTAACAAAAAGTCTTAGGTAAATTTAAAAATGAGTTAAATGGAAAAATTATGACTGAATTTATAGGTTTAAGATCCAAATTATATTACCATAGAATCATAAATAGTGAAAAAGAAAGTAAAAAAGCCAAAGGTGTTAAAAAAAATGTTGTGGAAAATAAAATATGTTTTAATGATTTTGAAAATTGTTTACTAACAAAAGAACCAAAATATGTTAAACATAATGGTGTTCCAACCCTTTTCTAGTTTTTCTTGCTCCCATATAGTTGAGATGGTTTTGTGTAAGTTTTCCAGGAGGTCTCGGCCAGCAAGTTTGAGTAACTCCGGATTTATGTTGTCCTCTCCTGGAGCTTTGTTGTTCTTCAGTGCCTTCACTATTGATTTAATCTCCTCCAAACTAGGTTCCGGCACTTCTGGTTCCACTGTAACATATATTTGATCCTCAGCCGGTTCTCCAGATCCATCTGTATTGTTTGTTTCATCGTCTGATTTATTATTTAATAGATTCTCAAAATATGTTTGAAACTTGTCTATGATCATTTTAGGGACTGATATGAGGTTGCCATCGTCATTAGTCATAAGATAGGTACGAGATTTAAAGCCTTCTTTTATTGATTTACATTTTTCAAAGAACATTTTCGGGTCCTTTTTATATGACTCAATGTCATTTAGGGCATTTTTTTTTGATGCTCTTTTCTTTTGCCTAATTATTCTATTTGACCTTGCGTGAAACTCTGCATATTCCTGTAAATTTGAAGTCGAAGGATTTTGTATCATTTTAACTCTTGCTGCTTTTCGATTTTTTTATTGCGTCTCGACACTCATTATCAAACCAATGATTCTTACTTTTTCCCTTGGTAACTCGGAGAGTTTCTGCTGCTTTATTTAGTGATTCCTTTATTTGGGTCCACT
Source organism: Sitobion miscanthi (assembly GCA_008086715.1). Taxonomy (NCBI): domain Eukaryota; kingdom Metazoa; phylum Arthropoda; class Insecta; order Hemiptera; family Aphididae; genus Sitobion; species Sitobion miscanthi. The sequence continues at coordinate 9,377,395 of CM017798.1, forward strand.
CTATGACATTACTCAATTCTCCTTGTATTATGTTAAAGCTGTTCAATCCTTCCTTTATTCTGTTTAGGTATTCCATGATTTCCTTTTGATCTCTTAATTTACTTCTATCTAGTTTATGTGCTGATTAGGTTGTTGCTTTTTTCTCCAGATCGTTGACAGTTTTAACGATAGGCTTGCTATCACTAAGAAGTGGTCTGTGTCCCTTAGCTTCTGACATTTTTCATGCTTGTTCGGTGTCGCTTGTCAATAATTATATGGTCGATTTGATTTTTCGTCTTACCGTCTGGGGCAGTCCACGTGTGCTTATGAATGTTCTTTCTAGGGAAATAGGTGCTGCTTATAATAAGGTTTTTCGATTCTGCAAAGCCAACTAATCTCAACCCATATCATTAGATACTGGGTGCCAGCTCTCTTGGCCTATTGTTGGTCTAAGAAATTGTTCTTTACCGACCTGCGCATTTAGGTCATCAGCAATTATCTTGATGCAGTTGTTTGGTAGAGAGTCAAATAATCTCTCTAGATCCTCATAGAAAATATTTTTCACTTCCTCCTCTTGATCCTTTGATTTTTTCTATATCGAAATTCCATCCAGCCATTTGCAGGTAGCACAGACGTTTATTCACTGGCATGAAACGTTTAATGCTTGACATTATGGAGTTTTTAACTACGAAACCTACTCCTTGTTCATGTTTGTCTGTCTCTTTGCCACTAAAAAAGATAGTTGAATTACTAGACTGAACATTACCATTTCCTAGCTAACGAATTTCTTGTATTGCGACTATTGGCACTTTATATTTTTCAATTTCTTCCATGTTCCAAACCGAGTCTCCAAAAGTTTTCCGTTCCGAGTTCCACATAAAATTCCATTATTATCCACAGTCCGAGGCTTTGTTAGAAGATTCACAATATATGGTTTTTTTTACAAGGATGGATTGTTGGTCCATCGCTTAACCCCCAAACCTGGAGGGCCGGTCTGGGCCAACTAATCAAAGTCAGCCCATAGCTCGGGGTCCCGGGTTCGCAAAGCTCGTAGCACTAAAGACTTAGTGCCCCCCTGAGGGGTTTTATTTCGTATGGAATATATTATTGTCCGCTCGATCACAATTCAATAAGGCTGATCAACTGACACAATATTATATGCTCTACTCAATTTTAATTTTATTGCTTTCTTTCTGCAATAAATTAATATAAATTACTATAACATTCTTATATCAAATTTTCCCTCATAGTAAAAGTATTGTTATCATTATATCGATTTATTTTCCTATTAATTAATTTACTAACTTTTTATATTGACTGTCTTATAATAAAAAAATTTTTTTCAATAGTTCATTAATTAAAATATTTTACTAAATTTGTGTACCCCTGTTTCCTCAAAACCATATTGAATGTACACTTCGTGAATCTCACGTCCATTTTCGGGTCGTGAGCGTAAGTCATTTGATGTTTTTTCAGACACATGTTACTGTGAGTTTCCTCTAAATTTAACATTCTACAATTTTTGTTAAATGAACCTATTCCATATTTAAATATAATTTCTTTCGTTTTTAGTTTTTCTAATTTAATTGTAAATTATTTTGTAAGATGTTCATCATAACAAGTTATATTCAAAATTTCAAATTTATTTATGTCCATTCTTAGTAAAATTTCCCTATCAGAATGTCCATTCCACACTACTATTACTTTTAATTTATCTCCATTTGAAATATACCTTTCAATATAGTCTGGTTTTAAATCATTTAAATTAGAATTCAAACTTTTCTCGAGTTGTGTTAAACAAACCTCCTAAAGTACAGCTTAGTATCCGCTTGATTTCCCTTTTAGCCAACAGTAATTCATGAACTTTCATTTCTCTTACTTGTTCATGAAGTGGCAAAAGTAGCGGTCTCCCTTCTAGCTTTCGAATTTTGCACTTGTTCAGGCTGTTCTAAATGGCTCCAGGTATTACTACTATACTCGTTCTATTCATCATGGTGAACTCAAAATCCATGACTACGAATTTGATTTCCTTTCTATTGCAAAATGTATTATTATATACACAATATGTCAAGTATCGGTTTAACAATAAAGATTAAAGTAATAACCGGAATGATATTGTTATCGGCTAGTGGGGCCGACGGGTTTGCCTTTGAGCAGTTTTTTATTACATATAGTTTTAGTCGTCGTCGAAAAATAGTGAACGTGACATGTCAGCTCCGCATCATAGTAAATAAAAATAAACGTATTTAACATTCTATAGCTCAATTTCGTCTAAATTATTAATTTAAATAATAAGCTAATAAAACTGAATGTCCGAAGTAACCAGCATCGGAAACTTACGGTCCACTCCGCAACATTTGGTCCATCGACCTGGATATTCAGTGTTGGTTAGCAAAGCGTATGTCGTGTTTTAGTCGTTAATCGAAGATAGTGCGAAAGTTAAAGTTATAAAGTAACTGCGGGTAAAATAAAAATTGTGCGTCGCATATGCGTAGTAAAATTGTTACGTGACTTTTACGAGCTAAATAAATCGGATATTCGTATATTTCGAAAATCGTGAAAACAATATAAAATACATCCATAGTGGCGTGCAGGCAGTTGGCAAGTACAGTAATACGGCTTATATGGTATATTGTATGGCAAAAAAGGGGCAAATCAATAACCTCAGAGACAATCAAGTTTCCCAAGCAATAGCTGGGCCTCTCGAGAAATATTGTCATTCAACGTCTGGCATAAAGGTAAGAGTCTCTGATTAAAAATAATTCCTGTGTAAAATTTCCTTGGGTTTCACCTAGTGAGTAGATATATTTGAAAAAAAAAAAACTTGTACGTAGTGCGTGAAGCAGGTCGAATAAACGCAGATAGCATCCAACAGGTTTAACGTAATAAGCGAGATAATATTATATTTAGCCGTAATATAAACGGTGATAATTGATATGGGTGAAGAAAGAAATTTCACGATAAGACGCAGCCAACTAAAAGGCACGATTATGAGATTCTTGACTTACCTAAAAAGTGAAGAATTAGATCCAAATCAAGTATCGTTAAGAAAAGAAAAAATTCAAGAAGTTTGGCATGAATTTGACCAGGTTCAAACGGCACTTGAATTGTCGGAGGATATAAACATTTTAAACGAAAATACGGAGTATCGTAAAGAGTTCGAGGATCTATACTTTAAGGCGATAGTAGAAGCAAATAAAATTATATCTCCAGTTATGGTAAAAGAAACTACCTCTGAACGAGGAGATGTGGCGATGGCGAGCGAAAGAAGTATACTGTTATTAGTGTTACATTGTGGTTAAATATTTTCAAATTCACAGGTTAGGTATTTCATTTTTATAACAAAGTATTCCATTTTATTATTTTAAATTTAAGTTACTCAAAATAATGAAAAGTATAGGTATTAAAATATGTAGACAAGTAGTCAATGATATTATACAATAGTTGAACAACATAATATATTAACTTATTCAAATTTCTGTATACTATATTATTTTTCTGTATGCTATATTACTTTGAAAAATAATAATAAATAATAATTTGAATAATATTTATCATAGAAAAAAGTATGTATGTCACCATAGTGGTTTCCAAAAGGTTTCTAAAGAAGAAAATAAGAAGGGAAACTCAAAAAATGCTATGTGTCAAGCGTACAGTGGGTAAAAAAAGTCTCCGTACACTGTTATAAGAATTTTTCATTAACATATAATGGTAGTTTAAAAGTTGAATAACTTTATATTTTTAGCGAACATTAATTGAGAAACACATTAACATTCGGTTTTTAGAAAAATAAAGTATAAATATTTATTATTTTATTATTAACATATATATTTATCAACAATTTTAAGAAAACAACAGCAAAAAAGTCTCTGTACAAAATAACATAAATATTTTTAACTTAATGAAATATCATAATTATTATCACTTTATCATAATTAATGGTCAGTTGGGCTTCCTTTAGCTTTAATTACTTCGTGCATTCTCTTTTCCATTGACTCAACTAATTTGTTGTAATAGCAGAGTCAATACTGTTCCATACTTCAAGTATTGCATTTTTTAATTGGTCTTTATTTCGAGTTTGATAATTTTTTAAGCGTCTTCCTATTTAATCCCATAAATGTTCTATTGGATTCATGTCTGGTGATTGTGGAGGTGTGTTAAGTTGCTTTGGCACTCAGTATAACAACCATTCTTTAACTTTTTTCGGGGTATGTTTTGGGTCGTTATCTTGTTGAAAAATAAACGAATTGCCAATATTTAGTTTTTCAGCACTTGCATGCAGATTATTTCTTAATATGTTTAAATATATATGTTGATCCATAATACTATCAATAAATACTAAATTACCAACACCAGTAGCACTCATACAGCCCCAAACTAAGACATTACCACCCCCATGTTTTACTGTCGGGCACAAATTTTTGCAATCCATCTGCTTATTAGGTTTTCTCCATACCATAACTCGCCCATCTGAACCAAAAATATTAAATTTGCTTTCATCACTAAATAATACAGATTTCCAAAAATCGTTTCCCTTATTAATGTGTGAATTTGCAAAATCTGAATGTTTCTTTTTATTTATTTTACTGATAAAAGGTTTTTTTCTAGCTACGCAACCTTTATATCCCGCATTTCTAATAACATTACGAATGGTCTGTGGCACAACTTTTATATTATAGTCAGTATTAATCATACTAGCCAGTTTGGGTGCACTGGTTTTGGGTTCCATCATAACTTGTCTCAGAATGGCTCTCTTTTGATGCGATTTTAATTTTTGGGGACGACCAGTACGTTTTCTATCTTCAAATGTACCAGTTTCGTTGTACCGGTTTATAATATATTGTACAGTTGAGGGTGATTTCTTTATTATTTGTGCAATATTTCTATGAGAATTACCATCTTCTCTTAGTTGAACTACTAATTTTCGAATATCAATTGGTATTTCCATTGTTCAATGTTAATTGAATAAAACGAACAGTACGAGTACGACTAATGGCTACAGAAACCTATCATCACGCTCGCAATGCTGACCGGGTTTTATCATCTTAATACTATTTTTATCTGTTATTCATATTATGTACGGAGACATTTTTGTTGTTGTTTTTTTAAAATTGTTGATAAATATATATGTTAATAATAAAATAATAAATATTTATTCTTTATTTTTCTAAAAACCAAATGTTAATGTGTTTCTCAATTCATGTTCGCTAAAAATATAAAGTTATTCAACTTTTAAACTACCATTAAATGTTAATGAAAAATTCTTTTAACAGTGTACGGAGACTTTTTTACCCACTGTATATATTGTGTAGTATTAAACTCAGTACACCATGGACAAAAAAAACAGATAGTTATGTTAAGGTAAGACTTTGCTTAGAGTTAAAATAATAACAGCATTATTTTTGTCTAGCTGTTGGTACATCAGTCTGTACGGACCTTTGGGAAAAGTGGGCCAATGTATTAGGATACTTCAAGGGATAGTTAAAAAATATGTTAAGTAATATTTTTTTAGTTTTTGGAATATTGAACACATTCTCCAAAAAGTAGGTAACAATTAAATGTTCTTTAGGTATTGAATATCACACCAAATACTTCTATTATATATTTATGTTAAAGCTGCAACTATTAAATTAAAACCATATTTTGTGCAACAACATTAATAAAATTCCGTTTGAAAAACATTTACCTATATATAAATATGTGTTACACAATCTCAGAAATATCTATTGTTGGAAAAATATACAATGATTACTCTATGTATATTTTTAAGGCTGTTATTGTTTTGTATTTAAATAAACATATAAAACCAATATTATAAGTTATTTTATATACTTAATTTTAAAAGTTTGAATGCTGATTTCTCATTTTTTTAAATATAAATTCAAGCATTATAATTTTATAGTTTATTCTTTTAATTTCACAGTTAATAATGAACATTGTGATTTTGTAATAATTGCCTTTGTTTTGTAATAAATACAAGCATTTACAAAAAAACTGCTATACTTAATTAAAATCAATTAAGTTTGTTAAAATTTAAAATTATACTTCTATTATTTTTATTGCTCCTAATACTTAGGGCTTAGAGCAACCCGTGCATTTTTTTAATACTTAAAGTATCTACCCATTTACTACTATTTGTTTGTACAAACGGTAATTCAGAAGTACTTACGGAACATAATCATTCATATGTATAAACATATTTTTATGGTTAGGAAGGTTTATTGGCTTCTATATAAATATACACAAATCATAAACATACTCTGCAGACTGCTGAGACATTAAGATTTTTACTAGCTGAGAATAATCAGAAGAATACATTTATTGAGTATTTTAATGATGGTATGGGGATTATTGAATCTTCTAAGTACCGTGAAAATATACTATCATTGAGACACGATTTCAAGCAACAAGATTATGCCAATGGTTCACTAAATCCAACATATAGATGTATACAAAATTGGTATGAAATATGGCGGCTTAATAATCTAGGTTCACGAAGTGGTACTGGATTAATCGAAGTAAATATTTATTAATAATAAATAATAATTTACTTTAAGTTTTAATTATAAATGTATTAAAATCGATACATAGGTAAATTATACATTACTAAAATACTATAGGTAGATAAATAAATAATTATTATACAATTTGTTTAACGTAGAAATTGATTGAAAAAAAACTTGTATATGAAAAAGATAGTAAAATTGTTAATTTCAAACAAAATCTATTTGCTGTTGTAATTTTGTCACAAATGATGAAAAGAGCACATCTATTAAAAACATCAAATGATATAGTATTTGTGGATCCTGAAAAACATACCATAACTTTTGTATTAGCGCCCTGTGCTACAGGAGCTGTACCATTAGGAATTATAATCACTCAAGGTAATATAACTTTATATTTGATACAAACATAAGTTTAGATTGAAATTAATTGAATATTTGAATAGCTGTTTGTTAAAACAAGCCTATATATAATTTGTAATATATCATATCCATTGGTAAAATAACTAGGTACCTAACTGAAAAAACAATTTTTTTTCAGTTAAGTTTTTCCTGAGAAGTCATTAAATATGTACCTACACAAATGTTACAAACATTTTTAATGAACATCAATTTAATTATTTTAATAGTGTAATAAATTATGAAACAAATTTTATAATGAAATGTCTAATTACATTTTTAAACATATTTATACAGCCTCAATAAATGCTAACATATTCGGTTTAAAAATTATTGATATTTTATAGGTCAACGTTATGATGCATATAATGCTGGCTTTAGTTTATTAATGGAAGCTCTTCCAAAAATAAAAGTTTTAGTACTTGGGAATATCCTAACATTTTTATGACAGATAATTCTTCTGCAGAAATTAATGCTCTTCATAATAGTTGGCCAAATAACAGACATTTATTGTGCATATTCCATGTACTTCAAGCAGTTTGGCGCTGGTTATGGGAATCTAAAAATAGTATACTAAAAGAAACTAGAAAAAATCTTATGAAGACATTCCAAAAGACCTTGTATGCTGATACTATTGAAAAAGCGGAACAAGCATATTTAAATACAATAAGTTCGAACTATGAAAATTGGAATAAATATATTAGCACATACTGCTGGGAATTTCGATCAAAATGGTGTCTTGCTTGGAGGGATGCAACTATCAATGGTCACCAAACAAATAACTTTTCTGAAATAACTGTTAGGATTTTCAAGGATATAGTTGTATCAAGAGTGAAGGCATATAATGTTATATCATTAATTGATTTAATTGATTTTGCTTGTACAGTTTTGGAAGATTATTACTGTCGCAGATTTAGAGAATTTGCAAACTCCAGAAATTGTAAGGCTAGACTTTTTCTTCAGACACAATCTAAAAAAGCCAATACAATTAAACAACAAGATGTAATTCAAATTTCAGAAATTGAATATAAAGTTACAACTTCTGATGATAAAACTTATGAAATAAATACAAGTGTAGGAATTTGCTCATGTTTTGAAGGGCAATTTGGATCATTTTGTACTCACCAATGAGCTGTTTACTCATATTATGATGTTGTATCAAAAAATTTCCCTCCAGTCACAGCAGAAGATAAATATAATATTTCAGTTCTTGCTCAAGGTGATAAATCTTTGCCAACGTATTTCTTTGAATCATTTTTACCCAATGATTCTTATAAGCAACATACTAGCACTAATAATTATATAGAATCGACTATTGATGTTCAATCTAATACTGTGGAAGAAGAAGAAACATTACCTGTCATAAATAATGATAATGCATCACAAAACTTACAAACAACAGCAAGTGAAAATGTATCAATGAAAAACATAGTTTCATTAATGACAGATTTAGATGAGAAATATTGTTTTTCTAAATCAGGTCTAAAAATGATTGAGAGTCGCTTGAAAAAAAATACATCAGTAGGAATGTGGGAATCATTTTTACACACTGCAGGAGCGTCATCAGTACCACTTCATAGAAGATCTGGAGTTACTATTAAAGTTCAACCCATATCAATTGCTAGGCGTCCATTAGCATTAACAAGAGATAGTAAATGTTTTCCAGTTGGATGTCCTGCAAAACAAGAAAAAAAAATAAATAAAAGAAAGAGAAATCTAGGACACAATATTAAAAATAATTTTCCAAATGCAAAGTCACATGGGCTTGGACATTAATATAAGACAAACATTATCTGTATTACTGGCACTTAAAAAAAAAAAAAAATTAAATTAACTAACAGTACCTTATAAAAAAGTTAACTTAAGAATATGTTCACTTATAATATGTAATAGGAAATAGCGGGGGACATAGTATAATAAATTTAATATAATTAGAAAGTAATTTGAAAAGGTTACTAATTTTACTCAATAAAAATTATTTACCCATGTACTTTTAACTTTGAACTTTATATGTATAGATATCAACAATTTGTCATATAGCCATATAGGCAACTAATTGAAATACACATACATATAAATTTACATAGGTACAATATTATATACATAAAATATTATATATTCTACATTGTTTTAGATCTAAGTGTCAAATATGAAGCTATATTAATTGTTCATAATTAAGTTAGAACTTATTATAACAATACTATGCCAAAATGGTTGTCATCTGACACTTCTGTGGTTGAATTGGGATAAAATAGTAGAAGAACTCTAAAAATAATACAAAGTTGAGCTATTCCTAATTTGTTTTACATCTCATATAACCTCTTATGCTTAAAAAAGGTAAGTAATGAAGTAATGCTAAAACATGGTTTAAAGATTTAAAATAGAGATGCTTCGAACCCTTCAATCTAAGCACTGGATTACAAAATTTAGAATGTCACTTATAAATAGTACGTAAAATAACTTACTTATAAGTAAATTAAAAAAATTATCATTAATTATCATTTATTTTGTATTTTTGTCATACATATTTAAAAAATATAAATTATAATACACGTTTAATGTGTAAGTGTGTAACTAGACAGTAACATAAATTTAATTACAATATGGGCTTACAGGGTTAAATATATTCTCCTCTTTTACTTTATTAGTGAATGATTGAGGAATGAGGATACATATTTTATAAAATTCAATTTAATGTGTAACTAGACAATCTGATATAATGAAATATAATAAAATCATCAAATTGTTTGGAAAAATAGCGGGCAATTTAAATTTGGCCAATCAGGATAGCCCAGTTGTGAACCAAATTTAGAAACTTCTTACTTTATACTGGTTCGATTGTCCTAAAAAATGTACTTGAAAAAGTTAAGTATGAACATTTTTTGACCTTGCATGTAGCCATTAGTGTATACTAAGATAATTTTAAACAATTTACTGATTATGCAGAAGAATTATTAGAAAATGTTGTGTTGTGTACAAAACATATTTACAGTTCAGAGTTTTTAACACATAATATACATAATTTACTTCACATAACAGATGATGTTAGAACATTTGGAAATTTAAATTTATTTAGTCATTTTCCTGCAGAAAACTATTTACAAAAATTAAAAAATTTGGTTAGAAAATCAGATAATGTAGTACCCCAAGTTGTCAGAAGATTAACTGAAGAAATGTCTATTCCAATCTACTCATTAATAAGTAATATTAATATGAATGAAGGTGAAATGTTTACGCTACAACATGAGTATAATAATGGCATACTTATTCCAGGCACAACAAATCCTCAGTATAGAATAGTAAAATTTGACAACTTTAAATTAACATTGAACAAAAATAATTCTTGTTGTGAAATGATATGTGGTTCTATTGTGGAGATATTTAATTTAACTTACTGTCTTTTGCTTGAAAAACATGTGATCATTGGAAAAAAGTATAAATGCATTAGAAATTTTTATGACAATCCTTGTCCCTCGTCCTTAATTGGTATCCATTTTGTAGATCAATTAGATGATAATTTCTCATACTGTCCACTATCACAAGTTTCTAAAAAATTAACTCGATATCCACATGCTTCTGGATTTGTAGTTATTCTGTTACTACACATAACTACATAATTTAAAAAACATTATATTGTGCGTCATAACATTTATAAATATATGCATATAATACCTAATATGTATACCATGATTAGGTTAGGTTAGGTTAGAATATTTTCTGTTTATTATGAATATAATAATATTATTATTTTTATATAACATAGCTAATAAAAACATAAATAATATGTAGGTAACCTATATAATAATATTATATATTCAGTAATATAATATAATATTTTTGAATTTATAGTTTCATTCAACGATGAAAACGGCGTGGAAGTAATTCCAAGTAATTGGTTGGTCAGTTTTAATCAATGTTTATGGCCATCAAAGTTTGGTGCTCTAAAAATAGGTTCATCTATAAAAAATGGCACCAAACCATCAGAAGATTAGCAGTCATGTGAAATTAAAGTATTAAGCAAATCAGTTATAACTGATTTTCAAAAAGCAACTGCAATCGCTGATAAAGCCCGATTTACATCCGACTACGAAGAATTAATTTGAACCCAATCCCCAATTCTGAAAAGAAGAAAGTTAATAAAAAAAAATACCTTAACAAACTGCTGTCTATCTAATGAAGAATCTCCACAAGTTATTAATCATAAAACAATACCAGACTTCCCTCAACCAAACTTGAATAGAAGTATGTACTTGACTATCATTTTTATTACAACAATTAATATTTGTTAAATAATGTATTTTTTTATTAAAATAATAATTTGTGAATAAATAATTAACAAAACCTAAAAGTACTATGCATATTTACTGTAAGAACTGTTTATATATTTAAGTTTATATTACAGTTTTTTTCAAGTTAGATTTGTGATATTTGTTCTTTATATCTTTTTTTTAAATGTTGATCTTATATTTTTAAATGATGTATTCACATGTTATTATTCTAACGTGTAACAAGCTTTTTGTTATAGATGTATTAAATCTTATAATTGAATCTTTCTAGCCCTATCATATGATAATGAAGTATGTATTCCAGTATTGAGTAACAAACAACCTTCTACTTCAATAAAAAAAAAAAGTATTACCTGTAGTAAAGTATACATAACCAAATTTACTATCTGGTGATGAAGAACAACAAATTAATAATTGTATGTACCGGCGTTTACCTATACGAGTTTCCATATTTAATGAATATTCATTATAATTATTATACCTATTCATTATTAATAAAATACTCAATTATTGTGTTTAATTTAATATTCCAGATATTCCATTTAAAGTTTCTACTGTTAATTCAAAATCTCCTACTTTAGCTGCTTCAACCATAACTAAAAAAATTAACTGTGACTTATTTGAAAATTTATCATCTGAGGAACAGTCTTCTGATGAAATCCGTGGTATGTATAAAACAATATAAAAACTATAAATTATTTTTAAATGTTGTCCAAAAATTTATCCACAAGTTTAGTGAGACTAGTTAATAACATTATCCCTCTACATTATATATTGCTTCATTACTACTTTGGAAATGTTAAAAAAAAAAAAAAAAAACAACTAAAATTTGAGTACCTATCTTTGAATATTTTTTATATGTTTCTACTTATATAATTATAAAATGAGTGCCTATTTTTCTTTTACTATAAACATAATTTACAATAGACTCACTTCATTATTATTTTATAATTGATAATTATTGTATTATTAATTATTTTTAAGTTATAATAATATACAGACCAATTACTCAATCTCATATTTGAAGAAAAATGCAATTGTTAGAAGGGCACCCACTGCTACACAACTGCTATATTGTTTTCTTTGACATATTTAAATTCATGGCTTAATAGTAGGAATTTTATTTTTGTTTTAGTCTTATCAAATAAATGTCAACGATCCAATGATACAAATAATTTGGATGCTATAATTTTGCAGTGCGACAATAATTACAATGAGTTTCAATTATGTAATACTTATATTTTTTGTATTTTAACTTGGATTACAATAATGGTCTATAGAACTCTGATCCATACAGTGAATAACCTTCTATAAAAGTCATAACACTAAATACTAATATATAGTAATATGTATATCTATGTATAATTGTGAACAATAATAACAGTAGTACCTACCCATTAAATCTAATATATATATATATTTTATTTTAAATTATTTAAATTATTTTAAATTCTAGTTGAAAATGTTGATACCACACTAAACAGTAATTTAAATAACATTCAAACTTCATTCTATTCAAAGAATCGTAATAGCAATTGCAATAATTATATTGATGAAAGAACAATAGGAGAATCATCAGGTATTTAATTTTTTTTATGTATATATATTATACAAATATATAAAATATTATATTATATGTAGGTATACAAACAAACTTAGTATACATGGACGAAAAGTCAGAGGCGGAACTAGGGGGGGGGGAAGCAGGGGATTGATCCCCGGGCGTAAAATTTTAGTGGGCGTAATGTTTTTGTAGGTATTTATACCCCTTGTAGGTATTTTTTGGTTTTAGAAGTTAAGAAAATATTTTTATTTCACATAATAATGAAAAACAAAAATAAAATCATTCATGGTGTAAAATAATTAATCGTCATTTTATTATTAGATCACGCAGCTGCGCGATCGGCGTACGTCGACGGTCGACAGTACATATAGATTGTAGAGACAGACTAATAATACAAATTAAATATAAACGTATATTATCAATAATAAATATAAATATAATAATTAATATGAACGTTATTGTCGACGCACGGTGGTCGGCGACGACGCGGACAAAAATAGTACAAAATGAATTACTACAGACCACAGTGATAAATTCTGCCATTTGCCATTTGAAAGCACGGCTTAGCGCACGGAATAGCCAGTTAGTAGGTATAGACAATCGACATCATTTTAGTTAAAGGTAAGATTATGAATAGATTCGTATAAGTATAAGTAATAAACTAATAAGGATATACAATATACCTACTATTATTATTAAGATTCTGAGTGAAAGTGTCAAACTAGGCATTTATTGATGCTGTGTTGTCGTTAAAATGTCTGATACCTACACAATAACTTTTATAAGATTATCAATCAACGCACGATATAATATTATATCTGTTTATTAAAAATTATGTTAATATTTTATAATATTATTATACATATATTATAATATTTACCAAGATGGTTATACATTAATTGTTTATGTTTAAAAAAAAAGATTTTCTTTTTCTATTTTTATTATAAATTGTTAAATTGTTTAAATTAATTACATTTTTTATTGGTGCTATGAGCCTCAGTTTATAAAGTATTGTAAATTGTAAAATATTGAATAATTAACTACATTTACGAATTAAGGTAATATGTAGTTAATTATTCAATATTTTATAATTTTAATTATATTACAGTACCTAGTCAATATAATATTAATTATAGTAATTCAACAATTTATAATTTTCAATGATACCAATATATTTTTCGAGCTTCACTCAGAACCTAAAACTGATTTTATTAAATTTTATACATTTAAGGACGAAAATGTCAAAGCGACCTCCAGGTTCGTTTTTTCGCGATAGAAAGAAAAAGATAGAAGCTGAAAAGATACAATTAGCAAAACAGTGGGAAAAAAACGCAGAAAAACTGGTTAAAGTGTGAAACTGTGGACAAGTCTGACGATTCTTTAGATGTTGATGTCAATGAAGTAAATATTGAACAACATGAAAATGAAAACACAATTATAAAAGAACCATTACAATTGACAAGTTGTAATAGCAATTTCAATAAAAAATGTACCAATGACGATTCTTTAGATGTTGATGTCAATGAAGTAAATATTGAACAACATGAAAATGAAAATACAATTATAAAAGAACCATTACCATTGACAAGTTGTAATAGCAATTTAAATGAAAAATTTACAAATGACGACGATTCTTTGGATGTTAAGATAAATGAAAAAAATATAACTGCCAATGACTTAGAACTCATAACATTTAATGTAAGTGAGAATTGTCATCAAGTTAATAATGAGAATAGTTTTGAGGTATCTTTAGAAGCTCAAAATAAGTATGAACATTTTAAAGCCACACATTTTCCTGAAATTTTATTTGACAATCCTCGTTCTTGGTCTCCTATTAATGATAAACTGCGTTGTATACTTATTCTTCATGGACCAAATCGAGGGATGACAGCACCTAAACCATTCAAAAATCATTGGTTTTTTAAACAAATGAATAACGGTGAAAAGTGTGACAGAACGTGGATGATGTATTCTGAACCTAATGAGGCGATTTTTTGTTTTTGTTGTATTTTATTTGGAACCAAATCAAGTGCATTAACAGATTCTAAACAAGGTTTTACAAATTGGAAAAAAATGGAACGTTTAAGGGAACATGAAAATTCTTCAGACCACGTTAAAAACTTCCTTGAATGGAAAATGTTTGAAAAAAAATTAAAAAATGGTGGAGCTATTGATGACTGCTTACAAAATCAAATAAAATCGCAAGAAGCTAAATGGAGACACATTTTAAAAGCAATATTAAATGCAATATTGTACTGTGCCAACAATAATTTAGGATTAAGGGGACATTCAGACGTACCTGGGAGTCCATCCGCAGGTCACTTTCTTAATTTGTTAAGTTTGATAAGTAAATATGATCCAATATTAAAGGAACACATTGAATCACATAAGAAAGGTTCTATAAATTACTTTTCTCATCAAATACAAGATGAGTTTATAGCTTTGTTGTCCAAAAAAGTTCGAAATGAAATTATACATCAAATTAAATCTGCTAAATATTATACAATAATGTTTGATTGCACACCAGATGTATCTAGAACAGAGCAAATGAGTCAAGTTATAAGATATGTTCATGTCACTGGTAGTCAAGTATTTGTAGAAGAAAGTTTCTTAGGCTTTATAGAATCTCATGAAAAAACTGGTAATGGTTTGACTACTGAAATATTACATCAGATATCTCTAGATGGTTTGGATATTCAAAATTGTAGGGGCCAAGCATATGACAACGGATCAAATATGGCAGGGAAGTACAATGGGGTTCAAGCAAAAATTTTAGAAAAAAATCAATTTGCAACATTTATACCTTGTACAGCACATTGTTTGAATTTAGCAGGTGTAAATGCTGTAGGATCAAATAAACAAATGCAGCTATTGTTCGGTAAAATTCAACAACTTTTTAATTTTTTTTCTGGTTCTACCTTACGTTGGGAAGTATTGATGAAATCATTGAAAGTAACTCTTAAACCCTTTTCAGATACTAGATGGTCCTCTAAAGCGGCTGCGGTAAAGGCCCTTTATAAACAATTACCTGATGTGAAATGTGCTTTGATTAATATTATTGAAAATGGAAATCTTGAATCAAAACCAATTGCAAAAAATTTACTTAATTTAGTGGATCATGAATTTATTTGTCTATTAACGGTTTGGAATTCTATACTATCAAGTATTGATTGTGTAAATGTATTTCTTCAAAAAAAAACAATTACAGTATGTCAAGCAGCAAAAATGATTCATGGATTAATAATAGAAATAACTGACTTAAGAAATAATAGAATTCAAGTATTATTCCAAGATGCTGAACAAATAAGTGTAAAAATGAATATTTCCCCTTCATTTCCAGAAAAAAGGAAAAAAAAAAGAGCAAAAAGAATGGATTTTGATGAATCTGCTGATGAATGGAACGTTTCTGCTAAAAATAATTTGAAAAACGTCTGTGATGTTTTGCTTTCTCACCTCGGCTGGAGATTTGAAACATTGAATAATGTATCCTTAGATTTTAGTTTTCTGACTGGATCTGAACTATTCGAAAAAGAAACGGACCAATTAGTCAAAGCAGCAGCGGATTTAGCCTTAAAATATAATAAAGACTTAAATGCTTCAGAACTAACCGAAGAAATTATACATTTTAAGCATCATGCCATAAGTGCATTGCCCAGTATCAAAAATACAACACCATTAGAACTATTAGAATTTATTTTTGAGTATTCTATGGCTAATATTTTCCCAAATATTTGCATAGCGCTTCGGCTTTATTTAACATTGTCATGCACAACAGCCACATGTGAACGGAGTTTCAGCAAACTGAAACTAATCAAAACTTATTTACGCTCCACAGTAAATCAAACTAAACTAACTAATCTTGCGTTATTATCTATAGAAAAAGAAAAATCAAACTCCATAGATTTCGATTCAGTTATAAACGACTTCGCTGAAGTAAAAGCCAGAAGAATAAAGCTTTAAATTTATTTAAGTGTGTAAAGAAAGAGGCAGATTTGTAAATTAAAAATGTTTTAATAAAAAAGTTCTTTCATATTGAATTAAACAAGTTTATTATTAATAATTTTAATAGTTAGAAAAGATAGAGACACTCTTTCGTATACTTTAGTAGTAGTGTAAAAATCAGAATAACTCTTATTTAGTTCAATTATTGTAACATAAGTAGTAAGTAATAAGATTCTATGAGTATGAACTAGCTTGATATTTTTAACTTTGTTAGTTAACATTATTATGTGTTTAAAAGTCAATAAGTATGTATGTAAAGTATGTTTGTAATTTTAGTTCCATTTATTAGAAAACAATTGAAGGAAATGATATATTTTCAGTCTTGGTCTATAATTGGGCATTTGGGCGTAATTTTAATATTTTCCCCGGGCGTAAAAAATCTTAGATCCGCCTCTGCGAAAAGTATTAGCATTGAGTATATATAGTTTATATTATACAATATATACGTATTAGCTATATGAAGTGTATTTCTTGATCATTTTTATTTTAAATGAACTTATAATTTTTGAAAAATAAATTGTATATTCAATGGAAACAAGTAATCTTCATTATAACTATTATACATTACTAGTGTTTTAGAAAAAATAAATAAATAACGAAGTAACATTATTAAATAAATACATAATTATTATTGTACTTTTATTTTACTTATTTATTTTTTCAGAGATTTCAAAGCAAGTATTAAAACAGCTTGTAACATTAAATGCACGTGCAAAAGAAAATTCTGAATACCTACACATTTTGATGTTAAATATTAATGATATTCAAGAAAAAATAAACAAAATGTCAAATTCAAATTTATCTTCAGCTTGTAATATTATAACCGATAATAACAAACAAATAGCAAAACTGTTTTCAAAATTTCCAATTTCAAATGAAGATCAACTAAATGAAATGACAGATGAAATTAAAAATGTTGATATTGAATAATTGGTTAGTTTAATGGATTATTATTCAAAATATAATATAGTATATTTTTATTATTGCAAATAATTAGTTGTATATTTTATGCATATATATTCAAGCCCCCATCCACTTTTCACTTAAGATTATTCAGTAAATATTTGAGAATTTTGATTTATCTAAATCTTAATATTAATAATTTGAGTTGTATAACTTTGTGTACTATAAGGATAATACGTCGATGGTAATGGGTTAAATGGCTATGGGGCTTAGATAATTAAAAAATGTTGTTAATTGCTATTGATTTATTAATATAAATTATAAATAATTGTTATACCTAGTATAAACATTTAAATAACTCGGAAACTAAGTGCTCATTAGAATTTTGATGTAGATACATCCAAATTTTCAAGAAAATCTTTGACTAATAATAATTTGCAGTAAAAAAAAATGGTCTCATTTAAAAAATAGAAGTTTGTATTGCCACAGTACACTCCTTATGTAGTATAAAAAATATCAAAAATTTTAAATGTGTTCTTTAAGCATACTAAAACAATTTTTAATCGGAATGTATTATTAATTAAATGTTCTATTAAAAGGAAAAAAGAAGTTCAGTATACTATATATACTATATATGCTATTAAAAAATTACCCTGTACCTATAGTCTGTTTCACGAGAGAACGGGACCGGCGGCCGACCAAAACTCGTTCGCTGCCGCGCATCCCCCACCAATTATCCGTTGTAAGCGTGATCACGTGGTTGTCCACTCACCAATCGAATCAGTCTACATGCGCGAAACGGTCCCGTTCTTTCGTGAGACAGACTATATATATTAAAGTGTATGTTACAAGAATGAATGCCTCAATTATTATAAACAATGTGTTGTATTGATAAATGAATTTAACAACAATTTATTTTATTTTAATGGACTGTATATTTTAAATTAAATTTTCGAGTGCATCGCCGACAACTCGACAACACCGACTGAATCATATCTACCAAACAGGTCTTTAGCAACGAGAAATAATACACAATATTATAAGATAACAATATTAGTTATATGGCGTTTCCGCCGTAACATAGACCCACCTTGAAACATAGTTTCAAAGTATAACACAAATATATATATATATATATATATATAATATAAAAAAAAAATGTATACAATATTAAAGTAACAATGGTTGGTCATTAAATGAATAAATAGGTAAATAAATGCAAAATTAATATATTATATTTGATTCTAGCTGACCTATATAATGTTTAAAAATAGCAAATAACATTAGCCTACGTTAAATGATATGTATAACAAACCAAATTATATAAAATTATCTCATTTGCGCGGAACATGTGTGCTATCCTTTTCTGTAGGTAACGGACATAGCATTCGAACCGCCTTATTAAACCCGAGTTTGTGAAGACCGTGGCTACTCTCACGACACCGTCAGGTCCTGGATGGACATCCGTGATTCTGCCCAATAACCACTTTAACGGGGGCAAATTGTTTTCTTTTATTAATACCAGTGTGCCCGGTTGAATGGATGAACCTCTAGATTTTGACCATTTGCTTCGTCCCTGTAGCTGCCCCAAATACTCCTTGCTCCATCGAGTCCAAACGTGTTGCACAAGCTGCTGAACTCTTTGCCACCGAGATAATCTATTTATTGGCATACTTCCTACATCCCGTTCAGGCAGTGCGCGCAGTGAGCTACCTATTAGAAAATGGGCAGGAGTAAGGACATCCAAATCCATAGGGTCCTCGGATAAAGGAATTAAAGGACGCGAGTTTAAGCAACATTCTATTTGGGTTAATACCGTATATAGTTCATCGTACGTTAATCGTGAATGCAATGGTACGATTTAAGTGTTTTTTACGGCCTTGACGGCGGCCTCCCATAGACCACCAAAATGAGGGGAACGTGGTGGTATGAACTTCCAATTAATTTCTTGTATCGCTAATGTGTCTTGGACACGGTTTTTGTGTTGTTCTGAGAGAAGAAGTGTAGACAAATCGCTCAATTTTTTATTAGCACCTACAAAGTTTGTACCATTATCCGAAAAAATAGAACCGCACTTCCCTCGTCTTGAGATAAACCGGTGCAAGGCGGCTATAAAAGCATCAGTGGTGAGATCACATACTAATTCTATATGCACAGCTTTACTTGCCATACATATAAAAATGCATATATATGCTTTCTGCAACGGTGCATTTCTGCGCCGCATGGACCTTCATCAGCATTAGCCCAGCATAATCAACGCTAGTATTTTCAAAACATCGTAGTGGCCGGTTTACTCTTGGTGTGGGTAAAATGCCCATAATTGGCTCTACGATATTAGGTTTACTTTTAAAATAACTTACACACTGATGGGCCACTTTCCGAGCGGTTCGGCGCCCATTTATCGGCCAATATTTTAATCGCACGTTTGCTAACATTGCTTGAGGCCCGGCATGTAATGACATTTCGTGTTCGTTTCTAAAAATTAGGGTATCAAAATGGCACGCGTATGGAATCAGAATAGGATACCGCTGGTCATGAGCTAGATCCGTCGCATTACCAAGGCGACCACCCACACGCAGTATATTTTCTTTATCGAAAAACGGGCTTAATGACTGCAATCTTTTATTACTTAATGGCTGATCAAAAAATTGATTTTGTAAGAGTTCAATAAATGTTTTTACTGATTTTTGAATTTCGTCATTACCGAGTGGACCTAAGAATTTTTCTTTTGATTTTAATTTAATTGAAATATGCACAAACCTTACTATGTATGCAAACACACGCTGAAAACGACTTAATTTTGAATATTTTTCAGACAGTTGAACAAAATAATTATTTTTTATTACTTCGGCAACCATTACCACTGAGTTTGAGTGCTTACGCGCTTCGCATAATGTATTTGCGTCTTCATGTATTTGATAAAGTGTTTCCCAACTCGACTGCTCGTCCATCAACCACGCTGGTCCGCTCCACCACAGCGTACAATTTTGTAGGTCTTGGACATCACATCCCCTGGATAACATGTCGGCCGGGTTCTCCTTTGTATTAACATACGACCATGACCACTGTGACGAGAACCTTTGAATCTTACTTACACGGTTTCCATCGCATTGCATCCGCTGCGATCCATGCTAATACTACTTTGGAGTCTCTCTAACAATACGTATTTGTAACGTTAATTCGGAACGCCGGAACAATTTTTTGTATTAATTTTGATAATAGTACTGCGGCACAAAGTTCTAACCGCGGTATTGTTAATATGTTTATTGGCGCAATTCTTGATTTGGTGCATACTAACTGAGAATGGCAACTACCGTCCGAGCTAATGCATACTACATAAATACAAGCCCCATACGCTTTAAGCGATGCATCGGAAAATCCGTGTACATATATTTTTTCTGCGTCATCACATTGCAACCATCGTGGGATACTAAGGTTATTACACTGATCTAAATTAATTAAATATTTTTTCCATTGCATTTGCATTTCTATTGATAATTCATCATCCCAATTTATTTTTAGTTTCCATAAGTGCTGCATTAGGATTTTAGCGATTACGATAACAGGCCCGAGCAATCCGAGTGGGTCGAATAGACGCGCAATATTCGACAAAATACCTCGCTTTGTTATTTTATGTTCAACCACTGGTAATGATACTTTATAAATGAAACAATCAGAGTTCGCTTCCCAATACAAACCTAATGTCTTTATTGCTTCAGCTTCCATATTTAACGAATATAGCAAATTTTCATTAGGAACTGGTATATATTTCAATAAATCTACATGATTTGCTGTCCACTTGCTTAATTCAAATCCATTTTTACTTAGGCATTTAATCAATTCATTACGTAAATTTAAAGCCTCCGATAGCGTTGACGCACCTGTTAAACAATCGTCAACACAAAAATAATTTTTTATTACCTGTGCTACCTCAGGACGCATTGTATTTACGTCCGTTGATTTATGAAGACATGCCACTGATAAGAAACTTGCAGGTACTGTTCCGTACGTTACAGTACATAATCTATATTTCTTAATTGACTCATTAGGGTCGCCACGCCACAATATACGCTGATAGTCTCGATCCGCGTTATCGACCCATACCTGCCTGTACATTTTTTTTATGTCAGCTGAAAATGCATATTTATGTGTATGAAATCTAGCGACGGTTAATGTGAGATCGCCTTGTAACATAGAGCCCTTTAACGATAGTCCCGAATCTGATTTGCACGAACCGTCGAATACTACTCGCAACTTTGTTGTTCGGCTATGTTCATTAAGAACGTAAGAGTGTGGCATATAATATGTTTTCACTGATATATCCTTATCCTCATCAACTTTTTCCATATGTCCTAAGTTTTCATATTCTTCCATAAATATCTTATATTGACTATATCGCTCGGGATTTTTTCCGAGACGTCGCTCTAGCGATAAGAATCGTTTTAGCGCGATATTATATGACTCGCCTAATTGATCTACGTTATCACGAAACGGTAATTTTACGACAAATTTTCCCGTTGGACCTACGGATACGTTATCTTGAAAATGTTTGCGACACATTGCGTTTTCGGACGTTTCGTCTGTATTTTCCGTGGAACATTCTTCAATTTTCCAAAATTCCTCAATATTCTTTTCCAAATTTGAATAATTACCTTCGCCTACCACAAAGCAAGTTGTTGATTGTCCGTTTACTGGTCCAACAATAATCCAGCCGAACATTGTCTGCTGTAAGTACGGACCCATTCATGGGCGGATAGGCCTACCGGGCAACCGGACATTTCCCGGTGGGCCCCCCCCCCTTCGTATTTCGGCAATGGGGCCCTTTTTATGGTTAACGTAATGACTCATTATTATTATATTAATATTATATAATAACAAAAGAAATTTCAAATTTGAAATATTATATTATTTTATATTATAATCTTATATCTAATACTATTTTGTGGTATTTATGTATCTGTGGGTATTTTACACAGAAGATTTCTTATCGCCTATCGGCCCGCATCTGCCGCTATGCCAACAACAAACTACAACGTCGATCACTGGTTGGCGGTGGCCGGCGGGTAGTGGTCACGGTTTCAACTGGTAAGGTGGGTAATAACTCACAGATAATAGATATTATGTTGTTGTAGATACTATTTTTAGAATAATCTAAACCAAACATTGAACATTTTCACTGCTATCGTGTATTTGTTTGCGGTACTGTAGATAGTATTTACTATTTTACTCGTATCTTATCACAATCAAAATATTATAGAATTATATTATATTATACTTATTTCACTATTGTGGACATTACGTTACGTCGTTGCTCATAGTCATTATTAGGGAACGGATTTAAATGCTCTAAAAAACAAGAAAAATGCCTTAAAAAAATACGATTTAATGCCTTAAAAAAATGCTTTGACATCAAAAAATGCCCTAAAAACTTTAAAAATGGGTTTATATTTAATAAAAACAAAATTTTGAATTTAAAACTTATAAAAACACATTATTATGAAAAATCTAATAAAAAATATTTAAATACAATACAAACTTAATTAATTAACTTTCAATTATCTTCTATCCATCTTCTTTTTACCCTAAAAAATTTAAAATTTAATAGGTATACCATTTAGATAGGTATATTCGTAATACTTTTACCTTTTACCATCTAGGTATTTTATTTTTTTTTAGAATGAATGTGGAAAAAATGTTGAAAAAATTACTTAAAAACCACAAAATGCACTTAAAATTTCAAAAAATGCAAAATAAAAGTTACATTTTTTAATTCTTTGATGTATGAAATGAACTTTCTGCTTGGAAACCAATATTTTCGGACATTCAGAAAAAAATGCAATTTGCATTCAAATCCGTTCCCTAGTCATTATAGTCTTGAATTCTTGATAGTTTCAGTGTTACATATTCCTTAGTTTTTGCATATTGCATAATACATAATATATCTGTAACAGTCGTTTACGTGCTGCTGTTTTACTTTTTTCAATGGACAATTCAAAAAATCACATAAAAGCGGAAGTGCTAAAAGAAAAAAAAAGGAGAAAGAAAGCTGAGAAAGGAAGCTCAAAATCCCAATCAAAAAAAATTAAATTTTTTAAATCAAGTAAGTACACACAGGTATAACTATGGGTACCATACCCTACCTAATATCTATGCATTTTTTATATTTTAATATATTTTATTATTATTTAATACATTTATTTATAATAATTAATAATGCATGATAATATTGATAATATAATATCATGTATTCATGTACAATATTAACTAAAAGACATAATATTTTATAGCTATCTTAGTATATTTTTTACGCTTAATAGCAATTAGCAGTATAAAATAAGTAAGGGTTGTCAAATGAATTTTCTTATATTTTCGAAACACCAATTGTGTTCTTAATGTGTATTACATTTAAAATTTTTAATATTATTTGAAGTATAAAAACCTAACTTAAACTTTTTATAATTCGATGTTCTTTATTGATAATGGAATATAGATGTTGTTATAATATATTTATATTATATTTTATGCATTTTTTAGATGTTAATATTGCCATAACAGACAATTTGTCAAACCAAAATATGCTAGAAGGTAAATTGATGCATTTTATTACTAATTATATTGTATTTTATTTAAAATATTGTTGGTAGTTTTTAAAATTAAAAAACAAAATAACAATGATATAAGACATTAGGTATATTATGATTAAATTTTAATTTATTAACTTTATAAATATACTTTCCAATTTTCATCTCTAGGTGAAAATAATTTGAAAAAATATAACAGTAGTGTTATTAAAAATGAAAATGAAAGAGAAAATCTGAATAATGGTGATTTCTAGTTAACATTTCTATACTTTTTTTTCCTAAACTATTTTAAAAATGAAAACTTTATTTTCAAGATGTCAATGCTTCAAAACAAGAAAATGAAAAAATTCAAGTTAATACGGTTGAAGACATTGAGAATGTTGATACCATGACAATAGTTGAAACCTGTTCAAATATTGATAATGGTACCTACCTATATAATATATACCTACATTTGAATTATATAAATGTAGTTTCAAATTTCCATCTCTAGGTTACAGTGATTTGAAAAAATATAACAGTACTGTTATTGAAAATAAAAGAGAAAATCTGAATAGTGATATTAGTAATTTTTAGTTAACTTTTTAATTTAACTATTTAAAAAATGAAAACTTTACTTTCTAGATGTCAATGCTTTAAAACAAGACAATGAAAAAATGCAAGTTAATACAATTGAAAATATTGAAAATGTTGATACCATGGCAATAATTGAAACCTAGTTAGGTTCGACGCCGGCGGCCGGGATCGATGATATTTTGCGGCGGCCGTGATAAATCAGATTTTTTTCGTCATTTACATTATCAACGCACGCGCTTTTTGCCGTTTTTTTCGAAAATTCGAGTTTTAGTGTTAAATTAATACTTGATTTTATTATTTACAGTGTATGTGTAACGCAACTATCTCATTTAACACGGGCTGGATTATATGGGATGGGTCTTTTATACTAAATTAGATAAAAGTAATATATCTAACATATAAATTATTATTATTATAGATTAGTCGATATGATTATACTATAGGTATATTTTGTATGCTACACTAAATTTATGTTTACCAAATTTGACTCACCTAAAAACTGTAATATATTAAGTACCTACTACATAGTATAGGTATTATGTATTTAATATCTAAACTAATAAATGTTGACTGTAAAATCAATAGCTGAGTATACATATAGTTGTTTAGTTATATAACTATTTATTAATTTGATTTTATGCTCATGAATAAATATAAATATATACATAATATATTACAGTTTTTAGGTGAGTCAAATTTAGTGTAGCATACAAAATATACCGTAACAGATTCTAAATAATAAAATATTAATACAATAACAAAATAGAACTTTATGTATTTAATTAAAATCTATCAGTTAAATTGTATTACGATAAGTTTATATACTATTTGAAATAACTTATGAGTATTATATGAAATTAAATTTTAATAAATAATACTTATTAACGCACCCATATTATTTTCATGGGATGGTTCTTTTTTACTTGAATTAGACAGTAGTTTTACCTACATAGTATTAGATATATTACAATTTTTAGGGGAGTTGATTGTTTGAGGTAATGCAATTTGGTAATTATAAATTTTATATAGGATACAAAACTGCTGCAGATACTATATCATACAATAATTTATTATAAATTTATAGATCTTTATGTATTTGATTAAATTCTGGCAGTTAAATTGTATAATGATATGGCTATACTGTTTGATATTGCTTATGTAGGTACGTGTAGTTATAAGTATTAAGTGATCAATTAAACTGTTTGATAAACAATTAGCTACATTTATTAAGCATTGTTTGATATGTTCTAACATAAGCATAAAATCAAATTAACCAATAATTATATACACAGCTGTATGGCTTTTATTATGTGGTAAATATTAAATATATAGTATACTAAGTAGTGGGTATTACAGTTTTCAGGTGAGTCAAATTTGGTTTAGCATACAAATGATGCTACAGATTTTAAATAATAAATATTAAAAAACAAAATAAAAATGTATGTTTAAAATTAAAGTCTGGCAATTACATTGTATGATTATACGACTACATATCATTTGAAACAATTTATATACTTAGTTTTCATTATGAGTATTAAGTGATCTATTAAACTATTTGATAAACAATTAGCTACATTTATTAAGCATCTTTTGAGAGGTTTAATCATAAGCATAAAATCAAATTAAACAATAACAATATACACAGCTATATGGCTTTTATTATGTGGTAAAATATTATGGGCTGGATTATGTGGGATGGTTCTTTTATACTTGAATAGACAATAGTTATATAACTAACATGCATGTACACTATGTAGTGCTTATCATACTAAAGTTTAGGTGAATTAATTGGTCGAGGTAATGTATATGACTATACTACTTGATATTACTTATATAGGTAGGTTTGATCGTTTGACATGGGCTCGATTATGTGGTTAAATATTAAATATATAATATACTATGTAGTAGGTACTTAAAATATTACAGTTTTTAGGTGAGTCAAATTATGTACCCATTTTCATAGACAAATTATAACTTTTTATGTATTTAATTCTGGCAGTTTAATTGTATAATGGTATGACTATCCTATTAAACTATTTAATGAATAGGTACTATTTTATTATCTACACATTTTTTAAGCAATAGGTGGTATATTATTAAACAAAGGCTGAATTATAAGGTTACTTTATACTTGAATCGACAATAGTACAATAAAACTAACCTACTTGAATAATATTTAGTACCCTCTTAATTCATTACAGTTTTTAAGGGACTTGATTGATTGAGGAAATTATACATTTTAATGCTGTAGATACCAATATTTTTAATAACTAATAGATCTTCATGTATATCAATATAGTCTGGTAGTTAAATTGTATAATGATATGCCTATACTGTTTGATATTGCTTATGTAGGTACCTGTAGTTATGAGTATTTAATGAATATCGTTTTTAAGTAAGTAATTGATAAACAACAATATTATTAGTTTAGCGGCGTCGCGTCGTTATTACAATATACAGGCTTGAATATATGCGTCGGAGTGTTAGATTTTTTTCGCGTATCACGGTTTAAAAGTCATAGATTTGACTGCTGTTTTCAACTCGATAGGTAGCTATGTAAGTTTAGGCGTACGTGCGGATGACTTGCAGGTCGTGGTTTCGATTCCGGCTGCCGGATTGTCGTAAATTTGCGGCGGCCGTGATAAATCCTTTTTCTTTTTCGTGTTTTTTTTTTTTTGTTATTCATCTTTCGCTATCACGTCCAATTTATCATATTATTCGTATTTAGAGTAAATTTTACGATTTTTTTTCAAAATTCGAGTATTACTGTCTTTACGGACTCCGTACGGTACTGTTGAAACCTGATTCGCCTTCCCTGCTTAATGTATAGGTCGCGTGCAGCCCGGGGACCGATTGACATCGCGGAGAGCGCCGCTGTCGTGTTGCTAATACCATATACAGGCTTGAATATATGCGCCCGAAACGTTTTGAATTTATAACTTAATTTTGTGTTTTCGGTGACAGTAATGAACGCTGTTCGCGATTCGACGTAGTCGGATTGCCTACTTGACAAGCTACTTGCATACGACCGAATTACACTCCCACTGCATCCGATCCGCCACAAGCAGATTGTCCGTTTGAGAATCGACTTTCACCCCAGATGACTGATAGCTAGACACTCAAACTCAGAATCCGAATTTCCGATTTCAACACACACTTGACATCCGGACATACACGCCCGGGGCGTCGTCTACGATTCGACGTAGTCGGATTGCCTACTTGACTAGCTACTTGCATACGAGCGAATTAAACTCCCACTGCATCCGATCAGCCGCGAGCGGATTGTCCGCTCGAGAATCGACTTTCACCCCAGATGACTGATAGCTAGACACTCAAACTCAGAATCTGAATTTCCGATTTACGACACACACACTCGAGAACCGGACATACACGCCCGGGGCGTCGTCCGCGATTCGACGTAGTCGGATTGCCTACATGACTAGCTACTTGCATACGAGCGAATGACACTCCCACTGCATCCGATCCGCCACAAGCAGATTGTCCGTTCGGAAACGACTTTCACCCCAGATGACTGATAGCTAGACAATCAAACTCAGAATCCGAATTTCCAATTTCAACACACACTTGACATCCGGACATACACGCCCGGGGCGTCGTCTACGATTCGACGTAGTCGGATTGCCTACTTGACTAGCTACTTGCATACGAGCGAATTAAACTCCCACTGCATCCGATCAGCCGCGAGCGGATTGTCCGCTCGAGAATCGACTTACACCCCAGATGACTGATAGCTAGACAACAAACTCAGAATCCGAATTTCCAATTTCAACACACACTGGACATCCGGACATACACGCCCGGGGCGTCGTCTGCGATTCGACGTAGTCGGATTGCCTACATGACTAGATACTTGCATACGAGCGAATGACACTCCCACTGCATCCGATCCGCCACAAGCGGTTTGTCCGTTCGGGAAACGACTTTCACCCCAGATGACTGATAGCTAGACACTCAAACTCAGAATCCGAATTTCCGATTTCAACACACACTTGACATCCGGACATACACGCCCGGGGCGTCGTCTGCGATTCGACGTAGTCGGGTTGCCTACATGACTAGCTACTTGCATACGAGCGAATAACACTCCCACTGCATCCGATCCGCCACAAGCGGTTTGTCCGTTCGGGAAACGACTTTCACCCCAGATGACTGATAGCTAGACACTCAAACTCAGAATCCGAATTTCCGATTTCAACACACACTTGACATCCGGACATACACGCCCGGGGCGTCGTCTGCGATTCGACGTAGTCGGATTGCCTACTTGACTAGCTACTTGCATACGAGCGAATTAAACTCCCACTGCATCCGATCAGCCGCGAGCGGATTGTCGGCTCGAGAATCGACTTTCACCCCAGATGACTGATAGCTAGACACTCAACTCAGAATCTGAATTTCCGATTTACGACACACACAATCGAGAACCGGACATACACGCCGGGGCGTCGTCGCCTACCTGACTGGCTTTGTCGTACGATCGACTTGAATCGCCGGCCGTGACTTACGACTATATAGACACTCTCGCAGGTTCAAAAATTACCGCCAAACCATTGCTGCCAACACTACAAAACAAAATACCGACGACCCCACGTTCCGGATCAAAAAACCCAGCACACAGTGACAAACACTCGGATCGCCGACACAGTCTTTCCGCCGCAGGCGGGATGACAAACACCCGGATCGCCAACACAGTCTTTCCGCCGCAGTCGGGATGACAAACACCCGCATCTAGTCCTATCCTATCCTATCCTATACTATATAAAACAGAGACACGTGTGGCGCTGCCCGTGTCGATTTTTTGTACCCGTATAGACAACCCACCAATGAAAAAATTAGATTTTTTCGGCGGGCGGCGTCCCGGCGGCGGCGGAGCCGTCGCCGCGTTATCAACGCTCCTTATCAATTTTCGCGATTTTTTTCGGATTTATCAAACTTTTCAAACGTTTTCCAGTTTTACCCCCCTCGGGGGCTCCGGGGGGCCCCGTTCGAACCTTATTCGCCTTCCCCGCTAGATTTACGAGTCGCGCGCGGCCGTACTTTTTTCCCGGCGGGCCCGCCGCGGCCGAGAATACGTGCACGACGAGCGCCGCGATCGCGCGCGTTTTTTGCCGTTTTTTTCGACTTTTCGAGATTTAGCCCCCTTCGACGCGTCTCCGAGCCCCGTTCTCCCGTTATTCGCGTTCCCCGCTAAATTCGTAGTTCGAGCGGGGCCAAAACGGGTTCGCGGACGGGGCCTCTGCGGAGAAATCGATAGCCGCGTGCGCGGCGTCGTCACGTTTTTCGAAAATTTTCGCCGCGGGTCGCCCCAAACCCCCTTCAGGACGTCGGACCTTCCCGTCGAAGATGTATTCGCGTTCCCCGCTAAATTTATAGGCCGCGCGCGGCCGCGATTCCTCCGGAAAGAGTCCCGGGGCAGTGGGACGACGCCGAGAGCCGAGGGCGGTTATCGCCGCCGTCTTGTGGGTATTACTATATACAGGCATAAATACATGCGTCGGAATTTTCGATTTTTTTCGTAAATATCGCGTATTCGACCTCTGGGTGTGGCGAAGCCGGTCGTCCGCTCGCCGACGCGGTGGGATCGCCCGCTCCAAAACCCCCGAGCGGACGTCGAAACCGCGTTCGGAATTCGCCGGGACGGCGAAACGCCTTAAGAGTCATTGATTTGACGCTAGAATTCAACTCGGTAGGTAGGTAGGTAGGTAAGGCGTCTGTGCGGTTGACCCGGGGTCGTGGGTTCGATGCCGGCGGCCGGAATCGTAGATAATTTGTGGTAGCCGTGATAAATCAGATTTTTTTTTCGCATTTTTTTTTTCGTCATTTAAATTATCAACGCGCGCGCTTTTTGCCGTTTTTTTCGGAAATTTGAGTTTTAGCCCCTTCGACGCGTCCCTCAGTCCCGTTTGCACCTCATTCGCGTTCCCCACTAAATTCGTATTTCGCGTGTGGCCCCATCCCGCTCGCGGAGATGGCCTCTGCGAAGAAATCGATCGTCGAGAGCGCGGCGTCGTCACGTTTTTGACGATTTTTCGAAAATGTCCGCCACTTCAAGACGCCGGACCTCCCCGTCGAAGAGGTATTCGCGTCGCAGCTAAATTTATATACAGGTATAAATACGTGCGTCTGTGGTTTTTTTTCGAAAATTCGAGTTTTAGGTATTTTCGTCCCGGGATCGTGGTTTCAATGCCGGCGGCCGAAATCGTTGATAATTTGCGGCGGCCGTGATAATTTAGAATAATTTTTTTCGAGTTTTTTTTTTCGGTCATTTTACGATTTTTTTACAAAATTCGAATATTACCCCTTTTGAAGACGTCGGACCTCCCCGTTTAAGACATATTTATGTGCTAAATATATTGACCGCCTGCGGCCGTACTTCATTCACGTCGAGTGCCGCGGCGGACATTGGAGAGCGGACAGCGTCGTTACTACTATATACGGGCATTTATTTATGCGTCGAAGAGTTTGAACTTATATTTTACAAACTTTTGCCTGCTCAGCCTCGGTATTTATATAGTTATTAATTAAATTATATAAACTAATATCCCAACTCGACGATGGATGTGACTTCAACGCAGAGTATAATACAATATATTATTATTATTATTATTATTATTATAGATTAGTCGGTATGACTATACTATAGGTATATTTTGTATGCTACACTAAATTTATGTTTACCAAATTTGACTCACCTAAAAACTGTAATATACTAAGTACCTCTTACATAGTATCGGTATTATGTATTTAATATCTAACCCAATAAATGTTGACTGTAAAATCCATAGCTGTGTATACAAATAGTTGATTAGTTATATACCTATTAATTAATTTGATTTTATGCTCATGATTAAATATAAATATATACATAATATATTACAGTTTTTAGGTGAGTCAAATTTAGTGTAGCATACAAAATATACTGTAACAGATTCTAAATAATAAAATATTAATACAATAACAAAATAGAATTTTATGTATTTAATTAAAATCTATCAGTTAAATTGTATTATGATAAGTTTATATACTATTTGAAATAACTTTTGAGTATTATATGAAATTAAATTTTTAATATATAATACTTATTAACGCACCCATATTATTTAACATGGGATTGTTCTTTTGTACTTGAATTAGACAGTAGTTAACCTTCATGGATACTATGTAGGTAGTATTAGATATATTACAATTTTTAGGGGAGTTGATTGTTTGAGGTAATGCAATTTGGTAATTATAAATTTTATATATGATACAAAACTGCTGCAGATACTATATAATACAATAATTTATTATAAATGTATAGATCTTTATGTATTTAATTAAATTCTGGGAGTTATATTGTATAATGATATGGCTATACTATTTGATATTACCTATGTAGGTATGTTTAGTTATGAGTATTAAGTGATCAATTAAACTGTTTGATAAACAATTAGCTACATTTATTAAGCATCGTTTGATATGTTCAACCATAAGCATAAAATCAAATTAAACAATAACAATATACACAGCTATATGGCTTTTATTATGTAGTAAAATATTAAATATATGGTATACTAAGTAGTGGGTACTACAGTCTTCAGATGAGTCAAATTTGGTTTAGCATACAAATGATGCTACAGATATTTAATAATAAATATTCAAAAACAAAATAAAAATGTATGTATAAAATTAGAGCCTGGCAATTAAATAGTTTGATTATATGACTATATACCTACCATTTGAAACAACTTATATAGGTAGGTTTAATTATTAGTATTATATGAAATGAACTATTTAATACATAATAAATTAATACTTGATTTTATTATCTACAATTTTTATTATTTACAGTGTATGTGCAATGCAACCATCTAATTTAACACGGGCTGGATTATATGGGATGGGTCTTTTATACTTGAATAGACAAAAGTAATATAACTAACATCCATGTATACTATGTAGTGCTTATCATACTACAGTTTAGGTGAATTAATTGGTTGAGGTAATTTATATGACTATATTACTTGATATTACTTATATAGGTAGGTTTGATCGTTTGACATGAGCTCGATTATGTGGTTAAATATTGAATATATAATATACTATGTAGTAGGTACTTAAAATATTACATTGTTTAGGTGAGTCAAATTATGTACCTATATTAATAGACAAAGTATAACTTTTTATGTATTTTATTCTGGCAGTTAAATTCTATAATGGTATGACTATACTATTAAACTATTTAATTAATACTATTCTATTATCTACACATTAATTTAGCAACCCACCTATATTATTAAACTAGGGCTGGATTATATGGTTAATTTAATACTTGAATAGACAATAGTACAATATAACTAACCTACATGTATAATTTTTAGTACCCTCTTAATACAGTTAGGTTAACCTCTTAATACAGTTTTTAAGTGACTTGATTGGTTGAGGAAATTTTACATTTTAATGCCGTATATACCAATTTTTATAAAAACTAATAGATCTTCATGTATTTCAATAAAATCTGGTAGTTAAATTGTATAATGATATGCCTATACTGTTTGATATTGCTTATGTAGGTACGTGTAGTTATGAGTATTTAATAAATATAGTTTTTAAGTAAGTTATTGATAAATAACAATAATATTAGTTTAGCAGCGTCGAGTCGTTATTACTATATACAGGCTTGAATATATGCGTCGGAGTGTTAGTTTTTTTTCGCGTATCACGGTTTAACGGTCATAGATTTGACACCAGATCTCAACTCGATAGGTGGGTAGGTAGATTTAGGCGTAGGTGCGGATGACTTGCGGGTCGTGGTTTCGATACCGGCTGCCGAGATTGTCGTAATTTGGGGCGGCCGTGATAATTCCGTGTTTTTTTTTTTTTGTTATTCACCTTTCGCTATCGCGTCCGCTTTATCATATTATTCGAATTTAAAGTATATTTTACGATTTTTTTCAAAATTCGAGTTTTACCGTCTTTACCGACTCCGTACGGCGCTGTTGAAACCTTATTCGCCTTCCCTGCTAAATGTATAGGTCGTGTGCGGCCCGGGGGCCGATTGACATCGCGGAGAGCTCCGCTGTCGTGTTGCTAATACTATATACGGGCTTCAATATATGCGCCCGAAACGTTTTGAATTTCTAACTTAATTTTGTGTTTTCGGTGACAATAATGAACGCTGTCCGCGATTCGACGCAGTCGGATTGCATACCTGACGATGTGACCTGGTCATCGCACATTGTCTGCTATCCAACGAAGTCGGATTACCTACCTTTGTTACTTCGGCAAACATCATTCGAGGTGACTAACCTGCTAGACATCCAAAAAGATGACGACTATATGATTTGCATGGACGCCCGAAATATTTAAAATTTTTTTTCACGTTATTTATTGCTTAATTTTAGGGTACTCGGTGACAGTTATGAACGCTGTCCGCGATTCGACGCAGTCAAATAGCCTACCCTTATTACTACAGCAAACGTCATTAGAGGTGACTGACCTGCTGGACACCCAAAAAAAGATAGGGATTATGTGATTTGCATGGTCGCCCGAAATGATTTAAATTTTTTTTCACTTAATTTTGCGTTTTTGGTGACAGTAATTAACGCTGTCCGCGATTCGACGCAGTCGGATTGCATACCTGACGATGTGATCTGGCCATCGCACATTGTCTGCTATCCGACGAAGTCGGATTGCCTACCCTTGTTACTTCGGCAAACATCATTCGAGGTGACTAACCTGCTAGACACCCAAAAAAAGACAGCTATTAAATGATTTGAATTGACACCCGAAATGTTTTAAATTTTTTTCACGTAATTTATATCTTAATTTTGCGTTTCGGTGACAGTAATGAACGCTGTCCGCGATTCGACGCAGTCGGATTGCATGCCTGATGATGTGATCTGGCCATCGCACATTGTCTGCTATCCGACGAAGTCGGATTGCCTACCCTTGTTACTTCGGCAAACATCATTCGAGGTGACTAACCTGCTAGACACCCAAAAAAAGACAGCTATTAAATGATTTGAATTGACACCCGAAATGTTTTAAATTTTTTTCACGTAATTTATATCTTAATTTTGCGTTTCGGTGACAGTAATGAACGCTGTCCGCGATTCGACGCAGTCGGATTGCATACCTGATGATGTGACCCGGCCGTCGCACATTGTCCGCTATCCGACGCAGTCGGATTGCCTACCCTTAATTCTACAGCGAACGTCATTCTAGGTAACTGACCTGCTAGACACCCAAATTAAGACGGCATTTATATGTTTTGCATGGTCGTCTGAAATGATTTAAATTTTTTTTCACGTTATTTGTTACTTATTTTATATTTTTGGTGACAGTTATGAACGCTGTCCGCAATTCGACGCAGTCAGATTGCATACCTGATGACGTGACCCGGCCGTCGCATATTTTCCGCTTATTTCTACGGCGAACCTCATTCGAGGGCATTACCTACCAGGCCGACTACGTCCAACGTCGAGGTAGGTGAGTGACCGGCTAGACCCCAAATAAATTGAAGCGGCTATTTTCGACGGCATTAAAAAACTTTTACAGCTATCCGGTTAACTCATCCACAATTGTTATCAATAATCCAATATTCTTATCATTAAACCACTTATCTTATGACAAATCCACAATTCTTATCATTAATCCAATATCCTTATCACTAATCCACTTTTTCTTATCACTTATCCAATATCCTTATCATCAATCCACTTTTTTTTTATCACTTAACCACGATTTTTATCGTAAATCCCAAAAAACCTCATCACTAATTTCAATCACAGAAGATCCATATCACCCCTTACACCGTGACTGCTCGAGTAAACGACTGTACCACAAGACCACTTCGGCTCCCGAAATCGACAACACTCGGGGCTAACAACGGGGGGGTCTGGGGGTCTCCCCCAGCGACGCTCGGAGAGCTAGTCCTATACTATATAAAACAGAGACACGTGTGGCTCTGCCCGTGTCGATTTTTTGTACCCGTATAGACAACCCACCAATGAAAAAATTAGATTCCAGTTTTACCCCCCTCGGGGGGTTCCGGGGGGCCCCGTTCGAACCTTATTCGCCTTCCCCGCTAGATTTACGAGTCGCGCGCGGCCGTACTTTTTTCCCGGCGGGCCCGCCGCGGCTGAGAACACGTGCACGACGAGCGCCGCGATCGCGCGCGTTTTTTGCCGTTTTTTTCGACTTTTCGAGATTTAGCCCCCTTCGACGCGTCTCCGAGCCCCGTTCTCCCGTTATTCGCGTTCCCCGCTAAATTCGTAGTTCGAGCGGGGCCAAAACGGGTTCGCGGACGGGGCCTCTGCGGAGAAATCGATAGCCGCGTGCGCGGCGTCGTCACGTTTTTCGAAAATTTTCGCCGCGGGTCGCCCCAAACCCCCCTTCAGGACGTCGGACCTTCCCGTCGAAGATGTATTCGCGTTCCCCGCTAAATTTATAGGCCGCGCGCGGCCGCGATTCCTCCGGAAAGAGTCCCGGGGCAGTGGGACGACGCCGAGAGCCGAGGGCGGTTATCGCCGCCGTCTTGTGGGTATTACTATATACAGGCATAAATACATGCGTCGGAATTTTCGATTTTTTTCGTAAATATCGCGTATTCGACCTCTGGGTGTGGCGAAGCCGGTCGTCCGCTCGCCGACGCGGTGGGATCGCCCGCTCCAAAACCCCCGAGCGGACGTCGAAACCGCGTTCGGAATTCGCCGGGACGGCGAAACGCCTTAAGAGTCATTGATTTGACGCTAGAATTCAACTCGGTAGGTAGGTAGGTAGGTAAGGCGTCTGTGCGGTTGATCCGGGGTCGTGGGTTCGATGCCGGAGGCCGGAATCGTTGATAATTTGTGGTAGCCGTGATAAATCAGATTTTTTTTTTCGTCATTTACCTTTTGTTATCACTTCCGCTCCATCATTTCGTGTTTAACGAAAATGTTACGATTTTTACCGCCATTATAAGTCTGATCTCCCCGTTTGGCCGTTATTCCCGTTACCCGGGACCGATTGACGTAGCGGAGAGTGCATGAATATGTTATTTATAGGCTTGAATTGTGCGTCGAAGATCATTTTTCTCACTTGATTTATTATATTTATTATTTATACATAGTATATGTATGTATGAACGCAGTTGATAGATTTTTATTGGGTATATATTTTGTCATTAGGAGTGTATACCAGTATTATATAGATCCTACATGACGTGTGCCTGATAGAAGACACCAATATACTACAAATGTATATAGTATCCTTGGTAACTTAATGAGATAATATTTATGTACCTGGTTACCTAATGTCTTGACACATAATGACGTAGGTAGGTAAATATAGTTACGTTAGGTTAGGTGGTTGTTTGTTATTATTATTATTGTGTGCGTATATACCCAATACATGGATCTAGGACGTTTCGGCGCGGGCGATTCGGCGCGGACGTTTCGGCGATATGTCAATTCGACGATGTCCGTTTCGGCGAGTGACCATTTCGGCGAAATTTTATAGTAAAAAAAAAATATATAATAAAATGTAAAAACGTGTTATATAATATAATAAGTAATTTTAAATCATAAATAAGTCAAAATAATAATTATTATTTGAAGGTAAGACAATTAAAAATGTATAAATACCGCAGTCACTTTAAATCATAAATACAAATCGTTAAAGTTAGATAAAATTGAATATAGTAAAATGTATAATATATATATGTACACCACAGTCCCTTTAAATCGTAAATAAATAAATCAAAATAATTATAATTATTTATACCTAGTTAATACAGTTAAACATATGATATAACATTATTTAGCCAATATAAAAAAAAAATTATCTACAATTTATTTTAAAGCAATATTATTTGCTATACCTCTTAAAAATATCATTTTATTTTGCCTATCATAATTATTTACTAACCTTTTTATTCTTTTATCTGTGTCTTGAAATTTTTTCAACTTCCTTGGAGGACTATTTCCCGACACAAGATTTTCATAATACGTGTCACGCCCGGCTTGAATTTTTTTGAGATTCGCAATGAAGGTCCATATCGTTGGATGAGTACCCATTTGAATATTTAATCGTCGGTTCGCCGCCTCTGCATGATTATTTGTCCGATCCGTATCATTCAATATTCGTTGGTGAAGATTCCACATTTCAGGAGAATATCGTGGTTTTCTTCGTCCTATACGTCGATTTTTCTTCCCAATATAAAATTCTTCAAACCACTCAAATAATGGTATAAGCTCATCTGGAAGTTCGTCTGCCAACTCATCTGCAGCCATATCTAAATCACACAGTGGTATAAACGCCAGTGCAATAATTGTTTTGGTTGCAACACAAAAATTTGCTTCATTATTATATTTTGACAGTAAATGTAACTCCCCAACTTTTTTCAAAAAATTTTGGCTTAAATGAAAATAACATCCAAAAATATTTATATTTACAAATGAATTTTTAATTGCTGTTATGGCTGCAAGTTCAAAATCACAAGAAACTGATGTTGGATGGAGATTAGGTTGTAATTGATTAATCATACTAAATAATTTTACATATGTTTGTTCCTTTTTGTTAGGTAGCAATGCATAAACTGCAGGATGCACTCCCCCTAAAAATTCAGCTAAAATAACATAAACTTGGCAAAATAGAGTAGGTGCCACTTTGAAAGTTCCATCCATGTACCATATTTTCGAATCTTTCAATAACTTGAGTCCAAGAGGTCGACCAAATATTAATATTCTTTCATTGCTAGGCCCACTATCAGCCAATAAAAAATTTTCATTAACTCCGATTGATGGTGAATAATTTTGATACTCATCGGGTATCTGTAAAGATAGTAAATCTGATGGATCACATGGAGCTGCTATTTCATTATTTCTTATACGCCGTACTTGTCGTTTTAGAGCTTCGGAAGATTGTAAAACACCCTATAAATTAAAATTAAAATTATTTATTACTGTACGGACCAGATAGGGACAGTATAATATTATAATATTATAATAATAGAAAATAAAATTTAATGTGTGTACCTTTGCCGCATCTGATAACCCGTTAACACATTCGTTAATTATACAAGACGTAGGTTCCATTGTTGAAATAGCTCGTTGACGCATACTCGTTAAAGCTGTGTCTGCTTCTATTCTAGCCGCTTCAGAATCATGACAATGTTTTTTAGAAGAAAATTTTAAAACTTTAAAATCATGTATACCGGTATGTATTCGAGCCGGACAAGCCAAATCTTTACGACGACATCGCCAAAACCGTTTAGTTTCGTCCGCACTAAGCTTATCAAATATGAACATAAAACCATCCACGGGGATCACATTTTTATTTCTTTTTGATTTTACTTTTGACATAATACCTATTTATTTACCTTTTATGAATGATAAAAAAATAATTCGTGTTTATAGTAATACACGAAATACTTGACTACG
This sequence comes from Sitobion miscanthi, assembly GCA_008086715.1. Taxonomy (NCBI): domain Eukaryota; kingdom Metazoa; phylum Arthropoda; class Insecta; order Hemiptera; family Aphididae; genus Sitobion; species Sitobion miscanthi. The sequence continues at coordinate 9,416,611 of CM017798.1, forward strand.
TATAAGTAGGTACTTCACTTTCCGCAGACTAACTAAATTATAAAATTATAAAATTATCAGATCATCCATTCCGACTATCGTGACCACCTTATCGTGTAGTAATAATAACAATAAAGTAACAGTAAAGATATATATATTAGATATATAGTAGTACTAATAGTATAAGATATGGTATATAGTAATAAAGATAATATTTCTATACCACAAGCCATACGGTGAGACAATGTTACAGATAAGTAAATTGCCGTATCGCCGAAACGGTCAAGCGCCGAAACGGACATCGTCGAATTGACATATCGCCGAAACGTCCGCGCCGAACTGTCGGCGCCGAATCGCCCGCGCCGAAAAGTCCTATTCCCCCAATACATAGGTAAGTGTTATATTAAAGTAATAGTAGTAATATCAAAGGTGGACGATCAATTATTACGATTTAGGAGTGACACTGCAATACCAGGCGCGATACAGTACGACCGTTATTATATGCAACATTATGCGGGCGGAGTGGTGCCGCGGGGGGACAACTTTAGCGAAGCGAAACGCGCCCGTGTCAACATGCCTCATCTCGTGACCGGCGCTCTTGCAACGTGCATCAATTCTCGTAGAAAAGCCTAATACGTTATATTATTTAATATTCAGTGCTTTCTTTTGAGTTTTGTTGTTCTGCATTGGGCGCTTTTCACATACCGGTGAGTACAACTTTTATATCCACTACTGCTAAATAATATTCAGATAAACTACAGGTGTATTCATGGCAGCGCGTATCGCGAACGAACATATTTTCACCACCTACACACATCGTTTTCCGCGCGTTTCGTGTTTTTTTCGTACACCGCAAATGTACTTTGAATACCTTTAACGTTTTTTATATCTGCATTCGTATTGTCCAGTCGCTGTAGTCGACGTGTAAGTCCGTTAGCCGTTTCAATGCGTTACCATTGCGGTACACGTGTTTTATCGCTTGACGTTTTGCGTTTACAGTTAATTGTGCTACTGCGAGCTGGGTATGTCGTTTTTCGTATTTTTCTATTTGTTTATGTACATCACGTAAGCCGGTATGTATGTACCTATTAATTCTAAAAATAACACACGAGTCGCCCAAGTCTCTTACATCACCGCTGATAACAAACTGATACTGCCCATTATAACGATTTTTTTATGACGAGTTTTTCATAATTAGTATTTACTATTCCTATTATTATATATCCGTTCGTGATGTTTTTAGGCTATTCAAAATGGTCAAACGCTGTGCGATATGCGGAATCGTGGACAACATCGATGACGTTTCCGTACACAAGTAACCGTTCACCCAACACGTTAATACATATCAATATATATTATAATAAATTATATGTCGCCTTAGATTTCCAAGTGCCGTACATCGTCGTCTTCAATGGGTGGCATTTGTTGTGGACCAAGGTTTTCCCGTGAACCACACATCTCTGCTGTGTTCGAGGCATTTCGTTCCCGGCGTTGACTTCTTTGTAGGAAATGCAGAACGCCGACGTCTGCTGCACACAGCAGTGCCGTCTTTGGTGAGTGTATAAATTATATATTCAATATATATATATATATATCATTTCATTGCAGTACACCGTGATTCTACCGTTGTGTACTCTCATGAGTTTAATGTACCTACCGTGTGTGTTAGCAACCTTTCTGCAGTGCTAATTTCATTTAACTTGTTTACGTTTAATCCATAGTATGTAATTGATGATTACAGTTGATTTTAGTTGACAATGACAATGAGTAGTGTCTAACCTACGGTTAAAATTCCTTAGATACATATTATATACATTGCTTCTGTACCTACTTATACTTTAATATACTACTATGTTATACGCTCGGTACAACATTCTTGAAAACTAAATGTTTATTTTACCATAAAACTTTCATTCAACTTATATTATAATTGTAGAATAACTTGAACGGCATTCAATTGTGTTACTGCTGTTTCAGATTGCATATCAAACACTGGGTCAAGCTTATTTTCATACATTGATACCTAGATTAACTTATATATCAACTTTTACTATGGGTATATTGACCTAAACAGAACACTTCACGTTGCTACTACACGAAGTAGGTATTACTAGACTCTTTACTCACCTCTCCTTTTTTTTGTGAATTGTGTACTGGATAAGTGTCTTATAATTTCACATACTGGCTTACTATTAGCAATGTTAAGATTATTTTAATACTTTCTTTACTTTATTTATACAATATTATACAACAACTAACTTTGTTTGTATTATAGTGTAACATGTTTATTACATATTTGATACATTTTATTATTAGTGTAACATAAACCTTACTTTCAGCTTATATAATAATTTCATAAAAATGAACTTATTGCATATGAGTACCTACACTTACTGTTATAGAGTGCAATACATTTTTAAAATGTAAGTCATTGTTGTTATTGGTACGGTATAACACATAAGCACATTAAACCTAATCAACACAAGATTATATTAAATATGTATGAACACACATGTACAACCATTAAAAATTCAACTCACTGTGTTTTAACTTTTACTATGGGTATTTACAACCAATGAACAAAATACTTATACGTTTTCTTACTACTACTTAGTACTCATTACTGACCTAAGTCTAATCTCCATTATTTGTAAGTTGTATACTAGATAGGCATTTTATCATTTCTCATGTGGTACTCTTAGAAATGTTTATATTATTTCAAAAGTTAATACAATAGATTGTATTGATGTTATGCGTAGCTAACACATTCAATTAAACATTATTTTGTACAACTCTTTGAAAAACAATTTGAACTACAACATGTATACTTTATTGGTGAAGTATAAACCCTACATTATCATATAATTTCACTGTAACACTTAGGGCCCGTTATACAGTGCAACTATATTTTTAATACATATTTATAATTTCACATATTGCATATAGATACCTACACTTACTGTTATAGAGTGCAATAATTATTGTTTTTATTGTTGTTACTGAAAAACACACAAGCACATTCAACTTATCATATAATAAATTCAATTATTGCATACATGTACTGTTATACACTGCAAGTTATTGTTCTATTGTTGTTACTGGAAAAAAAAAACGAGCGCATTACACAGATTTAGTTTCAAATTAACAAAGATTATAAATAATATAAATATTATTGCATTGCAATAAAAATACTAATACATTAGTACAGCGGTTCTCAACCTTTTTGTAGATGGAATTTGGCATTTAATGCACAAAAAGTAAATTATATATTACAGTAGACGCCGCTTATAAGACTCACTTTGGGACCAGCACAAAGTGAGTCTTATAACCGAATGAATCTTATAGGCGAATTGGAAAAAAAAAAATTAATTACGTATTTATAAATTTTATTTTACTACATATTTTGCTTTGATTTTAATACTTAAACACATATTACATATTACATACTTGATTATTGAATAAATTTAATAATCCTTATAAAAAAAACTAAAATTATAATAGGTAAATATTACATATAAAAATATTATAAAAATTATACATTAATAAAAAATTATAAAGGATGTATGTACATATAATGTATTTATTATTTATTTTGAAAAAAATTTGTAATTTTAGTTTGTTTTTTATTTTGTTCTAATATCCCGAAAATATCCGAAAATGTGTATTTATGTACCCGTAATTACGATAACTGTGCAGCCGCCAGATAATCAGTACACTATAATAACGATAATCGTTGCGATGAATGTGAACTTTTATCTGCGATAAAAATTATTATACGTTATAAGGTACCAACAGAAACTAGAAATAATCAACACGAATACTATTTAATTTTTCAATATCAATTTATTTCTAAATTATAACCAAAAAAGTTTATTTTCTACTATTTATTTTACGAAATTTGAGTCTTATAACCGAAGTGTTGAGTCTTATAACCGATTTTTTTTTAATGTATTTGGATACGTCCGGACCGTTCCAGACGATTTTGAGTCTAATAAGCGACTGAACCTTATATCCGTGAGTCTTATAAGCGGCGTTTACTGTATTTACAATTGTTAGATTATTATCATTTCAATTTTCCTGTTTTCACGCGTACCATGGGTTCAGAAAAACAGGATTTAATAGTTGTGTATACAATGTATAATGTTGCACTTTAGTAATATATTTTTATTTATTACGGTACGCTATATGTAATTATCTTATTTAACATATTTAACCAATTTTTACCTACTTATTTACAAAAGAACTTAAACAAGTATAACATCTACACTGATACACACGATATTAATAAATTCCTGGATAAACAATAATTATATTATGCAATGAAAATAAAAAACTCTAAACTCAATCACACTTATAGGTGTTCGGGGATATCCAGATGGATGTGGTGGATGCCGTGGAAGTTGTGGAAGTCCAGATGGATGGAGAGGAGGCCGTGGAAGTGGCAGAAGTTCAGATGGAGGGGGTTGAAGACATGGAAGTGGTTGACATACAGGTGGTGGAGGGGATGGAGGACATGGAAGTGGTCGACTTACAGGTAGAGGATATTGTGGACATAGATGTGGAGATTGAGGAGGTGGAAGTGGTAGAAGTGGCAGAGTACGTGGAAGTGGTAGAAGTGGCAGAGTACGTGGAAGTGGTAGAAGTGGCTGAGTACGTGGAAGTGGTGGAGTACGTGGAAGTGGTCGACTTCCAGGTAGAGGAGATTGAGGACGTGGAAGTGGTCGAACTACCCATAGTGCGTGCGCCAATGATTTACCGTCAGGCGGGCGTGACTCACCCGCTTCCAGAGCAGCACAACGCGGGCGCGTTGGACAGAGTCTGCAGACACTGTTACGCCCGCCACTTTGAAGGCGAGAGTGTGGGCCAAGGTGCTAATAGACACTTCTCCACGTGTTGTAACAATGGCCAAGTGACCGCTGCAGGACAACGCGCGTTGTTGCCCGCCCCCTACCTACTAATGAATATGTTTTTAGATGATTCACAGGATGGTCGTACATTCCGAGCGGACGTTCGGCGGTACAACAACATTCTGGCATTCGCTGCGTTTACTTGCGACGCAAACGACAGGCGTGTGCCAGGGCGGGGACCGCCGGTGTGGATTGTCCACGGCCAGACCTATCGGAAGACCAATAACGAGGTGGCTGTTGCCCCGGGAGGTGCGAACAACTGTCAGTTGTACTTCTTAGAGTCCGGAGAGGCCAACCACCGGCGCCTCGATATTGCTCGACGGGGGAATCGTGAACTGTCCGAAATCGTGATGGGATTATTGGACGGTTTGCTGCGGGGCATCAATCCGTACGCAATGGCTTTTAAGTAAGAAAACTATTGTATTTATTAACACTAGGAATGTGAATTGCCCCTTAGAGTAAATACTTTTTACACATACCTTTCTTATAGTAGATAAATAAAAAAAAAACATTTACCAATATGAGCTACCATTATAGACTTAATAATGATTTAAAATTATATACATAGTAAATAGTTTTCTTAACTTCTATTTTTAACTCCTCCTTATTAGTCATTTGAAATACCTAAGGTAATTAATTATTTAAAATAATACATGCTATTAATTTGTTGTTAATACTTGGAGTATGAATAACTCAACCTTAGAATCATTACTCAATGATATAACATTAAATATGACCTAGGGTTCGGATGTTTATGACTTAACATATTATTTATGTAATTTTGAAGTAAAACTATCTTGGGGTACATTTACTTATACATTAATACATTTTATACACTCAATTATTTTTACCTATTGAATGTAATTCTCTACGCTTATTGCACTTACACACAGGCGCCTGGTGCATAGGTTATGGTAAATTCATTATACTCTCACCGCTACCAATATAGAGTTAAATGGACTGAGTGATAGAACATCGGATGTTTTTATATTTTACTTGGACTGAACAATAATTGCATACTATTTGGTTACATACCTACATTATATTTTTGGTTACATAAACAAATCCATAACTTCAAATACATCAATTACTATTGATTAATACATTTTAGGTAATATGATTTATTCTCAGCTCAACTATTAACCCCCCCCCCCCCATTTCCTTTGTTTTTATAATCCACAGTTATTTGTACACGTCATGGAGTGTGTTTAATATAAATATATACATGTCTATATTCGTTTCAGGAACATGCGTCAGGTGTGGCTGGCAGAAAGAGCCCTAGCCGATCCTGCAGCTGTTCCCCCTAGACCAGTCACAATGCATTTCGTTGAAAATGCAGCCCGGGATAGGGGCCGAAACAACCTGCCTACCGCTAATGAAGTTGCGGCCGTGTTTGTAGGTGAAGGTGGTCTTCCTCCCAGAAATATCAATCTGGTCATCTACGACACCAATCCAATCGACCAGCAACAGAGGATGCAATTTATACCAGCGGGTTAGTTAATAAATATTTAACACGACTTTCCGCTTACAATATTTACTATACACTAGGAATGAATTACTTCCTTTTCGCCTGTAATACCCCCCCCCCCCCACACACACACACACATAATAATATTATAACATATGTCACGATTTACGAGTCTCACTGCTAACAACGAAGAGTTAAATTACTACATTATACATTTTGGACATTCTTTTGAAATTTTATTAGTTAATAACGTTAGGTCAAAACCAACTTCAACCCTTTGACTTGTGCATTAATACTTATTACATTAGCTGTTTGAATACAAAAGCCATTACATTATTATACATTTAGTGTATAACTCTCATCAAGTTTCCTCCTGAATAAATTATTTTCATAATACTGTAGTGATAGTATGACAATAAGTAACATTAATCAAATCTATCAAATCTATAGTTACATTACTTCAATGCTTAATTCACTGTTCTCTTATTTCATTAACTAACATCACTTATTAACACTTGGTATAGAAATTAGCCAACCTTATAGTTAATATTTTAGATTTTTTATAAATTACCTTTCTCTTGTGGTTCTACAAAACATTATGCACTTGCTAAAATACACACAACACAATCATAACAATAAATACATAACTCAGAGTTAATTTACATTCTATCATATACAATCATGGTTTTAATTGTACTGTAAATATCCGACCACACATACTTTCTGGACATTCTTTTGGAATTAAATTAGTTATTTACTAATACGTTACGTCAAAACCGACATATATAATAATACTCATTAAATTAACATTGTAAATTCATTGTGTTGGTGTGAAACAAGCCATTGCATTATTATAAATTTAAAACAGCGTGGATTAACTTAATACTCATCACATGTCATCAAAATTTTCATAATTTTGCTGTAAGAAATATCTGTAGTTACATTGCTCTCATTTCATTATTTGTGTATACTTAATAGATTTATTTACATATATATATTTTATACATTACCTTTCTTTTGTGGTTCTATGTAGGTACTTACTATACACACAACACAATCATAATAATAAATAAATAGGTGTAAATGACTCCTAAATAGAGTTAAAGAATCATAGTTTTGATTTCACAGTATATAATATACTTAATAACTAATAGCACTTATACCATATTATAGTCGACCTTAGAGGTAATATTTTCTATACATTATTTCATAACTTTCTTTGGCGGCTCTACAAATTGTGTACATACAACACAAACGTAACTCCATAAAGTAACTCTCAGCTACTACAGACCTTTGGCTTAGTAATAAACTTAAAATTCATTATATTTCTCAAGGGTCGTGTCACTCGGATCCCATGTTGTATCCGCTGTTTTTCCCGTACGGCGAGGCCGGTTGGCATAACGGGATGTTGCAAGAGGGCCCTCGACGAAATAATGTCCGCAGTCGAAACACTATAAGAGAGTTTGCGTGCTACCGTTTGGCCATTCGATATGAGGGAAATAACGACACGAGGCACCAACTATTCAGTTTAATACATCAAGGCCGGTCCTTGTTTCACCAGTTCGTGTGCGATCAATACGTTCAAATGGAATCTAACAATCTGAACTACATACGTCTCAATCAGAGGGATCTCCTAGCTGAAGCATATCAAGGGCTCGTGGACCATGTGAACCAACATCTCATCATCGATCCTATGGCAGTCGGCCGTAGGATCATTTTGCCGTCGACGTTTGTGGGCAGCGAACGATACAACAAGATGTGTTATCAAGACGCTATCACCATGGTCCGTAGCAAAGGGAAACCCGACCTGTTCATAACATTTACGTGCAATCCCAAATGGCCGGAGATCACAGAAAACCTGGCAGCTCACAGCATTGCAAATGACAGGCCCGAACTGGTAGCCAGGGTGTTCAACAGAAAACTGCAAGAACTACTAAAGGACCTAACTGTTAATCGTGTATTTGGTAACGTCGGCGCTTACGTTTATACCATCGAGTTTCAAAAACGCGGTCTGCCTCATGCGCACATACTCATAATCCTGGCGGAGGATTGTAAGTTCCGCACGGCGGCGGACGTCGACGACGTGGTTTGCGCCTTCTTGCCGGACCCGGCAACCGACAGGCGTTTACACGACTGCGTGAAGTCCCACATGATACACGGACCGTGTGGAACAGTCAATCCGCAGTGTCCGTGCATGGTGAATAACAGTTGTTCAAAAGATTTCCCGAAAGCGTACGCAGAGGAGACTGTGTACGTTGCAGATGGCGGTTATCCAAAGTACCGCCGCCCGAACGACGGCCGAGTGGTACTTGTGAGAGGTCGTGAGGTCGGTAACGAGAGTGTAGTGCCTTACAACCCTTACCTTCTGGTCAAGTACGACGCGCACATCAACGTCGAGATCTGCACGTCCATAAAGAGCGTCATGTATATCTACAAGTACATATACAAGGGACACGACCGTGTGACATTGGAGGTTCATGACCAAGACGAAATAGCCAAGTGAGTCTTAACCTTAACTACACTTGCCGATATAAAATGCTTATAATTCTAAAATTTAAACATGCAAATTAATTATAAATAATGTATTAATATAATATAATGTATACATGTGTATTGTGTATGGTATAATGATTATATTGGTGGATTGTATATACGTTTATTTAGTGTGTTTAGTATGTATGAACTATTTACTACTTTTTAGGTCAGCTGTATACATTCACAAATACCTTTAAGTTTTTATCATATTATACCTATATTTGATTATATGATATTATGTGGCTTGGTGCAAGAAGGACCAATGTCATATTTTTGTCAGTGTTCAGGAATTCAATCTTAAATTATATAACTTAATTATATTTATTTTTATTTCATTGTAAGACACTCAAATATGTACGTTTAAGTTTGGCATTGATCACCCACAAAAAATAATAAAATTACTTTGGTTTAACTAATATTTAAAACAAACACTTCCTTATGAAAACATTTCTACATTTATAAACTTTAAAATTGATTTCAAAATAACCAATGTCAAATCTAATTTCATCATACAGCATAAGTGACATTGGCTCTTTTCACACAAGTAATATAAGCAAATTTTAATGACATTGGTCAAATAATTTCAATTTTGTCAAAATGTTACATTGACCCCCTTCTTGCACCAAGCCACAGAATCATTTTATGTGTTGGTCAGGTATTATTATTATTATTACATTTTATGTGTTTTCATTCAAGCTGTGTATAATAAACATTCTATTGCATACAGTACTATACATCAAATACATTAAATACATCAATTACCATCAATAGTTTCTAAGAGTTTTATAATTATATATTATGGTGTATACGTAGGTTGTACCATACATTATGTACTTCTACAGAGAGTTCTATAGGTGGTCTACATTAGTACACAGTGGTGCCTACATACTATTGATAGATTTTTACTATAGGTATTGCATTGAAAATTATTACGATTCCATCGTTGTTAGCATATAATAATATTTTATGCATGTGTCCTGTGTTATTTTTTTCACTGCTGGTTTTTAGGGTAGTTGTATACTTTTACCAATACTTTATATTTTTTTTTTCTTATGTATTATTATTATATTGTTATTATTATTTTTATTATTATTGTGTTATTTTATGTTTTTTCATTCAAGCTGTTTATACACGTTAAGTACACCAACTAACTAATATACCAAATAGATATAAATTTCAAATTGTAAACTTCAAAGGCTCAGCTAAATGAAACACACTTTTATGGATCGTTATTTTCGTTGACACAAATTATCATTCCTACAGCTTTGCCATTCTTATATATAATATATTATACAGTGAATATACACAGTCACACAGATAATGTACTCCAGCTGATACAAGTTTTTATTTTTTATAGATTATGCTTTATATTTGATGTGTTGTTTCCACAGTATAAATTGTAAATTAAAATTAATACACCAATTATATACTAATTCCAGCTCTGTAATTTATTTAAATTGTAAACTTATATTAATATTTAGCTACTCAAGCCGTTTTTGTTTTACGTGTGCTACTACAACATTTATTTATCGAAACATATCATAATATATCAGTCACATTTTTTGTATGGCAAACTTTTAATTACAATTCAAAGGTTGTAGGGATTCTTCGTCATGTGCATAATATTTTTTAATGTAAATAATGACACACCGTCGTAGGTTAAGTAAAAAACTGTGAGTCTTCGTACAATTTTCAAAAATTAGTTCTTAGTTTGCTTAAATGTTTCGATTCGCTTCACTTCAAAATAAATTAAAATTATTAAACATTGTGATATAATATTACACTGCAATGCAATGCTATGCGTCTACAGAACATAAAATAAATTAAATTCACTTGAATTATATAATAGTAGTAAGCCAGTCATTATATTGTTAGTCATATTTTCAATAATCCTTTTTAGGTACGTCAACTCGAGATACGTCAGCCCGCCAGAAGCCATCTGGCGATTGTTTTCGTACAATTTGCACGGCAAGAGTCACGTGGTCGTCAGGCTTCCTGTTCACCTGGAGGGTCGTCAGAACGTGTACTTTGCGCCGGGCCAAGAAGAAGAAAGGCTACAGAACCAAGCTGTACGTCACACGAAACTCACGCAGTTCTTCGCGCTGAACGCGACCAACGTGGCGGCTCGACAATATTTGTACCACGACATACCGACGCATTACACCTGGCAGGTTCCGCGGCCAGAAAGAAATCTCGGAAATGTCAAACAATGGTGTCCGCGGCTGATTCGGATGGCCAACGTTACATTGGCTCGGATGTACATAGTCAACCCACTGGACCAGGACCGTTTCCACTTGAGACTGCTACTTTTGAACCGAAGAGGCCCGCAGTCCTTTCAAGACATAAGGACGGTGGACGGGGTCGTTCACGAAACATTCACGGCGGCTGCGGTTGCACTCGGACTGTTGGAAGACGACCGAGCGTGGCGGGATTGTTTGACGGAATCGGCGACGTTGGACACGCCGCGGCAACTGCGGTATCTGTTCGTCACCATACTGGTGTTCTGCCAGACATCAAACACGCTGGCGTTGTACGAGGCGAACGAAGCAAATCTAATGGAGGACTTCGACCGGCGCCTCCAAGACGTCGACCGCGCGAGGGCCGCGTGTCTGGCAGCCATCGAGGATCTACTTCGTGTGCACGGAAAGTCGCCGGTCGACTACGGTTTGCCCCTCGCCGACCTCCGTCTACTGGAACCGCTGCAGGACGATGCGCTGTTTCGAGAAATAGACGAGGCGGCACGGTGGGCCCCACAAGTGGACGCCTTGAACGCCGAACAGCGAACGGTGTACGACCGCGTGATGGCTGCCGTCGACGACCAACGCGAGGTGTCGCGAACTTTCTTCGTCGACGGACCCGGAGGTACGGGAAAAACCACGCTGTACGGGTGCCTGATATGGTCGCTTCGGCACCGACCACAGCCGCGGGAGGTGTTGTGCGTTGCGTTCACCGGGATCGCCGCGTCGCTCATGGACGGCGGCATGACCGTGCACTCGACGTTCGGACTGCCGTTCGGCACGCTCACCGAAGACTCGACGTCCACCATCACCATGCAGTCAGAGCGAGCTCAGAAGATACGCAATGCGGCGCTCATCGTCTGGGACGAAGCCCCCATGTCACCGGGACTGCAACTGACGGTGGTGGACCGCCTGCTCAGGGACGTCATGGTATCGGAATTGCCGTTCGGTGGTAAAACCATGCTGTTCGCCGGCGACTTCAGACAGATATTGCCGGTGATCCGGAGAGGGACGAGAGCCGATATCGTCATGTCGTCGATCAAGAAAAACGGTCTTTGGAGCGTCATGGAGCGCTTCAATCTGGTCCAGAACATGCGCGCGGGCAACGACGCGGACTTTGCGTCTTGGTTGCTTCAGCTCGGCAACGGCCAACTGCCCGCGGTCGACGGCGTTCCTGACACCGTGCAAATCCCGAGGCAAATGGTATGCGACGTCGCTGATTTAATCGATTTCGTGTATCCGCAGCAAATGTCGTTGGCCAACGTCGACGAATTTGCTCGGAGAGTCGTCGTGTGTCCCACCAACGAAGAGTGTAGAGGTGTCAACAGGGACGTGCTGGAGCGCGTCGACGGTGCAGAGACGACCTACAAGGCCGTCGACACCATGATGGCAGACGATGCCGACGAAGTGGCCAATTTCCCCACAGAGTTCCTCAACGGTTTGGAACCGGACGGTCTGCCGCCGTTCCGGCTGACGTTGAAGGTGGGGTGCATCGTGATGTTGCTCAGAAATCTCGATCCCAGGAGACGACTGTGCAACGGTACGAGGTTGGTGGTCACCGAACTGCGGACCCACAATTTTAAGGCGAGAATTTTGGGCGGTGACGCACAGGACGACGACATCGTCCTGCCCAAGATACCGCTCACGTCCAGCGGTGAGGACGACCTGCCCATCCTACTGCGGCGCCTTCAATTCCCGGTGAGGTTGTCGTTCGCCATGACCATCAACAAGTCGCAGGGTCAGACGTTCGACAGGGTAGGTTTGCTACTGACGTCGCCTCCGTTCACTCACGGGCAGCTGTACGTAGCGTTTTCGAGGGTGAGAAACGCACAGTCCGTGAGAGTCGGCATGTACGCCGATGACAGCGGGCGATTCGTCACCAAGAACATTGTGTACAGGGAAGTTCTGTAATGCAATATGTGTTGACAATGGTAAGTGTAAGTCTAGGTGACTCTCGATGTTCAAGTCTAGGTGACGCTCGATGATCAAGTCTAGGTGACGCTAGATTATCAAGTCTAGGTGACGCTCTATGATCAAGTCTAGGTGACGTCCGATGATCAAGTCTAGCGTCACGCTCGATAATTAAGTCTAGGTGACGCTCGATGATCAAGTCTAGGTGACGCTCAATGATCAAGTCTAGGTGACATTCGATGTTCAAGTCTAGGTGACGTTAGATTATCAAGTCTAGGTGACGCTCGATGATCAAGTCTAGGTGACGCTCAATGATCAAGTCTAGGTGACATTCGATGTTCAAGTCTAGATGACGCTAGATTATCAAGTCTAGGTGACGCTCAATGATCAAGTCTAGCGTCATACTAGATTCTCAAGTCTAGGGTGATGCGGAGAGAAAGTTTGACAACCTCCACGTGGTCTCTCTGGATGCGAATACTCAAAGGTGTATTCGTAACTAATGTCAAACGGTTTATTAGGATTTTAAAAATAATATTTATAATATTGTACGGTCACACATACATAATTCATTTACGCTATATCAATAATTATTTATTTATACCTACTTCAAAATATATTGTCAATGTAATGAAATGTAAAAAAGCGTTTAAATAATATTATGTAACTTTGTAACGTTAGTTTTAATTATTTAACTTTTTTATATGTTTTTTATTAGTATCAAAATCATACAATGGATTTGTTATTGATGTTTGTATGAGTAATTTTATATTATATATACTATGATATTATATAACTAATTACATTTGTTTTACTTTTACTTATATAATATTCTAAATATCTGTTAATATAATATTATTATAGTTGAAATTGCATTCACAATCCTATACTGTGATTGTATTATATTTATTATACTATGTTATATGGAACTTTTTACATTGTTTTTTACTTTGTACCGTATAAGATAATTTGGTATTCAACCACTAATTGTTATTATAGCACATTATTATTTGTATTATATAATTAACTAGCTCTCTATAACTTTGCTATTCATGTCTATATGAATAACTTTTAATAACAATCTAAATATCTGATAGTATAATTATTATTTATTTGTTGTACATATATTATTATATTAAGTAACTTTTTACATATGTTTTTACTTTGTAATGTATAGTTAACTATATTCAATATTTTATTGGTATTTGACCACCAATTGTCATTAGAATGTTTGTAGAATATAATACCTTTAATCACTATTATGCCTATGTCAAGTTCTTTACTTATTTATAAATTACTTTCAACCACAATTTGCAATTTATATTTGCACCAACCTTATCATTATACCTACCTATTACACTACTATTTGACACAATTCAATACTATAAGCTAATATTACTGTATTTTACCTATCATCACTGAGAATTTCTGATAATTTGTCACGTCAATGTAAGGATGAATATAATATTGCAAGGGACTCATGACTTATATTTAATAGCCCAACGTTTTATTTGTATCGTCACCGTATTATAATGATACATCAGTATTGGTGGTATTTATCTATGTTCTTTTATTACACTACCCTACATATGTTGTGATACACATCTATCAATGGCATAAACTATTAAAATACATAATTACACAAATAACTTGTAACGTTAGTTTAAATTATTAACCTTTTTATATGTTTTGTTTAGTATCAATATCATACAATGGATTTGTTATTGATGTCTGTAGGTAATTATTATATATTATATATACTACTACTATGATATTATGGTAGTTTTTAAAATTGTTTTTTTACTTTGTACCGTATAAGATAATTTGGTATTCAACCACTATTGTTATTACAGCACATTATTATTTGTATTATATATTAACTAGCTCTCTATAACTTTGTTATTCATGTCTATGGAATAACTTTCAATAACAATCTAAATATCTGATAGTATAATTATATTGATTGTTGTACATATATTATTTATATTAAGTAACTTTTTACATATGGTTTTTACTTTGTAATGTATAGTTAACTATATTCAATATTTTATTGGTATTTGACCACCAACTGTCATTAGAATGTTTGTGGAATATATACCTTTAATCACTATTATTTTTATGTCAAGTTCTTTACTTATATAATAATAC